>QNQO01001017.1:0-418602 GCA_003290165.1 Berberis thunbergii
TTTACCAAACCTATCAGGACGCAGGCATAGGCAAGGGCAGCTGTGAGCAAGACAGTGGATCAATGAACCAGGAATCAGTCCAGGAACCAGGCTATGGATCATTCAGATCAGGGACCATGCTATGCCTTCAATAAGCTGTCAAAGCATCAGGAAGTTAGTCTGCTTGTTAGTAATAGTCAGTAGTGCTCTGTCAATAATTTTGTTAGTGTTCTGTTAGAATTAGCAAGTGGCAAGAAGATGTTATCAAGTGGATTAGCAAGTTGTCAGCAAGATGTAACAATCTGTAATGAGCAAGTTGATGGTTGTATGTTCTGCAAGTGTATTCGTATATAAGGAGAGTTGTAGGAAGCTAGGCAATTCATTCATTGAATTTGTAAAACAGTTGTACAAGAGCAATAAGAGCAATTGCTCTCTGGAGAGTTTCAGGCCTCTCAAATGGCCTGCATTCATAATACAATCCAGTCTTTCTTTCTTGATTTCTTTACTTTGCGCTATATCTTTCTGATCTTCATTGTGCAATTCTGCAATTCATGTCAAATTAGTATCAGAGCAGTTATCTTGGGATGACAGAAAAGACTACAAGTCAGGGTACGATGTCTGCAAGGGTAAATCTTTTGGAAAGGCAAAGGAGAGGTATTCAAGAGGAGATGATAAGGACATTGCAATCCATTGCATAGAGATTAGAACAGTTGGAGAAATTATTGGACAAATCCTCACGAAGGACCTCTTCTTCGGAGCAATCCAAGGAGGCGGAAGGTGCGGGTGTGGGGCAGAAAATTTCATTGGTAGAAGACAGGAGAGTGGGAGAAAACTTCATTGCTTCTGCATCTGAACAGTCAAGAGAGTTGGAAGGGGATACGCCTCTTGCAATTCATAAAAAGGATCTTCTAGTAAAAGAAATGAAGTGAACAAGGGCAAAGGGTTTCACACCGATATGGCAAAAGCACGTCTATCTTGTAACGATCAGAAGGACAGGCCAACATTTCCCCAAGTGGATGGGAAAGATGCCATTAATAAACAAGATGAATCAGAGTACTTCAGTACCTTCAAGTCTGTGCCTGCTTTCCTTCCTCCGGATATTTTGTCGAAATTCCACAATAGGTTCAGTAAGCAGCAACTTTGGCCTCCTTTCCATTAATGCTATCATTCTCGGCGGATCATGGTGGGCAGTTTGATAGGTCTCTTAGGGAGGCATATCTATCTGTAAACAATTTTTTCTCACAGAAGGTGATTGCAGTGATAAATCCCGAAGATGATTATGCTTTGAGAACAGCTGAAAATGTTTGTAGTCAAGGTGGGGACTGGGTTGCATGGTTTGCAAGAAAAGATGTAATAAGTAATCTTTGGCACATTTATAAAGCAGTTTGGAAACAGGAAAGCACAAGGCTCACTGCTGGTTCTTGTTTGGTACGTCTGGGTCGTTTCAGCCCTTAAAGCATACAATTAGTGTTGGAGAAGCTTTCATTTAAGGATACAGCATCAGCTGTCGTAAAAGGCAGCCCACAGCTGAACAGCAACATCAGCTTGAACCTTTCGACAAGGGCCATGGTTGAGAGTCAATGTTCACAAACATATTAAATAATTGAAGATTATGGGTGGATACATGATTACCATCTCATGGTGGCTGCCTACTGTCTTGAGGAGTTTAAGCATTGAAGATTGTATTCTTGCAGGAATCAATGTCTAGCTGCAAATGTTTCAAAAGAGTGGTTTTGTGGGCATGCAACAAAAGGAGATCCCAGAGGTGCATACTTTTGGGTGAATCTTGGCAATGCATATTCAGTGGCTGAAAATATAGAAGCTTGGGAAAAGTGCTTAGAAAAGGCAGTAAAACTGGAGCCTAGTTGGCATGTCTACTCGATACTGGCCATTGTAAGTTCACAGAGTCAAGGATGCAGAAAATGTCAAGCTCTCTTTGATCAGCTTTCATGTGCTGGAAATGAAACGGTCTCGATACTCAAAGAAGGAGATTCAGCTAATCTCTATCGCAGCAGAAACACTATGAAAGTGCAAAGATAATGCTTGCTAAGGTGCTTGCTTATAACAATTTCCTCAATCTCACCTTGAGGACAAGGTGCTTGTTTTGGGGGGAGGAATTGATAGGCCTCCAATTTACCAAACCTATCAGAGACGCAGGCATAGACAAGGGCAGCTGTGAGCAATACAGTGGATCAATGAACCAGGAATCAATCCAGGAACCAGGCTATGGATCATTCAGATCAGGGACCATGCTATGTGAAGGATCAATAAGCTGTCAGTTAGTATGCTTGTTAGTTATAGTCAGTTTGTGCTTTGTCAATAATTCTGTTAGTGTTATCAAGTGGCATTAACAAGTGGATTAGCAAGTTGTAACAGTCTGTAATGAGCAAGTTGATGGTTGTCTCTGTAATGAGCAAGTTGATGGTTGTCTGTTTGTTATGAACTGATGATCTATTGTGTGTTTCTACAGGTGATCCTATTTCAGTTCCAGAAAATCTGACAAGGACTGATAGGAGGATATCCAAAGACTTGCAGTTGCAGTAAATTCAGAATCAGAAGAGAGACAGAAAGACAATGGATTGTATTAGCAATGTTGTAATAGGAACAAGTCGAGAGGAAAGTTACAATAGGCTATTCGAGTGGCCTTACACTCCCAAGAGCAAATGCTCTGATGTACATTTCTATTACAATCAATCAATGAATGCCCTGTTCTCCTCATGTCTTCATATTTATAGACTGTCTGAACCACTAATCTGTTAGTGTTAATACTAACAGAGCATTCTTAACAGACTAACAGAGCACTCTAACAGAACACATTACAGCATACTAACAGAACACATTACAGCATACAACCCTTTCCCTTTTCATTCTACTGACAGCTAAACTCAAACCACTACTTGTAACCACCAGCAGTTACATCTTCTTGTCCTTCAGCTGAAATAAAGCCACCCACTTGTTGTAACCATCAGCATTTACATCTTCTTACTCCTTGCATAAGTGAAACGTATTGGAGGCCGAAGGCCTATCACTGTTCTGCAAGTGTATTCGTATATAAGGAGAGTTGTAGGAAGCTAGAGAATTCATTCACTGAATTTGTAAAACAGTTGTACAAGAGCAATTGCTCTCTGGAGAGTTTCAGGCCTCTCGAATAGCCTGCATTCATAATACAATCCAGTCTTTCTTTCCTTGATTTCTTTACTTTGAGCTATATCTTCCTGATCTTCATTGTTCAATTCTGCAGTTCATATCATACATACATCCCTACCCCACACCAAATCAAAAAGACCCGATGAGACTCCATGACAGGAGTCTTTGCCCAATAGAAGACGGACACTACATTATAACGTGCCTCACACTGCCCCTTACAACACACCTAATCCCAAAATGCTTATATTCTATTATTAGAGATACAAGATAAAAACATGATCAAGATAAGGATCAGCACAAACAAAAGTGAGTCACAACAATGAAAGCAGTTGCATCAACCCTCGAAAACACCCAAAGTCCCGCAAATATCATATGACGACTACATATCCTCGAAATCAATATCCTCGAGATCGGCATCCATGCTAGCTTTCCTCTAGTCTTCATTATCACAAACCAAAACCTTGAGGCGCAAGGCAATGCGTGAGCATCAGTGACAAGAGGAGCACTTAGCTTGTTTTTGGATTTCTTTTCTTAATAAATCATAGTAGAATACTAGTATACGTAACCCATAGCTAATATGTTTTGGAGTTTCTTAATAAATAGTAGCATACTAGCAGGCATATATCGTAATAAAACCAAACAAACAAGTGAAAAAAATTGCACAATTATATAGAATCCACAAAATCATAGACAAAAACAAAAATCGACAACAAAAACATCAAAACATAGTTCTCAAACTTCTCAATTTCTCAATGAGAAATAAAAGGGGAAGAAGAGGAGGATAAAATGGAGAAGAAAACAAGGAAAACCTTCTTTAACCATTGTTAACCTTTGTTAGTAGCTAGGTTTGAGGATTTGATGGAAGGAGGGAAGATTTGGAGTTGCGTCTCTTTCAACCTTGTCGTAGTGAGGTTTTATTTGTCAAGCGACTCAAGCCCTAAACTTACAGCAAAGAGTGGGTGCTCATGCTTTTATCTTCACATTGAAGTAATCTAAACTAACTTATAAGCAAGTAAAAATAAAGATGATTTAATTATTATATAAAAATAGTGAAGTGTTGCCTCATGCTTTGGGCGCTAGGCGCTAGGCGCACCGAGTCAAATGTCTCATTTTATTGCACTGCAATGCCTCATCTTGATGTTGATCTTTATAAAAATGCCTTGAGCTGTGCCTAAACGACCGTCTTGATTACACTAGCTTGATCTACTGAATCAGATTATCAAAGGAACATTTTTTTCCCTTTGACACTAATGTTAAGACCCTAGACTAGTTTAATAACTTTTTCGCACCTTACCTTTGCTATTCCTGGACCCTTTTCCTATTCTTGGGCCTTGAAATATTGGCCCACCCTTTGTAGTTAAGGCTTTGAGGATGAGGCAAGGTGACCGGGCCTAAAAACGCCTGAAATTAATTTCGACAACAACACCATCATGGGTTCCCCCAGCAAAAATTAATCTCGACAACAACACCGTCATGGATTGCTACTAGGATGATCATGAGTCCACCGTATCCCATATCCTCATTGCTTCTTCCTATCTATTGCTTTCCTTCGTCCCCATAAAATCCAATAACAATAATCATCCATTAGAACCAAGGCGAAGAACCGTCGTTCTAGTTTTCTTTTTTTATCAGCAAAACATAAATGTGTGTATAATGGAAAAATAAAGGAGCGTGACGGGGAAATAGCATATCACTTTCCACAAAAGTATGCATCAGGTCTATGTACTCTATAGTATGAACATACAATTAGAGAATTGAATGTCTCTAAATATCTCCCAACTACAACACCAACGCCAAAGGCTAACCTTAGTATCCATCCACAAATTATCTACAAATTTATGAACCCATCACCAGAAGATTTTGTTGTTCTTTTCCCTCCACAAGACCTAAGCTATGGCATGAAACATCATATCCCGAGCCCATCTCCCAAAATCAAAGAAACAAGGGACAAGCTGATAATAGATGACCAAATTTCCACCCAAGATAAGAGAGAGTTGGAAAGAGTGGCATTGATGAGGAATTCAGCCAGAGCTCTACGCAAAAGTTGTCATCGAAGAGGACAGTTCAATAACAGATGGTCAAGTAAGATCCCATTGATATGGATCGCACTATTAAGGTATTACCATGCATTACCATACTTCTCGGTAGATCATCAAAGGACCCACACTCTGCGCTCTACCATTGCTTGTGAATGGGAGGGACACTTCATCATCCCCTTCTTCAAAATATTGACCAGATCCAACGACGGATTGGTGATTGTCTAAGGATCACAGTAGATATAGCACATGTTTGTTGAAGTAATATAGCACCTATTTGCTAAAGAAATGAAGAACCACTCTTTCTTTCAGTGTCTCTAGTGACATGAATCACGTCCCTAAGTGCACTCGCAGAACTTCTCCACCCTATAGCATTAGGGGTGGGCTCGGTCCGGATCGGTTCCAATTTTGGAAGAACTTAACTCGAACCGTTTAAATTTAACGGATTCAGTTCGGTTCGAATTCCCTCATTTTGAAAATTGGAACCGAACCTAACTCGAACTGACGGTCTGAGTCCTACAGTTTCAAACGGTTCCTCGCTAGTAAATCAATAACAAGTTTAAAAAATTGTGCGTGATTGCTGAAGAAGAGAAGGTTATTTGGTTGCCTGATTGCTCATTCTTGCAGGTTTTTGGCTGCTCTATTAGATGGAGACGAGGAGACAAAGAAAGAGAGCTCTCTTTCTCGAATGGTTGTGTGAAGAAGAAAGAGAAGACATTGTAAGCATAAAATTCAATTAATATGCTATCATTAACATAACGTAATTGCGGATTAAACCTACATACCTAATTCCATAGCAATTATGTGATTCCGAGAATACCAATAGCTTAATTAATATAGACATAAATCCAGAGATTTGAATTACTGTATGGGAGAGGTTTCTCTCCCTTGCCTCACTTTCTGATGAATCCTTAAGATGGAATACCATCATCTATTTGGGCGGAGAGAGGACATGTTTCCTCTTACTATCTTAAGTTGTTATTGAGTTGTTGTTGCAATCCATCAAGCACCAGAGTATACATAGAATGGAATGCAGTATTGCTAATTCCATAATTGATAATTTACAATTCATCGACTACCAATTTCATCATTTATATTCTTTAATAATCGAATGAGTGGAATATCATCATTATTAGTGGAACATCATCATTATAAGTGGAATGGTAATAGGCCACACCACAATTCCACTAACAGACATTTTTTGTGCGTGATTTGTTCTTGTTGTTTCGTGGAGAGGAAGAAGAGGCGTAAAAAGATGGTTGGGTATGAATTGATTTGTGAATGAGACAAAGTAGAAAGATCTCTCCCTGCTCGTTTGCTTCTTGGTTGCTGGTTGTGTGAAGGTGAAGACAGTAAAGGAATAAACTTTGATTGATTTGGTTGTTGCTGCGATTCTGCTTACTGGGTTGCGATCTCTCTATGTTTCTCTTTTTCCAATTAACAACAACTTGAAAATAATCAAATTCCAGTTGACTCGAATCCATCAAATTCAAACCTCAATCAACACTAAAACACCAAAACAAACAAAACCCACTTCTTAGAAATCTCATCAAACAATCAAACACATGGAGTGCAAGCACGCCCTGAAGAAAATGGAAATCGTTCTTTCTTTATATAGATATCAAATTAATATGAGAGCGAGAGGGAGAACCCCCAGATACCTGAGAGGGCGACTTGGGGAACTAAATTTGAAAAAGAGGAAGTGAGATCTCAAGTTGCATTGTTGAAGAGAGACCGACACAAGTGTGGAAGATTGGAATTAATTGTTGAAGAAAGCGGAGAGAGAGGAAGAAAGCTTTTTTCACACAGGGCCCGGGTCCAACTCGGACCGTTTCATTTTAAATAATAGGAATCGGGCTCGGACCGTTTTATAACGGATCCGAACCGATCCAGACCGTCTCTAAAAATACAAACTTAAAATTTGGACCGTTTGGAGGAAAATGGTCTGGTTCGATTGGAACCCACGGATCCTCGACCCGTTTGTCCACCCCTATGTAGCACCATGACCACGGGGAATACACACCGTTTTAGCTGCCCAATCTGCCAGTCTACAGTAGACATCATTCTTATTGTCCCTTTGCTCAACCATTACCAAATCCGAACAATCACCCCACTTACTTGTAGGGGCCTTTCTCCCATTACATGAACCAAATTCCAATACTCCACACATTCAAAAGAAACACTAGCAACAGGGATGAAAGCTGACCCGAATCCCCAATCTATTCTCCTTGACCATCACACATTCTCGCAAGTCACAAGAATCTAACCCCCTTTCCAAAATGAAAGCTATGTTCTCCACTTTCACTTCCAAGTAAGGGTAAGGTAAAAAGAACCAACACCCATCCTCACTTTTTTTCCTTTTAACACCAATCTTAGGATCATTAAGATCTCACCAACCACCCCCATAAATGCATTTCATCTTCTCCACCAACATTCTCCTGAATTTACTTTTCTCAAAAATGCCCAACCGTGAGAATCCACATATATTGAGTCAAGGTGCTCATTGTATTCAACTTGTTTCCAAAGTATGAATTGGAGACTTGGAGTGTATCAAAGGAAGTGTTAATTAAGAAAGAGAGGGAGCTAATTTGGACATGTTTATTGGTTTTAAATTGTATTTTAGTAGTAAATAGAGAGTGTGGCAATGACCTTCACATGCATCACAATGAATACGTGTACAAGATTTTTCATGTTGAAGCCATATCATGGAATGATATAGGCACAAGCAATACCTATAACTATCTTAGTAATCTCTCTTTCTCACTTTCAAAATTCAAGATGTCCAAACTGCAACCTTGTGAGATGACTGAGATCTTTTTATGACATAAGATCAAGGATGCATGGATACGGACACGACACGCCAATTCGACAATTTTCCAAAAACTAAGACTCAAAGACACATCGACATGTCATACTATTTTTTTAATAAGTCATATAAATATAAATAATAATTTAAAAAAGTGTCTTCCTCGAGTGTCTTGAAGAAGATGACACTATTGCAAAAAAAAATTAAAGTAGATAAATATTAAGAATAAGCATAGAGGTAGTCTATGCTTTAGTTTTTTTTCCCCTATTTGTCTTAAATCACAATTGAAAAAGCACACTTTAGATAGATCAACAATCATTAATTATGTGGTTATTTGCAAACATCTAAAAGTAAAAAATAAAATAAAGTTGGTTTTTGAGTCTTAACTGTGTCCTGACCAATTTTCGGGTTGTATCGAAGACATGTCCAACATGTTGACCATATTGACCATGTGTCTGACACCTGCCGACACGTTCACCAAGTGTCTGATGCGTGTCGGAGGCGTGTCGAGCGAGTGTCGGTGTCGAACACGAATACGATAAGTTTTCAAAGAGTTTTGCTTCCTTGCATATGATCAATCACGAGTTATTGCACTACTCTCAACCTATACACCCATAATAGAATTGAAGATGGAAACATAAATAGCAAATGACATTGCAAAGGAAACAGAGGACAACAAAATAAGTATATACAAACTAATTAGCTGACACCTCTTTTCTATCTCTTAACTCCCTGTAACTAAAAACATTCGGGGTGCAGAATATCAAAATTTAACAAAAATTTATCACACCTTGGAATTCTTGCACAAGTTTCTGAAGCACATGCAATTAAATTTCAGCTTCCCACACCAAGAAACGACACTGCAAAGTACACATGTATCCTTTCAATCACCAACTCACAAAACCAAAACAAAATTGACCAGCAAAATAAAAGCATTGTATTCATGTAAACAAAAATAGCCAACAATTCCTTAATGGGTTTTAAATAAAATAAATACAAAATAGGTCTGGATAAAAGGCATTAGCAGAACCCCTTAACACTATCTACAACTCTGACAGAGCACCAAACACTTCTCGATTAATGGTTAGGTCGAAACTTTGCAATAGAGACGCTCTTTCTTATTAATATTTTTTAGCTTGGATACGTCTAATTACTGAATTTTACTGATTAAAAACTTTCCTTATTTATGCTATGTTACATTGCGATGATTTGCAAACCATACATCATATTTGGAATCACATATCGTTGATATTTTATTTTTCTCTTTCTGTCTATTTATCCATATCCTCCTACTTTTATTTCAGGTAAAATTTCACTCAAACTTCATCGATATCCTTGTAAGTCTTACTAGTCAGCTAATTCTAAGACAAACCCTTGTTTTAAATCAAACCCATTTGCAATGCTTGCAAAATTGATCACTTAAACCAACTGGGGACACTATAATTCATCTAAAACAGACCCAGTTTGCTTCACATTAACCTCCAAAGCCCCCAAATTTTATCAAATTAAGCAAAGCAAGAGAAAGGGGTGTGACCTGAAATTTCTACAAAGACCTGGAACGCTCATCTTGTGCTTAAGATTGGAGGGGGGTTGTCTGAGACTGATACGAAACACAGTTGCAGGACCCACCGAGGGCTCCTCTGCCGAATCATCTTTCATTGGGGCAGATTCCTCTTCTGGTTCCTCTTTGATTGATGAAACCTTGGGGCTGGTTTCAAGGGATGGCGATGGAGGTGGTTGTTCCCCCCGGGTCTTTGGGAGGAGCAGAAAGAGAACTCATTGAGGAGAAATGAAGGGAGGGAGAGATGAGTAGAGGGTGGTGGTGGGTTGGTTGGCGAAAACGACTGTGGGGAGAATGAAACGAATGGAATCCAAGGAGAGAAGGAAGAGAGGATCTGTGGTGGGGTACAAAGGTAGGTTGGGGTGAGATGGGCTCGTCATAGGTGGTGTCGGGTCAATTGATGGATGTTATGTCAATTTAGCAAAATTCTAAATGTCGAGGAAACCAGCCCCCCTCCACCTCACTTTCCTCGCTGGTTTCCTCGACATTTAGAATAGCTCGTCAATTTAGGAAATTGAACCAAAGATTTCTAAGTCAGAAATTCTAAATGTCGAGGAAGTGGGCGAGGAAGCGAGCGAGGGGAGGGAGGTGGCGAGGTGGGGACCGTTCACATCCCTCGAGATGCATGCGCAAAAATTGATGACATACATCCCGAGCGAAGTGAACGGTCCCCACCCCGCCACCTCCCTCCCCTCGCTCGTTTCCTCGCCATGTAGAACTGCTCTTTCTAAGTAATCCTTTTTCTAAATGTCGAGAGAATGGGCGAGGGATGGGTTACACCCATTACCCTCGAGATGTGTGTCATCACTAATCTCGAAAATAACCACCTATCCCTCGCCCATTCCCTCCACATTAAGAAGGGCTCTTTTAAGTAAAATAATCATTAAAATTTGTAATCAAATTTTACACTCATTATTACAAGGGTCTATTTATATTTTATAAATAATTGAAGACTTAAAATATGTTATGTAAGGGTTTTAGGTCTTTTAGGCCTAAGTAATCAATGTTTAAGAGTAGGTTGATTTTGATTGTAAAAAATATAGAATGTAGAAGGCAGAATGAGAAATTAAAAGTTCGACTTAAGAGCCTTGTGATCATAGTTTATAAATAATGAGAACTTCAAATAAATTATGTTAGGGGTTTAGGTATAATTAATCAATTAAGAATTGTTAGTTTTTATTGTAAAAAGTATAGAATGTGGAGGGCAAAATGAGAGTAAAAATTAAATGTAAGGGGCCTATTAATATTTTACATATAATTAGAGGTTTAAAATAAATATATTAAGGCTTAATTATAATTAAATAATATTTGGAAGGGATTGGTTTTATATGTAAATAGAACTAAGAGGGGGATATTTCTTATTTTTAGATGAGAGCACTTTCGGAAGAAAAAAATTGGTGCATGACAGATTTATAGATGCAATGTTCTTCCAGGTCATTTGTGTTACAAAGTTAGATAGTGACCTCGGATGAGAAATCCTCGGGTTTACGATTGTGGAAAAGAGAGTCTAATCATTGATCAATTATGAACTCCTTCAAAAGCCTTCAATCCAATCCTCAAAGTGTACATGACATATACGCTAATTGGGTTGGTCTCAACGCAGTGGGCATTACATGAGAAGTTGTGGTTGTGTGGTTTGGAATGATAGGGTATGTGTCGTTCTTTTGTGAAAATAAAACACAAATAATTTGGGCCAATGCATCATGAGATTTAATCAAACTATCCTTCGTGCCACAAATATGGAAGGTGAAGAAAATGCCCTTATGATGGGCCTGCAAATTTCCAAATCTATAAGAGATGGAAAAATCCCTGTCCGTCTCGGTTCCACCCGGACAGGCCTGATCCCGAACGTTTGAAACTGGGACCAAATGGTTTATTGTAATCTCTCTACAATCATGATTGATTTTGCATCCGATTTGGAAAGATCAATTTGTTTTCAACCTGAATTGATAGGTGAATTGAAATATTGCAGATGAATTTGAAGTTCATCGGGTTTTTTTTTTTCTTCTTCTAATGTGTTTACTTGATTTCGAAATTTAAGTGATTATATTGATTAATTACTGTTGTTGTTGACTGATTAGATTCAGATCTAGCGTTTTTAATTGAGATTTAGAGATGAATTAAAGCTTGAATGAATCAGGCTAGAAGAGGGAAAATTGTTGTTATTACTGCTCAAATAGGTAAAGAGGTAAAATTGCAAAAGAGGGGTTCCTTATTTTTCGAGGTTGACTATGTGGTTATGGAGTGTTACTGAATTGATTGTTTCTATGATGTGATGAAAAATTTCTTAATCACCAATGCAATAAGTTTTCTTAACAATTTGCATTTCCAATTTCAATTTAATTCATTATTGCTTAATTGATCGAGCTATTTGATTATCTCTTAGAGATGTTATATATCCTCCTTTTGAGATTTTTGTGTTTTTTTTATTTGAATTCACTTATTAAATAGTTTGTTGAAGCAAAATGAATTAGTTTTGCATTATAATCTTCCACAAACTGAGCTAAACAAAACGAGATTTTTTTCTACAAATGTGCGCATTTGACCATCATGGACCATATTGTTCAATTCTATTATCACACTAATTGTTTGATTGCTACAAATTTTACAATGAGAATAACACGAACAGTTAATATTATTGAATTGATTGCTTCTACGACTTATTCTGTCATCTTGATTGACTTGATCTCTAGTCTATTGGATCTATCGAGCACAAATTCTTCTTGAAATGTTGATGAAGTCTTGTGGCCAAATTGGCTAGCTAGCTGAAAAAGATGTCTATCTATTAAATCAATATTTGATAAACTATTTGATTTTGATTATGTAATAGCATTTTAGTTGACTCCTAACCATTTTTATATCAAGAATGACATGTTTTTCACATTACTAATTAATAAATTACCAAATACATGACTAGTGATTATATCCATAAATTAAAACCAGCATGGTTCTTGTGTACAATACAAATGTTGCATTGTTTGCATGCTAAATAAAAAATTGTGATATATATATATATATATATATATATATATATATAGTCCCTATTATTCTTATTCAAAAGTACCTAGTTGTCATATTCAGTTAGGCTTCTTAGTTGGCTTTTTAAGTATAGAAACTAGTCTAAAGCTCGATGATCTACAACCACTTGCTTGGCGGGCGGAACGCTCGTTATCCTTCATACAGAATCTCAACTTCCTAAGAAAGGTGATAAGGTGGAGTCCACAACACCTAAAAAATAAATTAGGTTTCAGCCCAAATAAGGATGAAATTGAATTCTTCGTGAAGATGCGAACCAACGGAACCCTCGATGTTTAGTGAGGAACAACCAACATGCGAATGCGAGTTTGAAAGTTTCTTTTGTTTGCGAACAATCTAGTGAGCTCTTTCAAGCCCATAGTAGGGCTTTTGGTTTAGACTGAAATCCTTGCCTTTTCAGGCGTTAGTCGAAGGCTGAGAGCGAAACTACCAAAAGAGGAGGAGGGTGGTAGGGTAAACAAGGTTTCAAGAGCTTGATAGTTGAATAGGTAGAGAGAAATTCGACTTGTGATTTTCAATCATTCGAGGAATGGTTATAGAATCCTAGGAAACGGGAATGGAGAATAAGGCTTCTTAGCTTCTTTATTTGATAGCATTATCTACAACCACCCTTGCCTTTTTTTTTACTCTCTGACTGGCTCTTGCTTTCCCATTCGATGCTCAGAAGCCTGAAAAAAGTAGTAACTTCACTTATTTGGTACCTCACAAGGGGCAGGAACTGCTATAAACACTCTTCGAAAAAAGGAAAAAAATTAGATATAAGGGTAAAATGAAAGCGATTGTTCGCTCCACTGCAACCATAATTGTATGCGGTCCAACCATGAAACCCATTTAGGTCGAAGTGCAAGCCACGACAAAAATTTGGTTGAGGTCTATGGTCCTGGTTCAGGGCGAGGTTTACGAATTAACACGAAATCGAGATCAAAACAAGGTCTATGGAGGCAGTCCACTGGTTTAAAGGTTATTATGTATATATATATATATATAGACACACACATACTGATGATACGCCAAACTGTCCTCTGATCAGCACCATACACTTGTCATGATAGTCTCGTCAACATAATGAAGCAGGCCCGATTGCACTCTCAATCCAGCAAGGCCCACATAACAGTAAGCCCATCGTTGGTGGAATCCAGCTAGTCGATTTCGAGTTGCAACAAGCCAGCAAACCCACACGTCACGCGGTCAGGCTCAATACGCATAAAACCTCTAAGACACGTATTTGAGATATCTACCCAAGACAGACATGCCAACAACACATTGGATTCGACTAGGAAACATATATTAGAGTATAAATCGGGTAAGGAAACTTCCTTGGATGGACAACACTCAGAAAGGGAAACATCTCTCATAGATCTAGAAGCACGAGTCGTGTAGAAAAACTATCCCACATGGACAGCTCATAATCAGAAATGATCCCCACAACAAGACCATTTTCCCTAAACTACGTCATTAAAGGCCTAGCCGAACAAGGACTCGTTCACTATAAAATGGAGGTAAAGTCGACGAACTAGATGTATGTAATACAATCCAATTTGCAGTTTGAAGTCTTTCTTAAGCCTCATCTAACTTAAACATCAGACTGTCATCGGCCACCACACGGTAGTCTTTGGCGCACGTTTGCTGCATGTGCAAGTATAGGTAAGCAACGAAGAAGGAGAGCAGGAATCGATTACATCACATACCATAGGAACATTAATAATACATTCTAATTCCATGCATTAATTGTTGTTTTACTCTTTCCTATTTGTATATCTAGTGAGTTATAAATGGTTTGGAAACGGTTTCCTTTATCACACATGTACTTTTAATTTCATTACATTATGTTCTTAGATACTTGTGCAATGTTATGTATTGTAGAGGGTTTGATTCATCAAAAATTTGTTTTCTCCGCAAACTGTCAAATTCTAACATTAGAAAAAAAAACTGTGGGGGAAAAAGAAGATATAATTACTTAAATAAATCAATTTTAAAACTTCAATTACATTCATATCTAGGTAAATGTCACTTGATTTAAAAAAAAACTTCTTAGGAAATGAAATATTGCTACAACTTAAAACCAACATGTGCACATAGGGTGGTGTACTAATTAAATAAGTCAGTGAAGTGTTTGCAAGCTAAGTCTCATTGGATGAGTCAACCGTGTGGTTTTAGTCTTATTGAAAAGGGGTATGTCCTTAGTCTTTGGGATAGGCTTTCTTTCGTTTTCGCTTCATTTGATTTTAGAGTCATTTCGCTTGAAGATGAAACATTCCCCATGGTGTCTCATATACTTGTGCTTTATTTGTAGATCAGACGATAGTCTACTTAACCATTATTTGTTTTTAATTTTACAAGATAAGATAGTAATTCCTTAGTAATCCAAAAGATTACAAAAAATCCCCCAACACTCCATATATGGAGTTATGCATCCACCGTTACATATTACATGGAGTCTATTCCCCCTTCCTGAATCATCTTCCCCCAAACCATCTCTAACACTAGCCTTCCTTTCGTTCCTCTGTGTCAAAACCCAACATTTTAGTTAATAAACATATTATACATGTCATTGAATTAGTTGGTTCAGAAGATAAAAGAAAATCAGACATGCTTGCCAATTATCTCCCATTAAATTAAAGTGAATTATTTTAATGCGAATAAGTTGCTATTTAGCAAATGGTTTGGCAATTCCCATGTGAATAAATTTTATTGAACCTATATTTAGAAATGCATTTTGCAATTGACATGGCAAACATTGTAAATGCTCTAAATGGCCTTGATATGTATGCAAAACTAACCGAGAGAAGATGACATTACAATGGACTTTAAAGATGAACTTACAGTTGAAAAGCTGAAATTCTATAAACGTGTACACTTATTTCTTATTGATATTGATAGTTGATTTCTGTTGCTAGTTGATAGTTGATTTTTGTGTGCTAATAATAGATTATGTTGGTTCAATTGTTGATTATTGGTGGTCCAATTCTATCATGATTTATGTAGAATTGTTCATTCAAAGGCAACAGCAGCTTCAAGCTCAGACAACAATAATAATGCAACTCAAGATGATCCAATGGCAAGAGGAAAGACATTGATGCAAAAAGAAGATGATCTAGAAGAATGATGAACCAGATTTATTGGTTTGTGTTGTAAGTTTATTTAAACTACTTACTGATTCTTGTTAGAAGTTTATAAATCATTAGCTTTTTTATGAAAGTTAATTTAGACATGTTTGTGAAAGTTAATTAAGAATTAGTTCTTGTTAGAAGTTACAATATTAGGTTACATTTTCAATTTTTCATCCAGTAAAAAGGCAGGCTTCAGACTTTCAGTCATTATATTGCTTGTAAGGAGGCATGTTTCAGTTAGTATATTGCAAGTTTCAGTCATTGTATTGCAGGTAGGCTGAACAAAAAATCGACCGAACCGATCAAAACCGAACCGATTGGTTCGATTTAAATTCGGTTCGGGTCGGTTTTAAAAAAATTCAAACCGAAGTGGTCGGTTCGGTTTTCGGTTTCTATGTGATTTTAACCGACCAAACCAAACCGATCGAATATATATAATAAATAATATATTTTATATATATAAATAATATAATATGTTTAAAATATCGTCGGTTCGGTTTTATTTTGGTTTTGGTTCGATTTTAGTCGGTTCGGTTCGGTTACGGTTTGCATAAATTAGAATCGGTTCGGTTTCGGATCGGTTTTGTTAATGGTCGGTTCGGTTTCGGTTTGAAAATTTTAAAACCGACCTAGGTCGGTTCGGTTCACGGTTTAGGTGAAAAACCGAACCGATGGTTCGGTTTTCAGCCCTAATTGCAGGAGTCATTTCATTGCTTGTACTATCATATTTGTGCCTTTTGTCGTGTTTGATGTCATTATATTGCAGTTTCAATCAAATGATGTAGTAATTGTTCATTTATTCCATACTGGGCTTGGGTCTTCTCCTGAATCATGATAATTAGGCTACAAATTGGGTGGGTTGGGCAATGGGCAACTAACTTAATTCAATAAATATTGGACTATTCAATATTGTGTTTGGGTCTAGTCAGTGAATATTTTGAATCGGGATGGTATGGTTTATTCTTGGTTCAAACTAGGAGTGGGCATTTGATACCGAAAATTGGACCGAGCGGTCTGGTATGATCCAGTTTTTTATTGTTATTTTATAAGTCGATTTTAAAATTCGGCTCGGCCCGAATACGTCAGTTCAATTATCGGCTCCTATTCTCAAATCCCAATGGATAATCAGCTCGTTACCGAATTTCTCATAAAGTCTCAGTTATCAAATTTCTCATTAAGTTTTGAAAACCCACAGTGGTGAACATTCCTCGTTTTATGTGTGATGGGTGGTTGCTGCATTGTTTCATGAAAAATGCATAAAAAAAAAAAAAAAGTGGAGTGAGTGGTTGTGGTTACATTGACAGTCTTAATCAAAACATATCCCACTGGATGGGTGCATCTTCCCACGTGAATTGATCAAACAAAGATCAAAAGGGGTTTCATATTTTCCATTATAATCTAGAAATTAGAAATTGTGTCAGCTTAAACATCAAAAAGGGTTTCATCTATTATAGTGCATTGTCAATTCACAAATACAATGGTTTTGGTTTTGGATCATTAGTTTTTTTTTTTTTTAAATATTTTATCATTAGATGCAAGAGAGAGAGAGAGAGGGGTTGATTAATTGCAAAACAAAACTTATAAAACCAACGGGTTTTGGTTTTAGAATGGAGTGTGTTGTAACTTCACAAATATGCATCATAATTACGATGGGATTGGAGTTTGGATGGGATAATGAAAGAGACATTTGAGTCATGTCCTTATTTCTTTTCTTCTAGTAGAAAGAAACCACTCTTATTAAAAAACTGATTGGACCGAGACCGACTCGGCTCAGTTCGAAAAATCGGTCAATCGAACTCTCGATTAACCGGCTAATCCGATTCGAGCTCGGTCCTTAAAATTTCAAACTTTCAAATGTCGGGTTGGTCTTCTGTTTGGACTAGATGGGTCGGTTAATCGAACCTGCCCAGCCCTAGTTCAAACTGTCCGGGACCAACATGATATGCCAAAAAATTAAAACTAGACTGTTTCGTCTCGTTTCATTGGACCAGGACCTGGAAAAGCCCAATCTAGGATTGTGTCCACCCCTAAACGCTATTGGTATTATTCATATTATTATTCAGTCTGATTGCAACACATTGCTACAGAATTACTGAGAGTACTACCAACAAGGAAATGGTGACTACACCAACAATTCTAATGGCCACTAAAACAAATAGGGGTTTAGAGGACTTCAGTTTACAATTTGCATAATATGCATGTCATTGTAATTTATATTATGACATACATAAAGCGCACGCCGCAAGCCAAGTCATTATATAATAAATTTGGAAACATTATGACATGCTTTTAGGACATGTCTTCTTAATGAGTCATGAAAATTTAATATATACCGCCCCATTTTGTTTTGCCAATATTTAACAAACTTAAACACAAACAACCCGCGTAACCCCAAAAAAAATCCCACCACTATCTCACAAACTAAGTTCATGTTGGCTTCCATCATCTCCACGTCCTCAATCTAATACCTCCATATTCATGAGAAAAGAGTGGAGAGAAGAGGAAAAGGCAATAAGAGAATAGGAAAACGCAAGGGTCTGCTGCGAGTTGTGCGATTGGGTCTGTTGCGATTGCGTTTGCCGATTGGGTGTTGCGATTGAATCTGCCGATTGTGTGTTGTGATTGTGTCTACAGATTGGGTCTGCCGATTAGGTGTTGCGATTGGGTCTGTTAGATTCTTTGGTGATTGCAGGTTTTGGTTGAGATTAGGAAATAAGGGTAAGTGATGCGCTATTTTAGTAGCACACAACTTAATACCCTGCTTTGTGATTTGTAGTATAGAATAAGTAGGGATCGTTCTAGACCGGGGATTAGAGGGCTTGTTAATTACACTAATAATAATTAAAAGACAACTAACAACCTAATTAATTAAATAAAAAGGGATTGGATTTTCTAAATTAAATTATGAAAATAACTACGAAAATTAATGCAAAGATAATAAACTAAAGAGATGGCAAAGATGAGAAATTAACTAAGGGTTTATCTCCACACACCAAACACATGTTTATAAATTAATCTTCAATAATCACTTGCTAACTCGTGAAAGACAATGCTCAAGACTAACCGTGACCGCACTGCATTAATCTTATTATTTTCCCAAGTTCGTTGAATTAAACTAAGCGTCGCTTTCAAACTATTCTTATCATGCTATCTAAACATGAATCGCAAGTTAAATAGCAATCTAAGATCATTAAGTTTTGTTGAAAATATGAACACTGATTAGGCAATCACAAGTATGATCAACATCATGTTCTTGCCTAGGTTTTGACTTAACCTTACCAACGTTCCTTGGTATTTACTACTTGTGAGTACAAAATCATAACAATTCGGTGAAACTCTCCTATACTCTAGCCCCAAATCCTAGCATGCTTACTAAGTTGGCCACCTTAACAAACATACAAAGAAAAATTTTCTATAAAGCAGTTAAGCAAAACACAATCACTAATAGCAAGGAAGATTAAATTCAATTAATTTATAAAGCACATGTTCGGGGCTTCGAATCCACCCCTAACTAAGAGGAGTTTAGCTAGACATATTAATTATGTTCAAACAGTAATCCATAATCAATAATCAAACTAAAATTAAGAGAAAAAGATGTTTAGAAATGAAAACAAAACAATGATCCGTGGTGGTACTGAGTGGAACTGAGGTGCGAATAGCGCAAACTTATCCTTCACCCTCCTCACGCGATTTACTCCTTCGCTATCTGCTTCACCTCTCTGTTCCTTCCTCTTCACGGTCTGCTTCTTCTATTCCTTTTGGTTTCTGCTTGTGACACAGAGTGAGAGAGATGAGGGAATGTCGATGGACAGCGAGAAAAGAGAGAGGGGAATCAGGCGGGTGATGATGATCAGGGAGGAGGTCGACTGGTTGAGTGAAGAGAGGACGACGAAGGTTGTTGCGAGGAGGGATCTGCGAGAATGGGGTTTGATGGAGGCGAGGTGGATGGCTTGCGTTCAGGACGATGGAGATGGATGGTGGGTGACGGCGACTAGGGTTTGTAAGCGTGGATGTTGTGTATGGATGCAGTGGATGGGTGCGAAACAGTGAGGGATTGCGGCTGTACGAGGGTTAGGGCTTGTTGTGGAGGCTGTGGATGGGATGTTCTACTGGATGGGGTCGATCAAAGCCAGATATCTTCTTCCTTTTATTCTTGTTTTCCTCTTTCTGTGGTTTCCTTATTTATGTGAATTCCTTGTGCAATTAGTATTCCTAAATTGCCAAGTTGCTTCTATTTTAAAATATTGTAATTGGAAACCTACACAAACATGAAAATAGCAATTAGTACCATAATTAACAAGTAATAGCTAAAAATATATATAGAAATATGGTACTAAAAATAGCATAATTATGCCCCTATCAGTAAGTGTTCTTGTTATCTCTTCTTGCAATTTCAACAATCTCTCTTTCTTTCGATTGTTTGTCGTTTGTCCACGTTTGAATTATCTTACCGATTCTTCGTTCACTTTGTCGATTAAGGATTTAGCTAGGGTTCTTGGTTATTGATTCGTATTCTATGAAGGCTTCTTACTAATTCGGTGTTCCTGGAGAAACGAATCTGAGAGATTCCACCGATATTCTGAAGCTCGGTGGATGTAATTATTTTCCCACATAACGTTTTTTCTTTCCAATTGTTTTTCTTGTTGACTGATTTAACTTGGATCTTGTTTGTATTTTTAGTTTTTAAGGTTTTTTCTCTCATATCTTGGGTTCGTTCTTCGATTTGGAGCAGGTGAGGTGATATGTTGCTAAATTTTTTCTGATGTGTTCTATTGTTCTTGTTATGATATATAAGTTGAATTTGAATGAATTGCATGAATTTTTGCTATTAAACTCATCCCGATCCCGTCCCGATCTAGAGTGGGATGGGATTAAGATGAAGATTTTCAATCCCACCTATCCCGAATTTATTTAATAATAATAATATTATTATTAATTTTAATCAAAATATTTTTCTAAATTAAAGTTTAGGATGTGTTGAAATTAAATCAATGTAAGATGAAATCTAAATGAATTGAATCATTAATTCTAAATGAAATTTAATATTATTTGTCTTCCAATTTTTTTAAATATTTATTATTATTATTTATGATGTAAGTTATATGAATATAAATTTGACATTATTAGTGTGTGAGTAATGTAAAATAAATTTTTTTTGTTATTTTTTATTGGATGACTATTTAATACGTACTCATCCCGTCCCATCTTGTCTCGATCCCGCTTGAGATGGGATGAGGTCTATCCCATCCCGTCCCAATCCCAAATGAATGGGATGGGATAGGGATCAATCCATCTCATCCCATGGCTGCATAGAAGTATGATTGTAATTGAATTTGGTGATGGACAATTGACATCATCAAGTTGAATTTTATTGGTCCTCTTCACACTCATATGTTAAAAAGTTTCAAATACTTGAGTCCACAAAACATTCTATGTTTGCAATCTACCACTTGGACGATATTTAAAAATAATCACTTTTGTGGTTGGGACTTGTGAGTAACAATATCACCATTCATTACTTTGTTAAGTTTTTTTTCTAGGCATTTGTTACTCCCACTATAAGTACCTACGACCTTATATTCATGTTATCTAGCTATACGGTTTGATGGGTCATGTTGGTTCATACAGGATTTGTGGGGAAGTAAAGTGGTGATCATGTTTGCACACTATAATTTACTTATATCGCAAACTATGCGTTCTAAAGCTTTGGTCTTTTACCCACCTTAGAACTAACATGTGCTTTGTTACGAATTTTGATCGCATTCATCATGGTCTTCAAGTGTTGGAATATGTCGTTTTTACAATTGGGTGCATTCATGAATTGATATGGTTAAAAGCTTCTGTTAAGGGAGGGACACAAAGCATTCATCTAATTTGCCGAAATTCATATATCTATATTGCCAGTGTTGTGTACATGATAATAATTTACCGAAGTTCATATATCAAATTATTGTTACCTCTCGAGCTTTTTCGAATAGATGACAATTGTAAACTTTGTTGCAAACTAAGTTGAAAATTAACTTTTATTATTTATATATTACAAGAAAACAGTATTTTAGCGACGGTGGACACAGAATGCAAATCAAATACTTAAAAGATTTCCAGTCAATTTGTTGTTGATCGATCCATTCTGTTAACTACTCTGCTGGTGTGATTCCCATGTAGACCAATTGGCTTCGCTTCCGACACGAGGCATACTGTTGATCTTCGCACGCGAATCAACCTTGAACACAGCACCGCACATCACTCCCTCACTATCCACCCTTGGCATTGCCTTCATCTTGTTGACTGGATGCTCAAAGCTCATCAAACCTCCATCACTGTGGAACATACACCCTGTAACACAAACACACAATTGCACATTAATTAATTAAATACAAACCAATTATCTACATTAGACCAAACTTGTGAAGCTCTGAATGAGAAATTATCTTTTGAGATAAAATCGATCTAAATCGGAAATCAAAATTTTCTCAAACATGAGATCAAATTTGTCAAGGATATACTACTCTATAGTCTATAGTACCTGTAGGAAATGGTGCAAAGGATTTAGCACAACTGCCTTTAATGACCTCCAAATCATCAGAAATTACAATTGAGCCATCAGCTGCAATACCCCAGAACAACTTAATCCCTCCATCTGAGCTCTGCCAAAATTATAAGATAAAATGATTATTTAAGTCAATAAATCCCATCACATGATATGATATAATTATAAACACACTTGATAAGTAGAAGGAGAAGACTTACCAGAGCAGCAAATAGAGTCTTGGCTTTGTTATCAAAGATAACAAATGCAAAACTTCCATCAAGATCCTTGACAACCTGATCAGCAGGATAAGGACCCCTATCACGAAGAGTCCGATACGCTTCGATAACGAACATGGCATCATTGGTGCATTTAGACAGCCCATATTGCTTAACAAGTGAACAAAGATTGTCTAAGCTGCCTAAGAAGAGGCAATATATGTCATCCAAAACGCAAAACAACCTGCAACATTATTATATTGTAACATAAAAAACTTGATCATCAAAGGGATGTGCAAAAAAAAAATCACAATAGAGGGCATTTGGGTAATTTTGTTTACCTCTGATGGATTGAGAATTGGCGATCAGTTTTGACATAAGAGAGAATCCCAGAGTTTGCAAAGCTGATTGTGAAGGCATTGTTTGGGTGAGATGACATGAAACCCTTGATGATTTCATCAGGAAGCTTTGGCCTCTTTGATGGGGAGGCAGGACTTGTCAGTTCTTGTGGAGGATGGGCAATTGTTTTGTCAAATATGGCTAACATCTTTTCTTGATTCTTTGAGAATTTCTTCAAACAAAATAACACACTCAAAATCTATTGAACACAATGGAAGAGAGAGATTAGATGTGAGGTAGGAGCAGAACATATATAGTGGTGATATGTGTTTAGGTGGCAAAGTTATCCAAACTGGGCTCACATCTCAAGAAAATAGTAGATAACTTTGTTTTGTGCTTCGATTGCAACACTTCATCATTTTTAGTCCTTGTTTTTTGTTTGCTTGCGGACCACTTTTAAGAATTTTTAGTGTGTGGGGGTCTCACTTTATGTGGGGTGTCATTAGGATGTGAAGGTTCGTTGAGAATTTAATTAAATTTTTTTTAAATAATAATAATAATAAATGTTGAGAATTAATATATAAGTTGATAATTTCATTAATAATATCTATGAGATTCCTCCAGTAAATAAAACCATATTATTTACCCTTCAGTACAAATTTGGAGTTATGATTAATGTTCATTTTAGCAGTTGTGAGAGGAGGCTGTACTAATACTAATTATATAAGATAATATATTGTTAATTTGGAAAAATTAATTTACTTAGTAAAAAAATAAGTAAAATAATAGATACATGAGTAATTCTAGGTGTCGAGGAAATCAGCGAGGGAAAGGAGGTGGCGGGGTGGAAACCATTCACTTCCCTCGAGATGCATGCACAAAAAAGATGGCACGCATTTCAAAGGAGGTGAACGGTTCCCACCCTGCCACCTCCCTTCCCTCGCTCATTTCAGGGGCTGGTTTCCTCGACACCTAGAATTTCTGTAGATACATACAGGCGAATCAGGAATGGAATTTAATTATCCAGTTTGGTAAAGAGAGTTCTTATAGCTCTTCTCTTATCCATAACAGATAACAGTGACAAAGATTACAGTCAGCAAAACCACCAAACTTGACAGAGACGTGGGTGCACATAACACTTTTGATCCAAAACTGTGGATTCCCCCGACAGTTGCCATGTGAAGGAACATGGATTATTGATTTGGTATTATTAATTTATTTTGACTATATAGTTTCATGGTTTGGCCAATTTGGACGAAAGGTTGAGTCACTGTAGGTGTGGGAATTTCAAACCTGATGAACATGGTTCCAATGGGGCGCCAATGTAATGGGATGGGTTTGGGTTCAAGTCGTTCTCCCTTGTTATGTTAGTCAAATTTTGCGGAATAATGGAGCTCTTATCTTGGATGGTTTCAGATACATGTATTGTCGATGTTTTGAAGGAAGAATTTTGAATGTCATCCCTTCGCTAGGATTAGGTAGGGTTAAAAACCGAACTGACGATTCGATTTTTCACCTAAACTGTGAACCGAACCTACTTTGGTTGGTTTCAAAAATTTCAAATCGAAACCGAACTGACCATTAGCAAAACCAATCCGAAACCGAATCAATTCTAATTTATGCAAAACAAACCAACTAAAATCAAACCGAAATAAAACCGAACCAACCGACTATTTTAAACATAATATATTATTTTATATAAATATATTATTTATTATATATATTCGGGCGGTTCGATTGGTCAGTTATAATCAACTAGAGACCGAAAACCGAACCAATCGGTTCAATTCAATCGGTTTGTTGTTCAACACTAGATTAGGATTTGTAGCATTGTGTTAGCTGCTTGGACAATTTTGTGTAAAACTTGACATTTTGAGTCATTTTTCAGGTTTATTCATGTTTAGTTTAAGTTGTTGCTTGTGGAATTTATTGTGATTGGATAATCTACATAAAAAATGCCTAGCAAGATAGTCACCAAGCGCTTTTGTCATTGCTGAAAGTTGATCTACAAGAATTGGTAACCTTTTCTTTTTTTTTTTCCCTATTTTACAGTAATACTGAAACACTAGCAAGAAGAGGCACCTAACTGCCAAGTAGTCCATTTGTATCTGTCTCAAGTAAATGGTTGGACTTCATTCATTTGTGATCGAGAGGATCTCTGCATCGAGGTGAAATCTTTTAATCAAACATTCTGTCACTCATCAGATTCTGACCTCGCCGGATCCCATTTTTCATGGCTACCGGAACTGGAGGTAGGAAACGCGTCATCTCCTTTGTTCTCTTGCTTCAGCTTGCTTATCTTCAAAAGCGAAGACAATACCTCATCCATGTTAGGCCGATCTTTGGGCTCTGTTGATGTGCAAGACAATGCCAACTCAAAGAGCTCTACTATACATTTCTCAGCTTGTTCATTGGTGATACTTGAAGCGAGATCTAGGTCCATCACTTGACGAAGCCTTCCATATCCATTTGCGACAGCAGCCTCAACTAACTGGCTCAGAGTGAAAGGAATCCCATTCTCCTCTATGGTCGCAGTTGGTCTTCTTGCCGTTAGAAACTCCATAATCACAACTCCAAAGCTGAAAACGTCCGCTTTAGTAGTGACTTTATTCGTGTATGCGAACTCTACAAATGCAAATAGTTTCCATTAGAAAGCAGTGAATACCACGTATTGGCATAGATAAGAAGACCATGATAAATAGAAACCAGTTGTTCATATTTTAACATTGTCAGTGAAGTTTGGCATTCTATCTGCTACAACAAATAGAGAAGGAAGGAAATGTTGATTTTAAAGCTATTCAAGAATGCAAGACAAACTATACGAAAGAAATCTTTCCTGGTTAGAAGAAACAAAGCAACTTTATGCTGCCGCTGCATAGCAAAATGCAGCAAGAAAGCATAAGGCAAGGTGTTTAATTGAAACCAGCTTTGACATGAACTTCAACAAAAGAAGCAAGCTACCATAGCAAAACAGTAACAGAAATCAAAGGTAACTTAATAAAATGTTGAATGAAGTAAACTTCCCAGTATCAAAACAATCCTAGAGTAACGACATAAATTAGTTTTACGGTCTTACACACAAACATCCTGAGTAACTAGATGCATGGTATCTACTTATATTATCACTTCCCTATAGCCATTCTAATACAGAGGAGTAAGATTGTATCAAACTCTATGTCAAGATAGTTATGCATAAGCTTCATGTGTGTGCATATTTTAGATAAGTAATTAAATGAATCTAAGACTGAAAATTAGATAATGAACTAGTACCTGGTGCCAAGTAGCCAATTGTGCCTTGGAATGCTGATGTTGTGGAAATGCTGTTTCCGTCATGAAGATGAACACCTAGCATCCGAGCTGTTCCAAAATCACTCACATGGGCTTCCCAGTCTCCATCAAAGAGAATGTTTGAAGGCTTCAGATCACAGTGAACAATGGGATCACCATAACCGGTGTGCAGGTAAACTAACCCATGTGCAACAGAAACACACACTTTCAGTCTTTCAGAGAAAGTCCATCTTGACCTATCCATTCCAGGATCATGTATAAGGCTCTCCAAACTTCCATTTTCCATGTATTCTAGAACCAGTGCCTTCAACTTCCCAATGTCCCAAGCATACCCAAGTATCCTAACCAAATTTCGGTGTTTTAATTGATTTAACGTTTTCAGCTCCCGATCAAAGCACTTGTCTAACTCTCCGGAGAAATGGAACACATTCAATTTCTTTACAGCCACAACCTGCCCATTTTCCAGGCTACCCTTGTATACCACATTTGAACCAGTTCTGCCAATAACATTGCCTTCGTTAAAGAAACCAGTTGCAACGTCTAATTCTTTTCCACTGAATCTCTTGAGAGCAGGGATTATAGGATAATTTGGTTCTGGATTCTCAATCCCTTCTATCTTTTTATTTTTATTTTTGATGTACCTGTGGAGAAGCATAATTGCACATACCAGGAGCAAGAATATAAAGGAACCAAGAACTATAAGAATCACTGTTGCCTTCTTAGAAAACCGATGTGGAGCTCTTGAGTTGCATGGCTTCAGAAATTTGGTTCCACAGAGATCCTGATTACCTCCCAAGCTTGAAAATGTAAGGTTTCTAAATATGCCATCGTTGGGAACAGGTCCATCCAGCTGATTGGAAGAAAGATTGAGATGTTTTAGGGAGGAAATACTTCTGAAGCTTGCAGGAATCTTACCGCTAAACTTGTTTCGAGATACATCGAGCGAGTTCAGACGTTGCAACTTTGCTACAGCTACTGGGAGTTCACCACTTAATTGGTTGCTTGAAAGATTTAAGCTTGTCAGCAAGTCCAGCTGAGAGAAAATACTCTCAGGAATTCCACCGGTAAGTGTGTTCCCCGAAAGATCAAGTGACAACAAGTTCTTGCATCCTCCAAGTGTCAAGGGAATGCTCCCAGAGAGATTATTGTTTGAGATGTCAATGGCCTGAACCATTTCCAACCCACCTAGCTCATCAGGAATCCTCCCGGAAAGGGCGTTGTTTGATACTTTAAGATACAACTGTAGGCTTTTCATGCTTGCTATCACCGATCCTGGAATTGATCCTGTCAGATGATTGTGAGAGAGATCGATTTGTATCAGTCGAGTAAGAAGACCCATGCTTCTCGGGATGCCTCCTTCGAGATTATTTCCATGGAGATCCAAGTATGACAACATCTCGAGTTTTGAGAAGTCATCTGGAATGGGACCAGTGAATTTGTTGAGCTGCAACTGAAGGTCTGTCAGCTGTTTCAGCTCAAATATCTTCTCAGGTAACTCACCTTCTAGAGCATTTTCGCCAAGGAAAGGCCTTGGAGAGAAGACAACTTTGATATCACGGAAGGGATTCTACCTGAAAAATTATTTCTACCTAGTTCCAAAGAGAGTAACAGGCTAAGATTGCCAATCTCTGAGGGAATTGGCCTTGAGAAAGAATTGGTGTGAATCCTTAAAACCTGAAGATTGTTCAGTCTGCCTATTCTACTTGACAGTGATCACTGAAATTATTATGCGAAAAATCCAATTTCTGAAGATTGGTGCAATTGAATAGATCTTCTGGAATCATCCCAGACATCCGGTTTACTCCAACAGAAAAGAAGGTCAAGTTCTGCAGACGCCCCAGACCCTCAGGGATTTCTCCTGTTAATCTGTTATATCCCAAGGTTACATTGACAAGACGGGAACAATTTGTGATGCTGGATGGAATTGAACCTCTGATTAGGTTGTTAGCTAGAATAAGGTTCTCCAAACTATGGAGTGATCCAATGTTCGTTGGAATCTCCCCTTCAATGGAATTGAAGCTCAAAGAAAGATATGTCAAATTTTTTAATTCCATCAGTGATGAAGGAATTTCCCCAGTTAACTTATTTGAGTGCAAAGTCAATACTTTTAGCGATTTTAGGCGCCCAAGTACAGAAGGAACCTCTCCAGTGAGTTCGTTTTCAGAAAGGCCTAAATGTGTTAATGATAAGGAGTTGGACAAAGAGATAGGGATTGTCGAAGATAAATGATTTTTGTAAAGTCTTAACATTTCTAAGTTCACCAAATCTCCAAGCTGAGAAGGAATACTTCCATTTAGTTGGTTCATATACAGGTTCAAATAAACTAGGCTCCTACATTGTCCTAGTTCTGGAGGGATTTCTCCAACAAGTTGGTTTTCAAACAATTGAAGATATTGTAATTCTGCTAAGTTTCCAATCTCAGGAGGTATTACACCTGACAACTGATTTTGACTCAAATCAAAACTTTGCAAAGCTGCCAACTTACCAAATGAAACAGGTATAGAACCTACCAAGTTATTTGTAAAAGCGAAAAAAACTTTAAGGTTAACCAAGTTATCAATGCAAGAAGGGATTGTACCGGTGAGATTATTCGAATCGACCCCCATTGAAGACAAGGCTGTGCAGTTACAGATACTCTCAGGAATACTTCCCTCCAACCCGTTACGCCCCAAGTCCACCATTTGCAGATTTTTCAGGTTTCCGAACTCTGGTGGAATCGAACCTGTGAGCAAATTGTCATACAACACCAACTGAGCAAGCTCCATGCAACGCCCCAACTTCACCGGAACAACACCAATGAAGGAATTCGAGGTTAAATCGAGAATTTGCAAACTCGAGAGATTGCCTAGAAACGGCGAGATCCTCCCCTTGAGTTGCATCTGAGGCAGAGAAATCGAAACCACACGCTTTGACACAGAATCACAAGCAATGCCGGTCCAATTACAATGTGGGATCCTATCATCCCAATTAGCCAATGCTGCCATTGAGTCATTAGTGATAGAATTCTTGAATGCCATCAAAGCTTCAACTTCCACCTGGGAATTCACCTCCACACACTGAATTCTAGCCCAAACTGAACAAAGTACTAGAGCTAAAACCAAAACAAAATTCTTAAAGACACCCATTTTCGCAATCGAATTACTCGACATTGCTGAAGAACCCAACACCCCAGTAAAGCATTTTATAGATACAAATACCAAGATTCAAGTCAATGGGTTTCCAAGCTCAACTCATGGGTGCTCTGAAGTCACTGAGACTCAAAATAATGTTCCCATGAAAGAGAGTTGAATGTTGACTTGAGTTCAGTCACACGTACACAGAAACTACCAATAAAGGGCGTCTCTTACTGAATATCAACTTGCATTAACTTTAAGTAAACAAAGTACAAAACCTAGTAGGATGCCCCCCCCCCCCCCCCCCCCCGGAACAAAAACCAACCCAAATGCGCGTTGAATTCATTACTACACTACATTGCATTCAGACCTTGTTATCATAACAGGAAATTCCAAACTTTATCTACCAAAGAGTACAAATTAGACAAGTCCACTAGTTTGTACAGATTAGTATTAAAATGTATTTTAGTAGCGAAAACCATGGTGGGTTATGTCACTAGAAACAATTGAGTGTAGTTTAAAGAAATAATAGAGACATGCAAGTGGAATGTGAACTTAGCTGGTAGTTTGCAAGGTCTGACTTTTGTGATCAAATTCAATGTAAGTTGAATGAGAGAGGGACTTGTTTATCTGTAAAGGAGGGAAACAGGAGAGGGGAGGGTCTAGCATGGATTTGTCATTTGGTGTTCCAGTTGCAAAAATGAGGAGTTCAAAGAAATAATAGATACATGCAAGTGGAATGTGAACTTAGCTGGTAGTTTGCAAGGTCTGACTTTTGTGATCAAATTCAATGTAAGTTGAGTGAGAGAGGGACTTGTTTATCTGTAGAGGAGGGAAACAGGAGAGGGGGGTCTAGCATGGATTTGTCATTTGGTGTTCCAGTTGCAAAATGAGGAGATGAGATGAGGATGAAGTCCTTTTCCATCCGTTGTGAACGATTGTGGATTGAAGCCAACAAGTTAGTGCCCAAAACAGTGGGTACTGAGTAGCCAGTCCACTTTGGAAGTGGATCCAACGAGTCCAATTGGATTAATCTTGGTTTCGTTATGTCGACAAAGACTTGCCATCCTCCCCCCTCTTGTCCATGCAATGTTCACGGGCTCGGGCAATTCATTAATGTTTATTCTTATATTCCTGCTTACATAGTTTTGGGATTGAATCAAACTCCTTGCTCATCCTTCCAAAATAAATAGAAAGTGTGTCTGAGAGGGCATTTGTACAAAACATCCAAACCAGTATACCATATGAGAGTAGCCCTTCCAATTTTTATTTTTTATTTCTACCAAATGATATAAAAGTTTGATTTGGATTTTGAGATGGGTTTACTTTACTTACCCTGATGAGTGAAGGTTTAGGTAAACACTTCTTCAACCATTAGATATGTGAACAACAAACTGACTCATGGAAGTTCGCAGTTGCGCATATATAGACAAGTCTTTAATCAAGCAGTATTTCAGGGCAAGATTGCCCAGTTGAGGCTTTGAAAATGATCAACCTAAGAACAACTTCCCCCACCTACTATAACCAAAAACCTCGAATCATCAACGTCATTGGTCGTCGAGAAACAATAATATGCATTTTCTTCTACACTCTACCTAATTCATAGTCAACTTGTATAAAGAAACATCGTTTCAGTTTTCATCCTTATATGCGTGTGCCTGGGTTATGGACCCTCAAAATATTTGTATTGAATAAGCTAATTCGCAGTAAACCGCAAACCATGTCGACATTGATAGGACTAGGAGCCAATATATATTTCAACTACTCCAAGGACTCCAAGTCTACGCAATAAAATAAGTCTAGAACAAATTAGGATGTGTTTGCTTGATGAGTATTAAAAGATCGGAAAGGATGGGGGAAAATGAGGTTGTGATCAGTGACGGAGCCAGGATTTTTGTCGAGGGGGGGAGTGATGTCATAATTAATTAAATATAATATAAAAATTAGTTATTTTATCATGAATTTTTTTTTTAAATCTGAAATTCTTCCTGGCCTAGAAAAACCAGCGAGGTTGCTGTCTGGGGAGGCAAAAATACACTTTTGCCCCCCTATTTAAAAACCTTTTTGGAAAATGTGTTTAAAGAGGGGGCAAAAATACACTTTTGCCCCCCTCTTTAACAACCTTTTTGGAAAATGTGTTTAAAGAGGGGGCAAAAATACACTTTTGCCCCCCTCTTTAACAACCTTTTTGGAAAGGTGTTTAAAGAGGGGGGCAAAAGTGTATTTTTGCCCCCTAGGCAGCAAACCAAGCAGGGGGACCCAGGCCCTGTAGAATTACTACTATATTCATTGATTACTACTATAGCAAAAAGGGGAGTATAACAAAGACAATCATTGAAGATGATTACTATTATATTCATTGAAGATGATTACTACTTATAGAAACACAACAGAAGAGAAATGTTTGAATCATTGATTACTACTACATGAAGAAAATGAGGAAGAAATTGAGTTGCTTACGATTTTTTTTGTGGAGATGACCAACACAGTGATTAATGAAGGCCCCTGGTACCTAGAAGAAGAAGAATAAGGTGGTTTGGATCCTACTGGATCTTGTGAAGATGAGCTCAAATAACTCAATAGTTATAGATCTTTGAAGATGATGAAATATAGGGGTTTCCCTCATCTTATCCAATCGATGGAGTATGAAGAAGAAACTGTGAATTTTGGTTTTTTTGAGGAGCAGTTCTAGTTGGTCTGGGAAACCAGCCTGATTTCCCTGCCTGGAAGGCGAAAATACATTTTTGCCCCCTCTTTAAAACATCTTTTTGGAGTATGTATTTAAAGAGGGGGGGGCAAAAATGCATTTTCGCCCCCCCAGGCAGGGAAGACTCGCTAGAATTTTTGTTCTTTGAGAGATTTGAGGGATTTAACCTCTATCTCTAACTCTAAAAGTATAGTTTGAATTCCCAAATTCTAGACAGCCTGGGAGAAGCTGCCTGGGGGGCCCAAAATACAAGTTTGCCCCCCCCCTCTTTAAATACCTTTTCCAAAAAGTTGTTTAAAGAGGGGGGGGCAAATTTGTATTTTGGCCCCCCAGGCAGCAAATCAGGCTGTCTACCCGAGCTGTCTAGAATAACTCGTTTGAATTTGATATATACATGATTTGAAGGATAAAGTCCTGGTTAAAGTGAAAAGTGAGAATAGAGAGGCACATAAAAAAACTAATTGGGGGACAAATAAATTTTAAAAAAAAAAAAATTCTCAAAAGTCAGTGGGGGCACTACCCCCTCGTAGATCCGTGCCTGGTTGTGATGACAATCCAATATATATGTAAGCATCACATTTCTTGCTCTCCTAAAGAATTCAATTCTTTACTTATCACGAGAAACATGATAATGTCAGTCCTATATTTTATCATAAAGAGGAAAAATTCTAGGGGTCGAGGGAGGGAACGAGGGAGGGAGCGAGGGATGGGGTGGTAGCCACTCATCCGCCCCGAGATAAGCGCCATCGCGCATCTCCAATTCGATGCGCTTATCTCGAGGCAGATGGGTGGTTACCACCCATCCCTCGCCCCTTTTCCCTCGCTCCCTCCCTCGCTCTGTAGCAAAGCTCAATATCACTATTGAAATAGCTCTTGAGATGAGTTGGTTTCCATTATCAACTTGGCTAACTGTCGAGGAAATGGGCGAGGAAACCAGCGAGGGGTTGGTGTGACCGCTCATCCTCTCGTTATGCGCGCGACTGTTCATCTCAAGAGTGCTGCTGCGCATCGCGAGGGGATGAGTGATCACACCACCCCCCTCGCCCATTTCCTCGACAGTTAGCCAAGTTGTTCCATTATATAGGGCTTCATGCAATCAAACATGCTTTGAGTTGTTGATGATACATGTAGAAATCTTGATAAATAAGGCTGCAAAAAGTTGTAGTAGTGTTTGAAATGATACTGTGTTCTTCTTAATGGGCCTCATTTTTACACAGGGCCCGTTAAAAGCTAATAAAGTGATCCATAGATATTGGATTGCAAGGCCCATTTAGTAATGGCGTTATTGCGCTCACTATGATTTCCATATATATTTTTGTAGTGGTGGGCAAAAATCGATTTAAATTTGATTAATTGACCGAACTGAAATATGAGTTGAAAGAAAATAATTTAAACCGAACCGAACCAATTATAAACGGTTCGAAATCGGTTTATAATTTTGAACTGACCGATTTATAATCAAACCGACCGATTAATTAGATATATATAAATAATTAAATAACAGGTAGGTGTCAATACCTAATTAGTGCAACAAATGCACTGTAGTACACCCTGTCGCACTGAATCGCCCCCCCCCCCTTCCCCATCATTCTCTCAAAGTTTTCAATTTTGGACTAAAATTTGAGTCTGTAAAAAAATTGGGCCTGTAAAAAAAATTGAGCATGTTTTAATGAAAGTCTTTCAAGTGCTTAAACCCGAGATTTCGGCCCAACCGATCGAAATTCGGTTCAACCGAATTCCCTTACAAATACAAAATTCGATTTCGATTTCGATTTCGATTTTGAGCAAACCGAATGAAATCGATTTGGAACTCAAAACCGAACCGAACCAACATTGCCCACCCCGACATTTTTTTAATTTGATTGCAAAAACTTCAGACATTCTCCCAAATCAAGTTAAGAGCAACTTCTACGGCAAAAACTCAGATAGTAATACTACCCTGAAAAGTAATAAAATAAATTTGAGCTTCCTCTAGAGTATACCATAAGCAATGCCACCATTATTCTTTGCTGCCAACAATTTCCAATGATTCATTGACGCAACATTATCATATAGTCTGTGATTTTTTTAACCAATCAAATGCAACAGAACCAGTCGCGAAAAGGGCCTCTTCGATAGATTAAGCCTACAAAATCAATGGCAGAGCTGTAGAAAAAGTAGTCCATGCTTTTAGAGACCTGGCAAATTCTTTTTTCTGGGCTAAAATACTATCCTTCCAATTGATCAGAGTTTTGCTAACCTCTCCCAACGAAAATTTTCACTTTTAAGGATGCTGGTTTTATCCGTCCAATTAACTCATCAAATGTATACTATCCTAGCATTTCTCAACCTTGTAAATATTTCCGTTCGGTTTCTAGAATCTAGGACTAAGGTTACCTTACGCGCTTTAACTAAATATCTTCTATATATCAACCTAACAGCATCAAACATCACTCATGTTCAAAAGACAGTAATGGTTATCGATCCAACTCTTCTGTCTATTTCCGTTGATGTCTACTATTAATGATGATAATCATGAATTAGATATGGTTGTCGTTGAAAGATTAACTGTAGGTAGTAGAGAACAAAATATTGTCAAAGAAAACCTAGCATGAAAAGGACCCTTCGCTACTGAAAGATCTAAACTTGGTCATTTTCATATACAGTTAGTTGTTCATCCAATATATCATTTTCACGTCCTTGAATGTACATATACCCACCACCTTCGTCTTTTTGTTTAATTATTACTCAATCTTTCATTACATTTCACAACTTTCTAAATACAACCTTATTTAGATACCTAATTCATTGGACAATGTAAGTCTGTAAGGCTTATGTCTATCCTTGCATTTGTTGAGATAGAGCTGGCTTGAATAATTTCATATCAATTAAAGTAAAACTATCATATCTAAGAATATAAAGAGTTGGTCACTCTTTAATATCAACAAGACCTATTAAATAAAACCACATGGTCTAGGTAAAGCTGATCCGGTTGAAGATCTGTGTTCCTCAAGATGTGGTTTTTTGAGATAGTTGAAGATCAGTCTTGTTGCTCATTGCAATGGAATTAGTTTTGGGCATGAGAGAGGCTACACAGCGAGGAAATGGGCGAGGGGAGTGAGGTGGCGGGGGTGGGAGCCGTTCATATCCCGCTCGGGATGCGCACGCAAAAAATCAACGCACGCATCTCGAGTGAGATGAACGGCTCTCACCCCGCCACCTCACTTCCCTCGCCCATTTCCCCATTTCCTCGACACTTAGAATTTTTGTTTGGGCATATAGAATTTAGGTATACTTGAAGAGAGATTCTAAATGTCGAGGGAATGAGCGAGGGAAATGAGCTGGCGAGGTGAAAGCCGTTCATTTTTCTCGAGATGCGCGTGAAAAAGTCAATGCACGCATCTCGAGGGAAATGAACGGCTTTTACCTCGCCAACTCATTTCCCTCGCTCATTCCCTCGACATTTAGAATTTCTCATACTTGAATCTTTGCTGCATGAACTGCACAGTTCTTAACTAGATGCCTGCCTTAAAATAAAGCTTTGGTGGCGAATTGCGAACGCTTTCTGTAAACACATTTACAGAGAAAGGTTTATATGAACTTATTTCAATACACATCCTGATGTATTATTAACATTTTGATCTAATCATTATGGTGACATACCATGGATCTCTATACTCCTTGTACAATCTCAAGGGCGTCCCTGGGCATGGGCGACCGCACAGGGCTCCATATATATTACCTCACAATTAAATTATGGATTGGAATTCGGAGACACATATTCATGACTCAAATTCACACCCAATATATACTCAAAACCTATTGAAATATAAATCATTTGCAAATAATGGATGGTGATTTTCCAAATGTCTGGATCGCATATAGAACATTGATGACTATTCCAGTAACGGTAGCCTCTGCAAAAAGAAATTTTTCAAAATTGAAGTTGATAAAATCGTATCTTCGATCTACCATATAACAAAAAAGATTAAATGAGTTAGTTATGATGTCTATTGAAAATGACTAGGCCGAAAAAATTGATAAACATCATTTTTGACCATATTATGGATCTCGACATTACGCGTGGTAAATGTGTTTACTTACCTAATGATCACACAAATCCTTGATACAAACCTATGTCTACCATGGTGACGATGGTAGATATATATATAGTAATTAGGCTTCTCCAGTGATGATGACTATCTCATATTATTTGTTGATTTTTAGTATTATTTTTATTATGTGTAATAATTTCATATACATAAAATGAGAATACCCCACAAATGATAGAACCATGGCAAATTAATTTTGGTTCTCCAATTTCCCTATAGGTAGCAATAATTGACGAGGAATTGGCGTGGAAATTAGATGGTGACTCTTAACATAACCATTTGGATTGCCAACCCCATGTGAGAAAGAAGGTCCACAAGAGCTGCTTGTCTTCTACTTCGCTAATTCTAAAGGGCGAGGAGGAAAAGGTCCCATTACCTTCAACAACAGAGAGGTACGGATTAGAGGAGATATACCTAGCTGAGCCATCTAGCTGACAATGACGCTGCCATTTGATCAATCGTGGGTGCCTGTGCCTGCCATTTGATACACAATTTTCTTCGTTAGCTTCAAATAAAGCTTCGAGTTCCTCGTATTCTTTGCCATCAACAATCTGATATGTCAACTTTAAGGGCCCATCATACTCATGAAGCTCCGTTGTGTCAACTTCACATACATTCATTGCTTTGACACTTTCAAATAAATTATCATCAAGTTCGCATTTTCTTTCGACAGAATGATTTTGATCATTATCTTCAACTCATTTACTATCTCAAAAAGCATCTCGAAGGACCTCTCTGTCTATCCTTGACTCATGGAGAACCTTGTTCAAGGATTGATCTACCTCTGTGTCCATACTTGACTCATGAATACCCTCTCAAGGGTTGATCTTTGTCACCATGTGATCTCTTGGCCAAAAGTATTAGTATCTCCTTCGACTTCTCATTTTTTCTCCTCTGGATTTACATACAAGGGCTTCATACTATTTGTCCCTTCCATATTATCGTTCTCGTCAACACCTTGCAGAATATTGAAGGAATTATTGTCTAACCTAAGGTTCTCATTTTCATTTACTGTCTTCCTATTTGTCATTTTGATCTCTACTCATTCTTGAGTATTCTTTCTGGTAGCACCTTGTCGTTCTACTATCTAACCCTTCTGAACCAATCTGATATCATAACATTTTCTACAATATCAGTATCTTTTCCTTTTATTGTTAAACCTTGTCAATAACATCTTCCACACCTTTACCTTTTTCGTGTTCAAAGATACAAAAATCAGTACATAAGGCTTCCAAGGATAATCAATAATGACCTCATCAAGCTATTATTCTTCTCTACTAATATTTAATTTGATTTTAGTGGGAATGTTCTTTGTTGGTTTAACCTCCACACACAGCGGCAACATAATTGAGTCTAGTTCTTGTAGTTGTTGCCTTATCAAAACGGGTGGGTTTTCTTACATAACTAGCAATGTATCCTAAATCTACAGTACTCCACATACATGTAAGAACATTGTACAAATGAATTCAGAATGGATAGTTGTTACCTCATTCTTAAGGAGGTATTTCTTCCATGGTTTAGTAACCATCATCTTGTTTGTGACCTTAAGCGCTTCCATTTCCAGCGCGACCTCACAATTCTCCATGTTCGAGAATTTGAAAAAGAAGTATTCTCCATTTGAATTAACTTCAATGGACCCTTTAGGATTCCATCTACACTCCACTGCTAGTTTAACTTGTCTCAAGGGATGGGAACTTTCAAAAAATATCCCAACCAGTTGGTTTTTCCATATCTCTTTGGCATTTTGTCGAATACCAGAAGGGCAGATTAATGCTACATCTTGAAGCATCAAATCTGCGTAGTGAACAAGGATTTTATGTTCAATAGCAGGTTTTTTACTACCAAACAACTGACTCCAACTTCTCATCTGGGTGTCATTTCCTACTAAATCGTTCAATTTTGTGTGTTTGTCATTGCCTCTCCTCCCAACAAGAGACCGGAGGATGTCATTGCTAGGGCATCAACTGGATCCCTTCAGGGGAGGCAAAACCAACAACAACAACCCTCCCCTTGACTCACTCCACTTCATCCAGATCTCCTTTCACGTCTCTCTCTACTCACCATCTCACCCTTTTGAACTGTTCTTTCTCCTTTCGCTGCTCCTGACTCCAGATGCAGATTCAGGATTTCAGTCAATGAAGGGCGAAATGGTAAGGATTCTTGGTCATTAATAGGAGTTATCAGGAGCAAATTTGTACTCTAGACCAAGGATTGTGATTTCGCAAAATATTTCTTTTTTTGAGGTCTCAAAATTTAATGTGTTGAGAAAAATATGTTATTTCGAAATATTTCGTGTGTTTCCTTGTATATTTCAACATCTTTGTAAAACCAAAAAATTATGAAGCAAATTATAATTTTTGGTAAAAAAACACCAAAAATTTTTATGAGTTGTATATATTTTTTTCATTGTGTTATATAGTTTGTTATCTTAGATTTTAATTACAAGTTTGTTTTATGAGTTTTATTTTATGACATCGTTTTTTATTTGGGTTTCATACTACTTGTGAACAAACAAGTCTTTATTAAACTATAATTTATCTAATGCATTCATATAATTGCATAAAAACATCTTATGGGAAAAAACTTCAGGGATGGTCATATTTAGAGAGTAAAAAAATCTCTATATATGTTAAAAACTTTTCACGCTCCAAGGGAATTGAACTTGGGTTATTAGTAATGAAGTTTTAAAGGTCAACCACGGTAACAAAGAATTGATGTTTTTTATTGAATAAAATTATATAATATAATATTTTTACATTTATATTAAAAAATAAAAAATGCTACATATATAATTATTTTTAATTGAGGAGGGCAGTTGCCCCTGGTCCCTTTGTAGGTCTGCCTTGCCTGTCTCTCTCAAGATGTGGAGGGGCGGTGGGGGTGAATGGGGTGGTGGTAGTAGTGGATGGGGTAGAGGGGGGGGTTCTTGAAAGGGCATGTTAGCTTAGCTGGTAAAACTCGGGGCGAAGGCGTACAGTGTTAAAATACACACCTATTTGGCCATTGCACCTACTTATCAAACCTTAGCTGTTGGCAATGTGAACATTGGGAGATTTGGCTCACTACTATATGGGGAAGATGGGCATCTATAATTTATGCTTTCCATCCCATTTTGCGTACATTTTATATACCTTGTATTGTTGTACGTCTTAGCAACTTGTCCTTTAATATATCAAATGGATGCCTTCGAATTTTGTATCTTTCAAATATATATAATTAAGCTCATGTTTTTTTTTCTCACATAATGTTAAAGAATAGAAGTCTACCTATGTTACAAAATAAAAAAGTATTACAGAATAGGATATGTTAGGAAAGTCAGAATATGATAGAAGTCTTAGGTTTCCTATCTCCACAAGATTAGGTCAGAGTTAGCTTTAGAAGCTTGTATTCTATATAATGATATTACAAAAACAGTAATATTACAATACAATTCTTTATACATAAAATTAACCATCAGTATCCAATTATTCTTAGTGCACATGCACCTTGTCAACAATGTGGGATATGTTCCCTTCACCAGGATCTACATGCACACACACAACCCCCACCATTAATTGAACATAGCATACTAAAAATTAGATTAATCAAACAGAGAATACAGGAAGAGGCCCCCATTCACCAAATTTGAAAGCAATTATTGGTCACCTTATACGTGTGATGCAATTGGTTTAGTAAGGATTCCTATTAAATTTATGTATCGACAACATGTCATGTTCATATATATATATATATATATATATTGATTGATATGCATAATGCATATATACTATAAGCATATAAAATAAATAAAGCTAGACATGGATCAAGAATGTCTGGCATGATAGTTAGTGATCATGCCCATATATTTCAAAGACAATAGCTGTTTTATCAAAACATTCAATCGACAATTTGGTGTACTTATAGTCAAGTTCAGTGAAGCAAGAATATTGGTTAGAACATTCATGACCTATTTCTACATGCTTGGGAGATTAATTTTGCGAGTAGGATTCGAAAGCTCGCGCGAACTAATTGAGCTTGGAAACCTATATATTGCATGTAATAGCATTAGCTATTGCACAAGGCTTGGGGCAATCGAATGTATAATTAGCTATATAGATAGGTTCCATGATTTTTTTTATTTTTATTTTTCGCATTTGATAATTGTTGGTTTATTTTCCTTAATTGTATACTTAGCTAAATAAACAGATAATGGGGAAGATATAATCGGCGAGGAGAATGCGCGAGTAGGGTATCATGAGCTTTAGAGAGAAAATGATTTGTTAAAAACCGTACTTTTCTAAGTACTATGTCAACTAATTTTCTTTTCCAAAAAATATATATGTTGGGACCCATAATGACTGTGACGCCACATGTCGTTTTTACCAATCACCACGTGGTGGAGCCCAGCCTGTACTGTACAGTTCTATCCATGTATTTCAGGATCGAGGGGAGCTCGTGCGCACAAAGCATATGACTCTCTCGTGTATACAAATTCGAGCCGTTGGATTAAAATAAAAGTAATTTAATGGTTATTTTTCATTAAATCACACATCACACTCACCTCTCCCTTTCTCATTTCTAGTCTTTCCGTACTTTAGCAATCCTAGTTTTTTTTTTTTGTTCTTGGTTTTGGATCGATGAGAAGTCTTTACTTTAAAGTTTGAGCAATCCAAATTCTCTTCTCTCGCAAAGTTTGAGAGAAAGGTGAGTATGATGTGTGATTTAATGAGATAGAGTTGTTAGATTACTTTTACTTTAATCCAACAGCTCGAATTTGTGCACATGAGGGGGTTTTGTGCTTTGTGCGCATGAATCCCCCTCGATCCATATTTTGTGCAACAAAACCAAATAAAAATAAAGAATTTAAATTACCAAAAACCTTGCTTTGTTGAAATGATAAAAAAAAAACTCACATTTTCTAAATAATATATACAATATTTATATAATACTTATATAATTTGGATTATTATTGGATGAATTTACTCAAATTCGATAAGAATTTTGGAATGAGTTTTGAAACTTGAATCTAAGGTGGGCATTTCATCCTACGATCTTGATCACATCCTGTTCCAATTTAGAATGGGATGAGATTGGAATGGAGATTTTCAAACTCGCTCATCCCTCCCAAACTTATTTAGTTATTATTATTTTTAATATTTTAATTTTATAACAAAAACTGAAGTCAATTTTGGATTTTAGCGTTCAAAAAATTAGACTCATTAAAAAAAACCAAAGTAAGGATAAAATGGTCCAAAATTTAGTCTCGACCGATCAAGGACGTTGATTTAACGAAACCGTTAAAAAACGAATATTAGACTCAATTAATTTTCAAAACGAGAGTCATACTTTAATAAGTATAAAGAGTGCCAAACTCAAAAAAAAAAAAAAAAACCTTTTGTTAATTATGCAAACAATTTTTATTACTCATGGAATATCATCTATTTTTGTCATATCCTTTGCCCATCCCTTCTATAAAGCACCAACTTAAGTCCACAAACTGAAACAGAGCATCCTCTGTACCTCTCTAATCCATTTCTCTGTTTTCTAAACTTCTTCATCTCTTTCCCTTCAAAGTGTTCATTCATCTTCTTCTTGCATGGCAATGAGCTTCTTCTCGACCAAGGTATCCGACCTCTGCCTTGGAAAACCAGCACTGAGGTCCCTCTCAACCTCTACAACTTTGGGTGATGCTCTAATTGCTCTAAAAAGATCAGAAGAAACTTTCCTCAGTGTATGGAATTGCGATCATTCATCACCTTCCAAGACTGATTTTGATGACTGTGTTTGCATTGGGAAGGTTTCCATGGTTGATATTGTGTGTTATCTCAGTAATGAGAAGAATATTTCTAGGCAATCCTCTGCCTTGAAGTCTCCTCTTTCTGTCCTTCTTCCTAATGTTTCCGGGCTTGTTCGCCATGTTGAGCCACATTCAAGGTTCGAATTTCCACTTTCAATCTAATCACTTTAGCATGTTTTTTTTTAATGGAACTAACTTGAAATCCTCTGTTTGTTCTGTTTCTTTAGCTTGCTAGATGTGATTGATCTCATAATACTAGAAGGAGCACAGCAACTTGTGATTCCAATCAAGAAGAATCCAAAGAAGAAAATCCAACAGCAATTTTCATTATTCGGTTATCTGCACAATGGGCATCAGTTCTGCTGGATCACACAAGAAGATGTAATCAGGTTCCTGCTGAGTTCAATTGGTTTATTTTCTCCTCTTCCAGCTTTCTCCGTCGAATCGCTTGGCATCATCAACACCAACACATTAGCCCTGAATTATAAAGACTCACTCTCCCCAGACACCATTTCTAGTTCCCTAACCCAACAAACATCTATAGCAGTGGTGGACGATGAAGGGAAACTATTCGGAGAAATCTCTCCACTTGCATTAGCCAACTGCGATGAGACTGTAGCAGTTGCCATCACCACGCTGTGTGCAGGTGATCTAATGGCCTATATCGAGTGCTGTGGTCCACCGCCAGAAGACATTCTGCGTGTTGTTAAAGAAAGATTACACGAAAGAGGTCTAAATGGAATGCTAAAACTATTAGAAACTAGCCTCTTGTCATTAGGTATGTCCGACGAAGAGAGCTCAAACACAAACTCAACAACATTGTCCAAGTCCGAAAAGTATAATAGGTCAGGGAGTTATTCAGCTAGAATGGCACGGAGTGCTGAGGCAATTGTGTGCAATCCAAGGAGCTCCTTAGTTGCGGTTATGATCCAGGCAATTGCTCACCGGGTTAACTATGTTTGGGTGATTGAAGATGACTATAGCTTGGCTGGAATGGTCACCTTCGCCGACATACTCAAAGTTTTCAGAGAACATTTTCAGTCCATAGAGTAGTAGTGGTAGTAATAATGTAGAAGAGAGTAAAAGTGATGTAAATAGTTTTGTCCAAGTGTAGGGTATTTTGTGAAGTTTTTGGTGCTTGTTAAATGGATTTGCTATGAATGCAATGAGTAAAGGTTTAGCTTCAATGAGTTTTTGATGTTTTGTGAAACTGTGAGTTTGTCTCGATTTGTTGAGCTTGGGAGGAATTAATGAATGTGGTCATAGTTTCTCAAGTCTCAACAGAAGTTGACAATGTTGCAATGGAGATGAGACATGGAGATTGACATGGGTTGAGAGTCCAAGCTTCTTTCTTGGGATTTTGGTCAACTGGAAAGAAGCGATCTGTTTATGGTCCAAGAAATTTTTTTGGGGTACTTTACAAAAACACAATGTCTTTGCACCATATTGAGGAGTGGGGCATGACAGAGCACCAAGCCACCAACCTTTTCCATTGATCTCTACATCTTGGTGTTGGTATTTAATTGATTTTTTTTTCCCCATTGAGTATTACCAATCGACAACAGGTGTTAGTTTAGCTGGTAAGACTCATATTCAAATCTTGCCAAATCCATTTATCGGGTTATACGATCCAGTAAAAAAACACCCTGGTTACTTTTCCAAAGTATTAGCAAATGGTAATGATTTGAGTTTTATTTTGCTTTTACCTAACAGAGATGGAAATTTTGATTTAAAGTTTGCAAATAGTAAAATGGATATCACATTTGTTTTAGACATTATCAGGTTCAACTTTGTTCACCCATACACAAGGCTAGCTTTAGTTTCTACCTATATCCTTGCAAAAGTGACTGTTACATCAAAGATATTGGAGCATCTTATTAATTTTATGAAAAATTAATTTACCTCATGCTAATAACAAGTCATTTCTACGAGGTGAAGCATCATAGAATGTTTCGCCATAAAGTTTGTGGCCTAATTTGGAGAGACAAAAAGGTTTACAAAACATTAGGCAATTGTAGTAGCTGAGTATATTTGTGGTGATCAGTGGAGAGACAAAAAGGTTTACAAGTAGCTGAGTATATTTGTGGTGATCATTGTAGTAAAAAGTCATCCTAACCAAACATTAGGCAATTGCAAAAACTTCTGGCCTTCTGCATAGGTAAAGGTAAGTCATACCTAAAAACCTAAAACCCAGTTCAAACAGCAACATACCTTTCTTTAGTTGTGGTTGGTATTTGAAGATGATCAACTACAACTCAGCAAGAAAGTGTGGAAGGTGAAGAAGATGAAGCTTAGGATGTCCGCATATTTGCATGCCCTAAGATGAGATTACTGAGAGTGAAGTCAAAAATATAAAGCCAAGAACAAAGTCTAATGGTCATTGTCTCCAGCACTATCGACATTGGTTATACAAACTGTAAAAAACATGTATGAATAAAAACTTTGGTTATTGTATTTTCGATTCCATGCAACTAACTTTAAACAATTACAGAAAGTGTATAATCAAATGAAAGTTTACATTACGATTTCAATACTAATCCACAACAACAGCACGGCTTGTTTGGTTTGTGTTTTCCAATAATAAATACTTTTAGCAATGGTAAAAAAAATAAACAGAAGAAAGAAAATCACAAGAAACAAATGGCTGAATGGATTACTGATGTTCTGCTGGAAGTTTGTCTTTCAAGTATTATAAGACAGCTTTGGTTCCTAGATCCAGTATAGGCCTGCCGATGCTGCAAAGTGACAGCGTAGGTGTTAGAAAAAGAGTTATGTTTCAAATTGGACAGACCATAAAGACCCCATTATTTAGAACACTTGAAATTTCAGAAGAGATAGTTCAAAAGGGCACCATTAGCTGAAAAGTATCCAACAAACTTGTGCTTGTAGCCATTTTTCGCCGAATGAAAATTAATCAATTGCAAAATTTTAAGCGAAAACGAATAGTGACATCCCTAATACAGATGATACATGTCATTCGAGACTTGGTGTTGGGCCAATAGCTCAGATTTCACTCCATGCACGAAAGCACATGTCGTGTTTCTACCAGGGAGAAACAATGTAAGAGAAAACTTAAAAGATTACCTTCTTAATGGGTTGCTGTCGAGTTTCAATGCTAGTAAACTGGGTTCCAACAAGCCCTGTTCAAGAAACCTTCTATCTTAGAATAATATGAATTATAACGATGATCACTGCGAGTCAATGGCTGATTTTTAAGAATAAGAACACCACAATAACACTAACGATCAAAGGTACATACAAATATAATTAACTTAGCTAACCATTGCTTAGAGAATAAATACAGAAATAGCGATCAGATTGCAACTAGAAATAAATATGTTAAGATGTACCCTATACTGAGACTGTTATTTATTGCAAAGAAGGTGATAGATCCAAGTGTTTTTTACTCACTAGCTCTGGAGGAAGTGTTGAGGTGTTATTGTCAGTCAAGTCAAACTCAGTAACAGCAGTGAGATTCTTTAGTTCCTGCTTTGCCTTCATCGGAAACAAGTCTCAGTAGAGAATAATTTTGCACTGAATATAGCCAAAATATGCTGCAATCGCTAAGCAGCATCAGAAAAATAATTCACGAGTTTTTGAATTGATGCTTGTCAAAGTGTACAAAAAATGATAGTCATAAATGGCAGATATCTTGGTTTTGTACCAAGGGGAATTAAAATGATGGTATCAATTGCTTACCACAATATCTGGTCGAACATCTTCCCAATCACATGCTAGCATTTTTCCTGTTTGTGCAATTCCAGTTTGTATTTCATAATCAATCATTAGAATGTTGTGTGGTTCAAGCATAGATCTCTGACTTTCTTTAGATAACCATCAGGTGGAACAATAACCTGGAGGAAATAAAAAATAAAAGAAAAAGTATTCCATACAGAAGTATACAATTATTTACACCAATCCAGAATAACTAAAAGGACAACATTAAGTTGTGGACAAGCATCGGTGCCCGCTTGTCTCATGCATAAATACATGCAAAATTTTTGCAGATCATCTAATCAGTCTGCACTGACCAAGAATATCTTCTTATACTCGGCTCCATCAGGTAAGACTTAAGAGTGAATGCATATGCCAAATTCATTAAAACTGAATAATGTGCAACTTTTGAACTGGTGAACCCTTTCTTGAATTCATCTTAGAAGTGGGTTATAAATTCCTAAGCCTTTATTTCACCAAAATCAACCAATTACAGAAAGAATTAGAATTAGGAATGCGATCTAAGAGACCTAACCAAATCAGACAAGTTACATCACATCCATAATAAAAACATGAATTGGAATTAGGATATAGGGTGAAACCGACCATCCTTTTTTTCCCCAAACGACAAAAGCACATACTACATTTCCTTTGCCAAACATGCATACCCCAGCCTCTTCTTGAGGTTCGAACAAAAATCCAGCTATTCGCTCTCAGTTTTCTGCAATGTAAAAAATAAGTAAATCTTTACTATTGAAAAGACATGGAACTCATCAAAATTAATTAGTGAGTACAGTTTAAGTTGCTGAAATGTTTTACTTCTTCAATGATGCATCCAGACAGTTGAAATCACTAAACTCGAGGATGGATTAACCATCACAGTGCACCAATATATAGCTTAAAACTCAAGTTTTAGTTAAGCTTGATGACCTTAATTACACAGCTATTGACTCAATGAGCAACACCACTAGAAATTACTAATCTATCAATAAATTGCTAAGAAGTCCAGCTGTATGACTTTTACTAGATCTTCCTGCAAGACACAAAAGTCATACCTGAATGTGAATAATGTGCACAGGGCCATAGTAATGCCTGCTTTGGTTAGTTTGTGTGACCTTTGAATGGCAATATCCCTGCAACGAGAAACTAATAGAACTGAATTGCATATATCTGGTTAAAGTTTAAGGAGAAAGATTTGCTAAAGAGAATGTAGAATCAACCTGGTTCACTGCCGAGTAAGCTGAAAGAAAATCAAGATACTAGTTGCCTTCAGGATCCCAAATACATGAGCCCTTTGCTTGAGAAAATACAACTGGAATCAGGTGGTTACTACATCATAACAAGTTACTTTATTAGGAGGTAATTACAAAGCATCTTATCAAAGGCTAAAATCAATGTATCTCTGTATATACTCAATCATGTAAGCATGTAACTCATCTAAATGTTCATCGTCAAAGTCATTTTTTTTAATCAAAAGCAGCTGTTGAATAATTTGAATTTATGCTTTATACTGGAAACTGCACCGAAACAGTGTTGAAGTTGTAATTAATAGTTAATACTAATTTTGTTACACAACAAACCAATGAAAAAAAATACTAAGAGGATTATTTAAACTTATTCAATAAACTAAACACTAAGTCTGATGAGAACAGCAACAGGTACTAAGAGGATGTGCGCATGAGGTAACATAGATAGAAATATTATACACTGGATGTGCAAGTCCAATCGACTGCAAAACTGATTCTAAGCTTCTTTTTTTCAGGTGGAATCGAATCTGTCAAAGTCCTCAAGGACTTGATCCCAAACAAGCTTAAGACATATCATTGCTAGATATTATATGGTTAGATAATGGAAACATTAATATATGACCCAATGATATGTGCATGAATATCCTGACATAACTTAGAATCACAGTGATCACCTATGAAATCGCAATACCATATATTCATTTGATTATAAATAAGAAAAAGGCCATAATAAACATCAATTACAAACTAAACTAAACAAATTTAGGAGGCAAATGTGACCAACCCAAAGATGAAATTCAAAAGATAAACTTGCAGAATTAATGTAGATAAAGGGAATTGAAGAACTCACTTGTGAGCACTGTACTCCTGTTCCAAGTAGATAAGATGTTTTGAAGAATAAAGAGGAGTGGTTTCCTTGAGGAAGAACTGAAACTCCTTCCCCTGTTGAACAAGGACTGAGCAAATCTCCTGGCTTCCATTGATGAATTCTTTCAAAGTATTTTCTCTTTCTTCTGCTATGCGATCCCTTCTAACTACACCTACATTTAGTTCTTCCCACCACCATTATTTAATTGTAGTGTTTCACCCTGCCTCCACATCTTACAGTCGGTAACCCATATTGAACTTGCCACCAAACCTAAATTTTCAAGTATTTTGCCAAACTCCTCTTTGCAGCAGCAGGTGTGTTTTCAAAAAAAAAAAAATCCAGTAATCCATATTGAACTAGCCACCAAACCTGGGAATTCAACTAGGGAAGGTCTTGAACTTTTCAAAGTATTTTGGCAAACTCCTCTTCACAGCAGGAGGTCTGTTTTCAAAATAATTTTAATAACAATAAATTTGAATAACCCATATTTAAATCGCCACCAAAGTTGTGAGTTCAATATAACAAATTCAGATATAACCAATTAAAAGAGAAGAATAATGCTAAATACATACAATACACAGGCAGTCCACCGCAACCAAATAGAAATTTGTTGCTAGACAAAAACAAGGATAGGAAAATAATGGAAACATTTTTCCAATGCATGAAACTCAACTGCATATTTACTAGCAAATTGCTACAACAGTGAGGGACGAAAGTCATTGCTAATCAAATTACATTTGTCATCTCAAAAGATTCCAATAGCAGTGAAAATCCAACATCCAACTACAAATTTAAAAGATCCACAGATGACGAGAAAAGAAATGCCCAGAAGTCTAATTTTGAGATGGGCCCTGTGGACCAGCAGATCGGTATTGCTGCCCAGCAGTTTGGGGTGGTGGAGGTCCGGACTGGAGCGGTGGACGCCCTGCAGACGGGGGCAGTGGAGGTCCTGCATTCTGGTATGGAGGATATGACTGGTAGGGTGGTAGGGGAGGAGGTGGCATAAATCCGTAAGGTGGTGGATAGAAATGTTGATGTTGTCCTGGTGGTGGTGGCATACCATGGTAAGGGAAATGATGCCCTTGTGCTTGTTTCTCTGCTCCAGCTTTTGACTCACTTGAGCCGCTAGCTGTCCCATCTTGAGAAGGAACAAGAGCACCCATCCTCTGAGGATCCATTGAGGGATAATATGTGCGCTCGGATGGTGGAGGAGGAATATTGAAATAGTGCATTTGTGGAGGTGCGTCCTGAGTACCTGGTGGTGGCAACTGTGGGTTCTGCTGTTGGGATATAACCGCCCTAGGTAACATTCCTCCATGAGCCAGAGCTTGTTGCCTTGCAGCCTCGTCATCATGATTCTCTAACTCTGCTTTTGCAGTCTGGGACTTCCCCCACAAAAGTTTCAGCCTCAGACCCTTGATCACCAGTTTATTTGAGAGCTCATCTGCTGCCTTCTCAGCAGCTTCTCTGGTTGTGTAGGTTACAAATGCGCAAGCACGTTGGAGAACCATCCTTACGGACTCTATCTCGCCGTGAGCATAGAAGTTATCTCTCAAGTCTTGCTCAGTAATTCTGGTATCCAGTCCACCAACATAGAGCGTCTTAATGCTCTCATCGTCAGGGGGGGCCAGAGACGGCATGTCACCTGCCTTGTTGAGAAGCTTCAGCGCAACTGGATCATTGACTCTGCAGACCATTCACAAAATGTCAAAATTGATTTGCAATATTTACTCATGAAATGGGAGTGTAACTACTTGACATCATTGATATAGACTATAACAGAGTAGCCTCACCAGTCATGAAATAAATAATAATCAGAACGGACTGTAAATAGGGTACGAGTTGATCACCGACAAGAAAATAAAAATCACCTCTAATAAATGCCAGGATGTGAGGTCTTTCCTACCATATTTATCAAATGAAGACATAGATCACTAAGAAGAGGTTCACCAAAAGAAATTTTTCTAAGGATGTGCCAAGTTTAAAAATATATATATATATATTCTCGAGTGAATCTGACAAATGAGACGGGGAGGAAAGAAAGAGGAAGAGAAGACTCTGATGATAAATATCTATCCTCTTTGCTTTTGAATGAAATTGTGGATATTGTTTTTTTGGGGTCGAAGCAAGCATATTTCCAAAAATACATGGCCATGTTCTCTATCCCATCTCCTCTATATTTGAAGTTTTCCCATGGAAAATGTTTTGAAACAAACACAGTGGGAGAGGGCAGATACTCCAAAATTTTCTTATATTAAATAAAATTTGGCTTGGAAGACAATTAAAAAGCCAAAAGAAAACATACAAAAACAAGACAAACAAAAGTAAACTATGTAACAACTATATGAAAACATTGTGTCGATGGGTCACTGCCATATCCACAGGGACAATTCCATACATTCTTTTCCAAATTAGAATTGATCATTTTTCTTTCTATCTTTCTTTTATTTTTATTTTTTCTAACTTTTACATAACTATGTTGCTATATTGGATATCAAAAGACATGCGACAACTTTGAGGATCTAGTCATGGCGTGTGCATTGGAGTGTGCATGTCCATGTCTTGGAGTATCTGATCCACACGGACAAGACTTTTTAGAATGAAGTGTCCTTGTTAAAGGGGGGACATGTATTGCTTTTCAATTAACATAATGCGAAAAATATAATCATACATACCATAGTATCGATCCTTGATATTTTGCTGAGACAATTCACCAGTAATGGGCATTTCGTGACGGTAAGGACATTCAGCACCTCTTGTACATTCACCTCGAACATAAAAACTACACACATGGGCCCTATTTCTTTTATAGTACGGTGTCGTCCTTTGGAGCTTCAATATAGTGTCATTTGGGCGCGCCTTCCCAAATGAAGATTCATAATCAATGCCAGCTCTAGCCTGTAGAAGAAAATCATCAGATTTCACACATTTTAAGCAACATATTCACAGAAACTAAAACTGTTGTAATAACCATCTGAAAGCTTTGTTTTAAACAAAACCTGGCAATTAATTAGATTGGACTATAGATTTAGATCATTCAACTAATACATAAGATAATAGGATATGAAGTAAAAGAATGAATCCACATACCCTGCGATCATGCTCCTCTGCGAAGTACTCTCTATTCACATCACTCTTTGGGATGGAATCATGTGAACTGATGGCCAACGCGGTATCTCGAACCTGAACAGGCAAACCATACTCAAGATCCAAGAGGCAAACTTGGCACACATTTTTCAGCTTACTGCACGTCTGACAAACTTCAGTCTTTTTAAATCTTGCATCACGACCGGGCCTCCACCTGAAAACTGTAAAAGGTCGTGTACAGATCTTGCATTCCTTATCATAATCTGCCTTTGTCTGCATATCACACACGCATGAGGTTAGCGTGTCAAGCGAACTTTTGTACTGACTGAGTTGGGTAGTTCAATTCTATCTCCACAGGCTGACAAACATGACCAAAGGACACCCACCACTCCAAACAAAGGATATCACGTACATTGTGAAGCCATTGCAAAGGTGTAAGAGAACTATTTTCTGATGGGGTAAATGTCATCTTTGGTTAATTGTATATGTATCTTCCTTTCCCCCTCGTGAAGCCTTCTCACTAAGGGGGAAATCGCATTATAAATTCATTGCTTTGTCAGACAAAAGAAAACCATAAAGCTTGCAAAACCAATAAGAAAAAGGTTTTACCAAGGAAGTTAAACCCATTTTGTTTAAACTATATCAATCAAACTCACAAGGTGGTACAACTGATTCAGACTTCTGAAAGCAAGTGTTATACCATTAAACCAAGTTGTTTTTTTTTTTAAGTGAAATTTTAAAAAACAATGCTATAGTATTGGGTTGCAAAGGTAAGTGGAACCAGGATGATTTTATGTTCTCATGGGAAAATCCCATCTTCGGGTAACAACATACCGTCGTCTAATTTAAAACAAACATGAAGCTTCCAAAATCCATAAGAACTCTACTAAAACATAACAGCAAATAGGGTTTTCTCATGAATTTAAACTCATCAGCCTATATTGTCAATATCACAACTTATCGCGAAAGGCGATTGCTTCAGACTTTAAAAGCAATTGTTATCACATAACGAATTCAAAATTTTATCGGGGAAAAAGCAATTTGTTTAAGGCAACAACAGATGGCATAGAAAACAAGTAACCAAAAAAATAGAGTTAATAGGGATCTTGAATATGTAATTCTATCAGCAACGATTAAACAATCAGGCAAACCAAGAGACAAAAAAAAAAAGCAATAGATTGAAAACTTACCATACGAACGTATGGGTTATCCCCAAGACACGATTCGCAGATTATGGGGAAATCCGCGCGCTCCCATCCGTCTGCTTCATGATCTCTTAGCAATCTATGCGCCATACTTCAATTTTTCGATTGAATCGCGAAGTTCCAAAGTAGAAGAAGAACGAGAACCAGAGATGTTGTGATGTTCAAACCCTAGAAGGAGAGAGAGGTATCCTTTTAATCTCACAATCGATAGTGAGAAAACAGGTGGTCAATATACCAACGGGTCGGATTGGGGCGGCCCGATTAACCGAGTATTTAATTTTATTTTATTATTTTTTTAATATAAGTTATCCCCGATCCGTGACGGATGGTAGATATTCGCCCCGTCCCGATTCACCGTTTGAAACCTACGTTGCGAAGCAAAAATTGAAAATTAAAAAGAAAATATAAAAAATCAACAAGAAAAAAAAAGAAATCTCACTTATTTCCACGACATAGTGTTTAATATCTTAGATCATGAAGAGAGATTTTAGAAATATGAAAATGAATGTGGATAAATTTTGCTTACACTTACATTGAATGATTGTTGGTGGGGTTTTTATAAATGAGATTTTTTTAGTTTATAATTTTATTTAAAGAGAGATTTGGGAGAAACTTTGGGGCAAAAACATTGTCACGGAGAAATTGTTAGGAAATTTGGTGTAAGTGTATGATGTGGCTATTGATAAGTGGGTGATGTGGATTCAATAGCTTACGTGGCAAGTTCATGAACAACGAAGATGACATTGAGGAGAGGGAAAATTCTAAGGTGCACTGGTACCAGACACCTAATCAGGCATGGTGCACCAGGCACCGTAGCATTACTCCTGAGGAAAGAGATGGTTTGAACTCTACTTTAACAGTATAATACAGATTTGGGACCCCATGTTTATCGAAAATTTATATTTAAAAAAATATATATGTTAAAAATTCAAAGCATATTGAATTTTAAAACCCAAGCATGATTTTAAATAGTTTTGAGCTTGAAATAACAACGTAACTACTATTGACCATGTATAAATTTTCAGCATTAGATTCTTCGAATAAAAATTCAATTGTCGACACGTTTCTTCTCAAAATCAACTTTCGTAAAGTGTTGTCTTTAGAATAAAATTTTTTTTATTTTTTTTACCAATATTTCTTGCAAAATCCTGTTAGTTAGTATTTACTAAAATAATAATTATTTAATCATTAATTTGATTAAGAGTAAAAATAAATAAATTCAAGTAAATTGTACTTTTTAATTAATAATTCGTAAATAAATAAATTAATGTTTCGATCAAATACTATCTTACAAATCAATCAAGTTTTAGTAGATGTTACAAAAAAAGGTTTGGACTTATAAAAAATAAAAAAGTTTGGACAAAAAAAATGCGGTTTCATATGTTACCAAAAAAGGTTTTAACTTCAAAAAGAATGTTATTGTATCTTGATTCAACGGAAAAAAAAACTTGCACTTCTGGCGGCTTGGATTTGGATAGAACTGCGAGACTCGCAATTTAAGTCTCCCCTTGGACCCGAGTGACCATAACCAGTTCTGGTTCTTTGAATTTTTTGGATTCAATTTTGGGTCTGGCACACCCAAACTGAACTCTTGTCATCCCTATCGATCGATATCCATTGTCCAAGACCACCCGAAAAAAAGATGGTTCTTAAACATGCATAGAGATCGTTTATCAAGATATTTAATGGCATGGACCTAAACATGTATATCGAGGAACGATGTCGAAACATATTGAGACTTTGACATGTTGTTTCTAGTGTTAATAGTAATATTTTTTGATTATTTAGCTCAAACAAATTAATACAAAAAAACTTAGTTTAGTAGTGTCCAAAAAAAATTTCTTAGTGAGTCCTAAATGAGCATTTAAATTGCTTTTATCCCTAAACTGCCAATGCCCCTTGGCCTTCTATAAAAAAAAAACTTAGACAAACTTAAAAACTAAGAGTGTTGTTACTTTTTTACTACATGTGTTACTAACACTAGTACTTCTACACACGCGATGTGTACTACTTCAATTATTTTCTTAAAATTGTTCTTTGTAAAATATGAAATCTTATAATGAACTTAATATAAATTTTATAAATAATAATAATAATTAATGCATCCGAATCTAATCCTCCTGTAAGTTTGACCTGCAAAACAGATGTTAGAAGTTTGACTTGCAAAACAGATGTTAGACTGTCAAACCACCTTTTGGTGACCGAAAGCACTCTGATGCTTAAGTCAGTAATTCTGTTGGATAATGAAGTAAATCTGGACAAAACTCAGTTAAAATTGCATACCTTTGTCGATTGTTCCATTTACCTTATATAATGATCGCAATTAATTTTCTGCGTGACTTAAGCATGTGATGCACAACGAGGGGAGACATTATTTGTAACCGTCTCTTCATTTATGAAGATACGTCTATGAAGGCATAATTTCCTTTACGACTCTTTCCTCGTGCAACATTTATGTTTTTTATGAGATAACTCGCTCAGGCCTGGATTTGGGCCTTAGTTGTGACTTCTTCTGATGGGCCATGTTTAAGCTTTTATAAAATGTTTTACTTTTTGGGCTTTATGAGCTGGTCTGGTTTTGGGATATTTGATCATCATGATGGATGATTTTTGCCACGTGTATGGCTGCGATGACGGTTTATTTTGATGCACCACCAATTTAAAATCACTAAAGACACCGATATTTTTATTCCCAAGTGTTTTGCTAATTGCAGTATGGCTATCAATGCTTCGTACTTGGCTTTGTTGTTTGAGGTTTTAAAATTGAATTTTATCGCCTTTTCTAACGTGTCGCCCTCTGAGTTGTACATGACCAATCCAGCTCCACTTCCTGCTTCGTTGGATGATCCATCCGTGGGTGGTTTTTGTGGAAGCTCTTCTGGTTATTTATAAGGATAGAGATTACTCATACCAGCTGCCTCGCTGACCCAAGTAAGTTTATGCTTATCGGGTACATTCTTATTGGAATGTATCCATTTAGCCTTTCACAAGTTTAAAGATTTATGAACACCATTACTGGAGTTTCATTAGTGGGGCTAGTGACGTCAGAGTTTCATGGTTAGATTATTTTTAGTTTGTTTAAATTTTGTAAATTATGTTTTAGTTGTTGTCGCTATTGTTTATGTTGTTATTGAATTTTCACGTTCCTGAGTTTTGGGGAAACGGATAATCCTACGTGGATTTTAGGATTTTCGTTTTATTCGAAAATCAGGGCGTGACACCTTAAATTGTAGCCTTCCAAGCTTTCCCTGATCGAACTCGGGACTGTCATTGGTTCGATGTATCTTAAGCTGGGTACTTTCTTATCGAGGCTTGTTGCCCTCCCAGTATCGGGTGAATTTATCCACCATTTTGATCATGTGGTTTATCTCCATCATGAGCACCTCCATATGAGGATCCAAGGTAATTCCCAAAGATGTCAAAGACGTTTGAATCGTTATATATGTGGCTCCCTACTTTTTGGCGCGGTTAGTCCGACGATTGTCGCCGAATCAGTATCATGAGATGGGTTGCATCGATCATTGCCATATTAAGGGTCTGTAGAGTATTTCATTTGTTCTGATAGTTTCTTGATCGTTGATCAGATCTTAGTGAGTTATGTTACTAAGGATCTTATTTTCAAAAAGGAAACTTGTCGTTCCCCACGGATAGTGCCAAACTGATGCGTCTAAATCTCGTCCTCTTGTAAGTTTGACCTGCAAAACATATGTTAGACTACCAAATACCACATTTTTATGGCCGAAGGTACTCCGATGCTTAAGTCAGCAACTTTGTTGGAGAATAAAGTAAATCTAGACAAAACTCAGATAAAGTTGCATATCTTTGTCGATTGTTCCCTTTACCTTATATAATGGTCGTAGTTAATTTTCTACGTGACTTAAGCGTGTGATGCGCAACGGGTGGAGACGTTCTTCATAACCATCTCCTAATTTATAAAGATGCGTCCGTAGTGGCGTAACTCCCACCTCGACTATTTTCTCATGCAATGTTTCTCTTATTTACGAGAGAACTCGATCCTCAGTCGAGCCTTGGATTTGGGCCTTAGTCATGACTTCTTCTTATGGGTCATGTTTGAGCTTTTTATAATTGGCTTTGCTCTTTTTGGGCTTTATGAGCTGGCTTGATTTTAGGATATTTGATCATCGTGATAGATTATTTTTGCCACGTGTATGGTTGCGATAACGGTCTATTTTGATGTATCATCAATAATAATAATAATAATAATAATAATAATAATAATAATAATAATAATAATAATAAATATTATTATTATTATTATTATTATTATTATTGATGATACCTAATATAACCATGGAAATAATTAATAAGTTTCAAATTAGAAAAAAGGGCCAAATACAAGTAAGTAGAAATAGTGCTAAAAATATCGAAAACAATACATCGGGTCGAATATACCCAATATACCACATTTTACACCCACTAATCACCGCTTCAAGGATGCATATCCCTCAAGTCTTTTAAGAATATCGTGTCCCATTAGTTTGTTTTTCATCTTCACATTTTATGTTTTATTTCTTCTCTCATTATCTTTGTTCTTCCTCTTTTAATCGCATCTTCATGTTCTATATGTTTCCCTGCCTATTTTTTGTCCTTTTTTTTTCCTGCCCTCGAGCATATTCGTGTGAATGGGGAATCCCAATTCTCAAAAAAGTTAAATCGAGGATAAGAGATAAAGAGAAAAAAGAGGCGGGGCGGGAAGTTATCGCCATCATCTAAATGAAGTGATGTGTACAGGTCCATAAAAAAAAGATAAAAGGCTATTACGTGAGTTTACACGGAAGCAAGTAAGGGCGGTGATGAAAAAGAAGAGAAAGATAATAACAAAAAATAAGAAGAACAAAGGAGAAGAGGAAGAGAGGAAAGGTGGTGGGGTGGTGCGGTTCGATGGTGTTTGTTGCTCCTAATAGAAAGGAGGAAGAAAAAATGAACAATGGTAAGATAGGGGTTTATATTGGCAGTGTCCTTCAACACATAAAAAAGGACGATGGCGTCCTTAAGTGAAATTCGTGGTGTCAAAAGTCCCTGCCTTTTTACATGAACTTTGCCGAATTTTGCAACCAGGATAATGGCACAAATAGGGGTGGGCATTCCATCTCGCGATCCCGATCTTATCCCATCTCATCCTGATTTTTGTCTGGTCCTTTTTGGGATTGATCAATCCCATCCCATCCCGATATAGAGAGGGATTAAATCGGGATGAAGATTTTCAATCCCGCCCATTTCGTCCCCTCCCAAATTGATTTTTTAATTTTCTATCATAATATGTCAATCTGTTTTGTTGATTAAAAAATGTAATTGAGTGGGTGAGTTCATTTGGGGTTGGTTATTTGTTTGAAAACCTTCAAGTTCTTGAAATACAAGTTAAGAATGCTAGGATTTGATTTGATATAATTTTTGGGGTAACAAACTTAAATGTTGTTTATAAGCATTATTTATTTTTAATAGTTTGTTTATTTCTCTCAGTGATTTGGTAGGTAGGTGGTATTTTAACTTAATTTTATGAATATATATTTAATGGTGGTTATATTTTTTCAATTTTTTAAGTTGGAGTTTGGATTTGATTTATTGAAATCAACCATAATGTATGAAGTCTAGGTGTGGTGATATTTTTTAGAGAACTAAAATTAGTTTATTATCTGCTCATTCCATTCCATCCCATCCCAAATTTATTTGGGATAAAATGAGGTCGGAATGAGACCTATTCCATCTCAATTATAAAAAAATGAAATGTAATCGAGATGAGGTCTATCCCAACCCATCTTGTCCTTTATCAACCCCAATAGCAGATATACCATCATCGCATATCCTACCCTACCACAGTCACCCCGGGTCGCAAAATCTAGTTCCGAAATTATTTTCGCTTCTACATCCTTCTTTCTTTTTCTCGAATTACTCGTCTGTCTTTGTTTACCCGAAGAACGTTCTCGATTCATTCCAAAAAGAAAGAAAAACCCTTCCCCTCCTTCTGAGTTGCTGTGAGGTAGTATTGCACTGCTAGAAGCGAAACGAAAAATGGGCGAAGAAGCAAAGCTAGATTTGGAGGAGCTCCGCCATTTTCAAACCCTCGCCAAAAGACCCAGAGTTCTCTCTCTCATTTCCTCCGAAATTAGCAACTTGGAGAAGGTGCTCTTTCTCTCTCTCTCATCAGCCATCTCTTCTATTTTTTTTCAATTCAAAATTTCATTTACTGCATCTTTTATTTATAGATTATTTATTTATCTGTGTATTTTTGTTGTAGATTGATTTATCGACTAGTCATGTAGGTTTGAAACGTGTTCTGTGGTAGTGTGTAGAGGGAGGGCTTTTTTTTTTTTTTTTTCAATCAATCAAGGGGTTTTTTGTAATCTATTTGATTTGATCATTTATCCAGATGAGTTTTTGTTTCCCCTTAAACCAAAAAAATAAAAAAATCACCTTTTGAATAGACTAAACTTGAATCAATCCATGGGGTGTTATAGAGGAAAGAAGAATAATCGAGGATGCAAGACACGAATCTCTTGAAATAAACTCCAATTTTGTTTATTGAATAGCATGTACTTGAGGTTATACATTATTCAAGTCGAAATAAGTTACTGAATATAAGATTTTCTATATTTAATTGAATGTGCATATCATCGATATGTAGGATGTAGTTTGATGGATCTATTCAAAATGGATAAGAAGTGATAAATAGATAAAATTGACAAGAAAAGAATAATGAGACATGAAGGAAAAAAAGGCTAGAGCTTTGAAATCTATATTATAAAACAAACTATTTGGAGCATTGTTGATGAAATATAGTTTTTAGTACTCCAACTAGGGGTGGGCATCCCGATCCCGTCTTGTCCCGATTTGTTTGGGTCCTTTTGGTCATACTCATCCCGATCCCGTTCCGTCTCAATCTTGAGTGGGATGAGATCGGGCCCATTCTATCCCAAACTTATTTATTTAATATTATTAATTTTAATCAAATTACTTCTTAAAAGAAGTTTAAGATGTGTTGAAATTAATTAAAAACATCTAGAAAATTTACTTGCTTCATTTAGTACCATTTGTTTAGATAAAATCTTCAATTTGGAAATTTTATGTCAAACAAAACCTATGAAAATTTATGCTTTCACATTTTAGATTGGTTACAAGGCAATTATTCTTGTAGAAAAACAAAGGCAAATGATTGTTTGTTTTAGTTTTGCACTTTAAGTTATATGAACTATTGGTTAGTGTATTACATAAATGATGCTTTAACATAAAAAAAATTGTAAAAATTTGTAAGTTCACTGGACCAATGACATTTGATATTGTTACAATGAAAGTTATATGTGCATAAATTTGGCATTATCGGTGTTTGAGCAATGTGAGATGAAACTCTTTTGTTATTCTTCATTGGAGGATGAGGTCTATTTAGTACATGCTCATCCCGTCCTGTCTTGAACCTGTTTGGGATGGGACGAGGTCGAGATGGGGTCTATCATGTCCCGTGCCTACCCCTAACTCCAACCACTTCATTTCCCCTTTTTTTTTTTTTAATAATAATATATTTTCGAGGACAAATTAAGTTTTGATGTTACTGTCTTGTTTTTCACTTTTAAATTAGTTCTCGAGTGGAATTTTAGTTTTAGAGTGAAGCAAACATATAATTGGTTTAACTGGATACACAAAAAATATTTATTTCTCAAGTAATAGATATTTTGGTCCATAAATACACATATGGTTAAATGTAAAGTAATAGATATAGTACTAATGATGGCCTGAATAAGAGTTCTAAATCTAGTAATCAACCTGGCTCTGTCCTAAAAAGACTACCCTTGTCATACCGCGTATTGCTCAATTTGAGCTTAGCCTTCGGGGAGGGGAAACGATAAAAGACATAATGCTAAAAAAAAAAAAACAAAGGAAATGTATGGCATGACATCTCACCTAAGTTGGCAGCCCCTAGCTCCTCCAAAATCATTTGGAACATCGTTGGAAAGACATAACACTATGTCAGAACTCAGAAGTATTACAATTTATGAAGCAATTCCGACTGGACTTTTCTGGCTTACGAACATGATATTCATAAACAATAAATAAAACCAATCAAATGATTTAAATGATTGTTAAGTTATTCATATAACAAGTCATAAGTCATTCTTTTATTACAATTGCTTGCTAGATGCATTAGTGGGTGTACCCATCAGTGATGAATCCATCACGAGTCCATCGAGTGCCCAACTTGAACTTTATGTTTACTTGCAGGTCTTTCATATACTAGGGAAGGGTTGATTGTAAACAAAAATCCTATCTAGTTCCTGTATGTTGTGTAGCACTTTATTTCTAGTTGTCATTAGTTTTAACTCTGCTTCAGTTTGTGCAACACTTGAAATGGTAATGCGTCTTCTGGCAACACTTGTGAAATGGTAATGCGTATCCTATGTTCCTTGCTTCGAAATTATGCATGTTTGGTTGACAATGGGCTTACATCATTGCATTTGTTTCTTCTTTAGTAGCATGATGAGAATATACAATTGGTAGATTGCCTTGAACATGAACTTGGTTTACAACCTTTTGTCCTGTGGTTCCAAAAGTGTATAATCATTGTATCCAGAGTTTTGAGCATCTTTCTTCTGCAAATAATATCAGTTTTTTAGTCCCAAACTAGAATTGATCATTTGCGCATACTTATGTCGTATTTTATAATGGTTTGTATTCCTTTAATTTTAATTTCAGTTTTGTTTATTCTCAGCAGCTATCACAAACTCCATCAGTGGCCCCCGCTTTGGCTAAGTCTGTTTCTGCTACTCCTGCATCGCACTATGTCACACTTAGCTCATTCAGTTGGGATCAAGATGATAGAAAGATCACGGTATGCTGAACAAATATTATTTTCTTGAGAGAAGAGTCCTGTTTGTTTTGTTGCTTAAAACTGGTGATGGTTGAATTTTATTTATTCTTTTTTTTTTTTTTTGGAGAATTTCATTTCCGATCTTTTAAACCAGCTATACTATCTCATAACTATCTCACTGCTAGCTGCTCTGACTTTTGTGTCTTCTTGTCTCCCCTCCACTCCCTCCCTTCTGGATTTTACTCTTGGTTTTTGATAAAAATAATTTGGAAAGCCATACAAGAAACCTTGACTCTTTTTTCTTCATAAAAACATGAAACAAAAACGTTTGAGAGGGTTTTCTGAACATTTAAGTCCTGCTTGGTACGTTCAGGATCTTTCAGGTGTTTTATTGTGTTAGCAAAAGCTCCATGGAAAGAATCATAATGATGTGGGCAATAGTTCATCATCCTTTTTTGCAGCTTCTGAAATGTGTTAGTATTGAAGAGTGTTCTCGCTGCATGTTTTCTCTTTCTTCTCCATTGGTCTAATTGTGAATGCTTCAAGTCTATTAGGTATAGTCTTTTTTGCTTTGTACTTGTTTTACCATGGCATGGTAAACAAATGGAAAGTGATCAACTATTTTGCATTCCTTTAATTATTTATCTTTCCTGTTGTGATTGTACACTGAAAACGACGGACACAGTTTTAAATTATTGGCTTGTCATTATTTTGCAACGATTATTCATATGAAAGCAAAATTGATATTTTGTTCCACAGATTTATTTGTTCCTTGAGGGAGTGGATCAAGAGAAAGTTGAGACTGTTTTCAAGCCAACATCTGTTGATATTAAATTGCATGATGTACAAGGGAAGAACTATCGTTATGCCATACCCAAACTGAACAAGGAGATTCTGCCAGAGAAATCAAAGGTGGTCGTGAAGCCTACGAAAGTTGTTATCACTCTCTTCAAAGAATCAAAGGGTAACTGGATGGACTTGCACTTTAAAGAAGATAAGGTAAGTGACATAAGTCACAGACATGGTCTTTGTATTGCATTGCTATTCGAATGCTGAAAGGTTATAATTTTTGTGAGAGCTTGCTTATGTTTGACTGCCCTCTTTATTTTTTCTGCAGCTGAAGCCAAATCTTGACAAAGAAAAAGATCCTATGGCAGGAATCATGGACTTGATGAAGGTACGGTTTTTATTAATTCAGTTTCCTAATTTGTTGAAGAAGCTTTTCAATTTTATCCACGGGGAGTGTGATTGAACAATTCAAGCAAGAAGACCTTGTAGCTCTTATCTTTGGCATAAGATATCTCTAAATAACCCATAGTGGAGACCCTCAGCCTCACAAGATATACATTGTTTGTAGCTAGACTTAATAGTAACCAGATATCGAACAAATAATGGCACCTGTATAAGATAGTATGGAAATTGTCTGACCTTAAGCAAACTGTGTTTGGTGTGGCAGAACATGTACGAGGAAGGAGATGAAAACATGAAACAGACAATTGCAAAAGCATGGACTGATGCAAGATCCGGGAAAGCAGCAGATCCGCTGAGGGGATATCAATGAATTAATTACTCGAGTGGCAGGGCATAATATTTACCATCTACTTTAGTTTTTTTGGTTTGCTAAGGAGTTCTTTTAGAACAGTTTGTCAACCTTGTTTTGCTACTTATTTGTCCTAGCTAGAGTTGAATTTCCTAAAGGTTGTGGAACTTTTATTTTCGAATGTGCTATCTGAATCTCTTGTTCATACAGATTGAAGAAAGTTTATTTCGTGGATATTAGTTCATATTGAGCAAGTAGTATAAGAGTTCAGAACTGCAAAGAAGAGGGCACTAGGTGTTACATGTTAACTAAAGGGCAGGTTTCCTAATCAACTAGGCATTTCGGAATTCAGTTATGGAGCGCGCCTGCCATTTTGTTCATCTTATGGAAGGACATCTATGCAGGATGACCCAAAATTTGAAGTCCGTGCATTGAATGTTGTTGTGAAGTTTATTAACAAGAAAAATGCCAGAGTATGAGACGAAAAATTAAAAAAAGGGGGTACCAAGTTAACTTGAACCAAAGTATAATTTGATGTGGTTTTATTTTAGTTTGGTTTGGCATGCTTTGAAACTGATGTGTTATCTACCTATTGGGAATGGCCTGAAACTTGGGGGCTATAGGTGTCTTTAAGTAATTCAACCTGCCAAGCAATTCCACCAGACAATGGCAAAATCCATAGATATCTTCTTCTGGCCAGCGACAGAAGCTCATATCCCTTAGCTGACCTTGTTAATTTGTTTATGCCACTCACAGAGACCAAACTCTTATATACCTTGTTCATGCCAATTTCACAGACCAATTTGCTCTATTGAACTTGTGTACTTTGGTTATGCCGCTTACGAGAGATTGTGTTCCTTGATTTGAAACAAGATTCCATAAGATGTCCAACATGTTTGTAAAATGAAGCTCAGCCAGTCTGCATTTTTCATAGAGCTGTTGTTTCCATGTTGGCTGTTGCATTTTTTTGTTCAATGGTTTACGGTATCGACACATACAATATAAAGTATTTATATAGAAACCAATGCATAGACTGGTGTCACTTGTTTGGAAACCAATACAATATAAAGTAAATTTTCATGTGAAATGAACCACCCAAGTCCTCTACCTAGTGAAAATCGTTTAACCTAAACAAAGAAAGACATGGGTCCTTCCTCACACCAACCTCTAGTTATTCCAACCAGTCACACTTACAAGTATGGAAATAGCTCTAAAATAAGCGTATGCAAGAACCCAAGGAAGATCTGCTGCAAGATTTTCAAACCCACTCTTGAGAAAAATTTCATAATCAAAACCTAGTAAATTGGTAACTCATTTATGTTGTATAGGTGTTATAGCTCTCGAGTTAAAAAATGTTTCAATTATGATGATATGTTTTTATAATAAAATTTCCACGACTAAATAGGAGTGCTATTTGGTGACAATATGCACAACAGCTAACATTTCTTCCTTATTGTGTTGCCAAAAATCGCATTTTTAAGTTTAACATATAGTGTGATGTTATATTAATCTGAATGAGCTGTTTGTTTTACTACTGAATGAAGCGTCGATTAGAAGATATAAAATTAGATGGTGTTTGACTGTTTGTTTTTAAGTGTCGTATAAAAATATTTGACATTTTTTTCCTTCATGATGGGATGTTTTCCAGGGTTCAAAGTTTGGATTTAGTATCAAATTAGGGACCAATGTTGACTTATGTTACATGTTTTGAATGTGGTGTTCATCCACAAGCTACTTCACCACCAATCGCCAATAAAGAGGAGGAGGAGGGTGGTGGTGGTGGCGGCAGCAATGTTATTCCTGTGTTAATGATGAGGTGTAGAAGATGAGAGAGCTAGTGGAAGAGAGGGATAGAAACAATCATCATGAATTAATTTTGAGGTTACTACAGTAAGACCTCTTTATGTTGATACTCTAGATAGGAATAACTTCAATATACCCAATTTAAGTTAGTTATAAATAAGAATAAACTTCAGATTGCAATAAGTTATAAGTTTTTAGGTTTCGTCTTAAGAAATTTGCTTCCGTGTAGCAATAGTTGTCGGTAAAACAATATACTATAATGTCACAATAAAAATTGAAGTCTAAAGTTGTTTGGGTCAATGATTTATTATTTATGATTAATGCCCTTGTGGGTACGTAATAATTTGTCCATATTGGCACCTTGTTGTTGTTGATTCAAAATGGTTATAGGTTCTCGTGAATGTTTATAGCTTCTTGACAAGAACAGACACAGATTCACGTGGGGGCACTTGTCCTCACTGACTTTTGAGATTTATTTTTATTATTTTTATTTTAATTATGTCTTCTAATTAGTTTTTTTATTTGTCTCTCTATTCTCACTTTTCACTTCAATCAGGATTTCATCCTTCAAATCATATACATATCAAATTCAAACTCTACTTTTAGAGTTAGAGATAGAGTTTAAATCCCTCAAATCTCTCGAATAAATCAAAATTCACAGTTTCTTCTTCACACTCCATCGATTGGATAAGATAAGGGAAATCCCCATATTTTATCATTTTCAAAGATCTATAATTATTGAGTTATTTGAGCTCATCTTCACAAGATTCAGTAGGATTCAAACCACCTTATTATTCTTCTTCTAGGTACCAGGTGCCTTCATTAATCACTGTGTTGGTCATCTTTACAAAAAAATCGTAAGCAACCAAAACTCTTTCTCCTTTTCTTCATGTAGTAGTAATCAACGATTCAAACCCTTCTCTTGTGTTGTGTTTCTAGAAGTAGTAATAATTTTCAATGATTGTCTTTTTTGTACTCCGTTTTTTTGCTATATTTTAAAAAAAAAATTTATGTTAAAGTAACTAATTTTTATATTATATTTAATTAATTATGACATTACTCCGCCCCCCCGCCTTCAACAAAAATCCTGGCTCCGTCACTAGACATAAAACTTTTAGTATTGCTATATTGTCATCTTGTAATTATCTTTTTTCCTTTTTGCCTATCTGCAACATGGTTTTCGACAGGTTTTGTGAATTGGAATCGAGGATTGGTCTGAGAATTTTGGCTTGGTCCAATTTTTATAGGACTGAAGATTAATATATTATTAAAAAACCACCCTGGATCATCTCAATTGGTCTGAATTTTTGATCTAAAATGCCCAACCCGATTGGAAAGGAATAGATGAAACCAACTATAGTACGGGACCCAAGACAACCAAACACCTCGTATTCATTTCCAATTCTTTATGGATTCCACATACCACTAAACCCCAAATTCCCATGAGTGCCTAAGAAAAATGAAAATAAAGTACAATCATACAAATTTGAAAAGCTCATAAATCATTTTCTAGCACTAGTTTAATTATTAGTTGGTGGGTCTTACTTAAAAAAAAATTGTCTCAATACATTATGATGAGATAATATTAATAAAAAAGCATGGGGGCAGGTGTACTGGATTTCATAACCACAGGACAATCCCTCTAACCTTTTCTTAATCTTGTTTCATTATTCCCGTTTGTTTTAGATAAGAGAAATTCTAAATGTCGAGGAAATGAGCGAGGAAACGAGCGAGGGAAATGAGGTGGCGAGGTGAAAGCCGTTCATTTTCTTTGAGATGCGCGCAATAAAAGTCAACGCACGCATCTCGAGGGAAATGAACGGCTTTCACCTCGCCACCTCATTTCCCTCGCTCGTTTCCTCGCTCATTCCCTCGACATTTAGAATCTCTCTTTAGATAATCATTTTTCATTATTTTCTTGTACATAAATTAAGGAATTATCTGTGTGTTGTCAGTATGATAAAAGTTTAACATGATAAATATCAATATAAATAAATATCAAAATGTTGAGTATGAGAATCAAACTCATATACTTTTGGTGCTTTAAGTTCTATGTGATCCATTAAATTCTTATATTTTGATAAATTTTAGTCGTCTTTTATCTCTAATCTCAAACACTATTCTGATTTGTAATATAGAGTAGGGTATTTTCTGTGCCGTTTACACTCCACATACAAAGTTTTTTTTTTTTTTTTCAAAATAAGAAGTTCAGGCCTTTGTTTGAGTGCGCCTTTAGATGATCGTCTCATACTTTGATTAATATTGAAAATTATGACGTGAAATGCATGAGATGTTAATGCACATATTGAAAACTTAAGTTTTTGTATTGATCATTGATTTTATTGGAAAAATCTTCAAAAATGTATTCCAACAATATCAAGTTTATTAAATTTTAACAATTAAGTAGATAGTTATGACAATTTTAATTTTGAGAAATTTTTTTTTTTTATCTTTCCGTCACATGTATATTCTATCAATTTTTTTACACAATTTTTTCATTTGCCTAGTTACATATTTTATAATAATTATGATACATATTATTATAGAAAACAAATCTCAGTCCTCAAAATATTCCAAGCTCTCAATTTTCGCTATTTATTATCTGGTGAAACGATATTCTGATTTGTAATATAGACGACGAACATATTCTCACATCCATACATGAACCGAGTGCATGATGGTAAATTTTGGTGAAAGTGGGGGGGTGAATAGCGGTTCATTTTCGGTGCGTGGAGGCAAAGCTACCGAAAGGGAAGGTTAAGTGGGAGGTGTTTCAATTAGTGGATAAGTAAAGAGCATCAAGGAAGTTGACACCCGAGTCGACTCGGCGCCAAGCCGGTTGAGTTGACGCATTGTTGACACCCTAGTGTCCACGTGTCCACGCGGAGGCACTTAGTAACAGAGAGAGAGCTTTCTCGTCTTCTTTGCTTTCAAAAACAGCGACGAAAGAAACGAAGCAGAGAGAGAGAAGAGTGTGAGAGAGGGTTTTGGTGGAAATTAGGGTTTCGAGAGAGAGAGAGGGAAATGAACATTGCTTCAACAAAGCGAAAATCATTCAAGGATTCTCTCAAAGTTCTTGAAGCAGATATTCAACACGCTAACACACTGTAAGTTGAGAGTGTTTTTTTTTTTTTTTTTCAATTTATGATTAAAAGCTAAGAAATTTGTCGGACTTTGGTTCGAAATTTTTATCAAGTTTGGTTTGATTTCTGATTGAATACATGAGGTTGTTATGTTGTTCGATTATCTTAGCTATTTATTTTGTGATAAATTTTGTTAGGTTCTAGTTATAGTCGATCATTGTTAGTCATTGATCAAAAACTTGCAATCTTTGTTAATGGTAATTATTTTTCCTTTTTTTTGTTTATTTATAATTTTTTTCTGATTTTTTGGGGTCAACTTTGTCGACTAAATTGGTATTTAAAAAGTCAAAAAGTTGGTTTTTTTATATGGTTTTGGATGAGGTTTATCTGTAATTCTTCTGGAGACTGCTACTTTTAGCTGCGAAACAAATTCTAATATGGATAAATATTATCATTGATTGTTCTGGATAAGTTTGTTTGTTGCTGATTAAGAAAGTTAGGCAGTGGCATTTGACTTGGTGCAATTAGTTATCAAAAATGGAAATTTTGCAATGTATGATCTTGCTCCTTATGTTTGGATGAAACTTCTATTGTGGATTTCAGTAGCTAATATAGGGGTGGAGCTAAGGATTTGATCTTTGGGAGTGAGGGAGCAGGGGATACAGTAAGTAAAAAAAAAAAAAAACTTGAAGTATTTATGAAAATAAATTTGGGGGCTCCGGGTCTGGTTGGGGGGACAGTTCCACTCTGAACAAAATTAAAAATGTTACGAACACCTCTTGTATGCTGTGCAATAGCTAGAACGGTGTTCTGTTGTGAAGAAATGCATGTTAAGTAATCAAGCGGGTTGGTTACCCGGAGATTCTAAATGTGTTTGTTGTAGTAAGAGGAGGTTGTTGCTTGTTTGTGGTGGTCCTTTCTGATGTCTGGTAACATTTATGATGATCATTGGCAAGGCACAAAAATATTAAAAATAATAAGCAAAGGTAAAAGCAGGGGCAGGGAGCATAATGGTCACTACAGGAAATGAGACAAGCAACCTTAAAGTTATATCTTAACATGAAACTTCAAAGACAGTTTTCTGTAACGCTCTAATGTTTCCACTTTTTATGCTTACCTATTTATTTGTGTTTATTTATTGTTATCAGAAGTTTAGCTTCTTGAGTCTTCCTTTTGTAGTTGAAGGTTTAGGTAGTGTATTCACGCACTTAAAGTGTATAATGTATTTGATTGTTTATATCTTAACTTGAAACTTCGAAGCATTTTTTTCTGTAAACATTCTGATGTTCCAAGTTTTTATGATATCTTTTTCTTTTTGTTTATTAATTTATTTATATTTTCTAGCCTTGAATATGAACCTTACGACAATGGACATGTAGGGCGTCTGATTTTCCACGAGATTATGACGGTGCTTGTCTTCAGATGAGAATGTCATACAGCCCTGTGGCTCACTTGTTCCTTTTCTTAGTGCAATGGACAGATTGCAATCTTGCTGGTGCCCTTGGACTGCTGAGAATTCTAATTTACAAGGTTGAATTTCTCTCTCTGGCCCTGGCCCTATCCCTGTCTCTCTCATGTAATTTTTTCTCTTTTTTTTAAAAGTAGAGTTAGTTAGAAAACAATCCACTGCATTTCTGCAGGTTTACGTGGATGGAACGACTACTATGATGACCCATGAAAGGAAAGCAAGCATTAGAGAATTTTATGGTAATATTCAAGTCCTGAATTGATAAATCTTCAACTTGTTTATGCCATGGGCATTCTTTTGTTTACTATACATGCTATCTTTTGGCAGCTGTTATTTTTCCCTCTTTACTCCAGCTCCAGAAAGGTATTACTGACATGGAAGACAAAAAGCAGAAAGCAGTATGTAATGAAAGGTATAAAAGAAGAGACGATGAAGAACGTAAACTATTTTCAGAGATGGATATTGAAAGAGAAGAAGAATGTGGTATTTGCATGGAGATGAACAGCAAAATCGTGTTGCCCAACTGTACGCATGCAATGTGCATGAAGTGCTACCGTGATTGGTACTCTTCACTCTCTCACTCAAACTTTCATATTTTCTCATAGTTACCTGCTTATACAATTTATTTGCATTTGGATTTAGATAGGTCCTGTTTTCCACAATCCTCCACTAAAACCCGACAATTTGAATATGCATTTCTTTGCCTTCATAAGAATACCTAGAATAATCCTTGAAGCTGCTATTCTTTTATTATCAAAGAGCCTTACCAATTCTTTATCATTTTGATTGTAGGATCTATAATAATTATACAAACAAAAATATGTAACATAAAAATTGTTCATATATATTTTTATTTTTCTTGTTTTGTCCAAGGTTCTAGGTCTCAGACCTAAAATTGTCACTTGTTTGACAAATCCCTTTGAATATGTTCCATCTAGAAACCTCAGAGTCTATTAATAAAGCTAGTAGGTTGTCTCAAAATCCAAAGAATACATGCATCAAATCTTTCACAAAGAAAAGACTAAATTTACAAAGCAACCTCTATTAGTATCTCCCAGGCAATCCTTCCTACTTCTGATGTATAAAGTGCTTCATTGCTAGACTTTGGATATAGAATGACTCACTCACTAAAGGGAATCATGAGTTAGCTTAGGTCTTGAATTTTCCTCAAAAGGTTTGTGTGATTTGTCTTGTAACATTAGGACTATGAGCCAGGCTTTATCTTATGGGTTTGAGCAGTCTTAATCTCATAGGCTTATTAAAACAGCAAGACCTAGGCAGGGTTGAGATTAAAATGTGGACTTGATGGATTGGTTATAGTGTGTGGTCATCTCCTTGGTGGGCATTGGCAGCTTGTTCTTAACAGTATGGTACTAAGTGCAACCTCGGTGCATATTAAGCTGTGCCCTCTTTGCACGTGTAGACTGTTCTTTGAATGTTGGACAGGGTTTTCTCGAGCAAGATTCTAGGGCGTGAATAATTTCAAAGGTAAATTGCATACTGAACAGTATAAGTGGATAAAGGCGGTTGTTTTGGGGGATTCATGTAAGGACGCTAAGGAGTTCAAAGAAAAGAGGCACAAAGAAATAGCAGGATTAGAGGCGAGTTTAAGAGACTGGAAGACCAGAATATTTGGGATCACATCGGTGGTTTAGTGAGGTGGAACTTTAGAAATTTGACAAAGAGTCAATTCACTTGGATGGACCTCAGAAGGCTCTTAGATGATGAGGAGGGGGTCCTTCCCCGAGGGGTGGGGGTAGGGAGAAGGAGAAGGAGAAGGAGAAGGAGAGAGATGAGTATGTCGATACTCTGAAGATCTGGATTTGAGCAGGTTAGGGAGGTTAGGGGACTTTGTTGTAGCAGGGATGGGGCTGAAATGTGTTACTGTTATATAATTATTTTGTTTGTCTTGTATTTTCATAGAGAATCTGCTAACCTTTTTTAAAAAAAAATTAATTTTAATTTAATTTTATGTTATTGAGGTCAAACACACCAAGGTTTATTAATAATGGGGAAAGTCAGTGAGAAACTTACAGACTAACAGTAGAAAATTAAACAGCTAGAATGTTATCTCAACTAAACATGAAAAGGTCCGAGGATACATTTTAATAGATTTGTGTACAAGAGTGTGATGTGCAAGAACACACGCACAACTTGGGTTTATTGTAGACTCTCTCTCTTTCTTGCATCTTGGTTTAGCATCATGGTTTACCATTGCGCCTCGACCAATGAGGATTTTGACCCAGGTATAGTGATATTAACGGCTTGCTGTTGTAGTGGGGGTCAATTGGGCTATTTTGGAAGAGGATTTTTTTCAGTTTTTGTTGGTGGCAATTTCATGACAGGCTAAATTACTGGAAGGTGGATATCTTCTTGCCCTGTGAACATGGGCTTCTATTTTTAGTATTGGGATCCTTTGTTGTGTTACTGAAGGGCAAACTCCTTATGGGGGTAGCAGTTAAAATTTTTTCCGTTACACAAAGATACAATAAAAAGTTAGTGAGAAACTCGCAATATAACAGGCAATGATAAAATAATGGGATTACAAGAGTAGAAGATTATCTCAACTGAACAGGAACAACTCAGATACTATATTCTGGAATCTGGATGGCTCTCTTGTGTGGAGATCCCCAATATGGTAATGGATACGAAGCACTTCTCAGTGGCCTTCCTTTTAAAGATTATCTTCCATTTCTTTTCTTCCACAGATCCATGTAACAAAGTGAATCCCACATGTTCCAATGCAGGATATGAGCCCATGTTATTGTGCTTCCATCCAACCAGTCTCTAATGGAGTCTCTAATGGATCCTTAAGGAAGGCAGATCAAACTTCTTTGGAATATATAATTCATAAGGATGTGATCAATAGACTCTTCAGCATGGTTGTACAACACCATGTTATCCACTGTGTGAGTTATGCCTTGGATGATAGTCCTAGGAGGGCAACGCTGGATCCAAATCTTCGAGATGAATTATTTTAACAGAGATCCCCTTTTCCTTTACACATTAATTTATCATTCTCTTCAATGGTTTTTATGTCTTGAAGGATACACAGTGAGTTTCCCAATATCCTCCATCTTCTATTCATTAAAATCTCTTTTGAAGTTGAACTTCCAGCATGCTCTGGTCTGATGGGATTGTTTTTCAGAAGTTTTCAATTACTCTGTATCGCATCCTGTGAAACAGGATGGGATGGGAGCTTTGGAAAGAAATTTTCGTCTTCCGTCCCTTTATCTGTGAGTTAGTGTACGTGTAACAAATGTGCTAATTTCTTCCGTCCCTTTAGCTGCGAGTTAGTGTACATGTAACAAATGTGGCTAAAGATTGGGATTTGGCACGAGTACTTGGAGCAAAGATTCGTCTCTATTGGGTAAGTGTCTTTGGAGGTATGGGTGAGAAGCCGGTGATTTACAGGCGAAAGTATTTGTTTCTCCATTGGTAGGAAAGTGGAGTTTTAGGCCTTTTGGCATAATTCATGGGTAGGTGTGATGGGCCTTTTTGGAAAGGTGTCCCCACCCTTTCCCCCCGCTCCCCCCGAAAAAAAAACACCCTTTCCCCCCGCCTTGTGTAAAGGTTATGTGGTTAGAAATTTGGTTGCATGGTTATGGAATTTGTAGCAGAAATGGGCATTAGTTTTTGGTATTTTAGTTCATGTTCCCCTCAAGATAGGGTTGAAGATTGGTGATGGAAATGGACCAAGTAAGGGACTTATGTGGTTTCTTCATGCTATAATCCTAATGGCACGTTTCTTTTTTCCCGATTGGCTTTGGTTTAGAAAAGGGAATTCCTGTGGGGGTGTTGTCTGGAATAGGCTTGTACGAGAGACACAATCCTTGACGCTTGTATGAACTAGCCTATTGTGCATGCAGTGACTGCAGTCTCAGAAACTTTCAAATGGAAATGATACCCGTGTCACCAAATGAGGTGGTACCTGCCAAGGCCGTGAAAGTGTTGATAGTACTCCTTTCCTGATGCACACTTCTTAAGATTGGATGACATCAATCAAGATGTACAGAGGGCTGAAGAAGGAGATTAATTTTCATTGAGTACATTTTTTTATTGGTATAGGTGTTCTTGGAATGTTGGGGTTTGCACTTTATGATTTCATGATCTCATGGTTCACTGGAAGATGGCGTTGGAGCTAAATTTGCTTTATTCGTTCTAGTGTACATGAGCTGTTGGTGAGCTCAATTATACATGTAAGTATCAAAAGGACTGCCTAAGAGGTCAAGCACACACCCCCAGAGCCATATACTGGCCTTGACACTGCACCAACTGGCTAACTCGTCTAGTTGAACCTGTCTGGTTCAATATTTGTTATAGAAGACGAAGAAACCAAACTTTTTCTTACTTGCAACGTAATGCAACCCAAGGCATATGGGACTGTGTCCCTGTGAGGGAGAAAGTTCTGGTTTTCATAGCATTCAGCTACCATTTTTTCCCATTTATAAATCTGAAATATTATCATTGTTGGACTCTAGTGATAGTCAAGTCAATTGCTCACTGGCTAAAAATCTGCTATGTATAACAATATAACGTGCGTATTAGAAACAACTGGTTCCAACCTCTTGTTGCAAATACATTATTGGTCAGTGATCACAAGTGATTTGTTTTATTATGTTTTAGCCTTGATTGTAATTTGTTTTTTGCTGGTGTTTCAGGCGTTCTAGGTCGAAGTCATGCCCTTTCTGCCGAAACAGTCTCAAGAGAGTGGACTCCGGCGATCTTTGGATGTTCACTGACAGCAGGGATGTAGTTGACATGGCAACTGTGTCAAAGGAAAACCTCAGAAGACTGTTCATGTACATAGATAAGTTACCTGTGATCATCCCAGATTCTGTCTTTGACACCTATGATTCCCACGATTCTCACGTAAAATAGTATTTAGTGAAGTAGGGGCACCCCCATCTCGGAAATTCTGATCAGCACTTCAGTTTCCCTTAACGAGGGCTGAAATTTGTGTAGTTTATTTAGATAAATAGAAGTTCAGTTAATGTTTTTCTTCCTGTTTCTGATCTAAACAAATCAGCCTCTAGTTCTGTTGTGGGTGGACATAGGACAGGTGAAGGCAAGCAACTAGACGGAAGGATGTGAAAGTTGTAATTAGGAACTGTGTACATGCGTGTATAGCTCAAAAGTCGAGAGGTGCGAGGATCCTCCTTGTTTCACCCTCAATTGTGTTGTTATTGAACCTTTGTTTATTGGAACACTGAATATGATTCAGTTTGATTTGAGTAATTTAGGATTTTCTGAAGGCAACTTACTCATTTGCTTCAGCAAATCTTTGTTCTATCCACTTTTCTCGAAATGTTAAGCTATTTGTGTCATTCTGTAATGGATCTTGGATATTGTTTGTAAACTTTGTATTGCTCACTTGAAATTTTATGGAGATGTGTTACTAAGTATTCCATTGGTTATCTGATCGTGTTTGAAGGAAATCCTTTTTCCCTCCGTTTTGTCTTCTACTTCTCGCGGACATAAAGCAATGCAATGACTGAACGGGGTAGTTAACTTTAGTATCAGCTCAAATTTTCTAGCAGGGATGGTTCTACCATGGTTGCAGATGACGGTCCAATTCCTTATTTGACACTTCGTTTTTTTAACCTGCTAAAAGACACTACTAATAATACTGGTTCCTATCTTTTCTCTCTCACCCTCTCTTCTCAACAACATCAACAACACAAATCAGTGACATGAGAGTGTTATCGACTGCTGCTGGCTACACTGCCCTTTGGCGAGACAAAGCCTAGGATGGGTGTTTACCCATTTTTCTCGCCTAATTTCTTCCTCTTGTTTTCCTTTATTCTCAAAATTTTAAGCTCCCGCATAGGCTGTTGTGGGAGCGAAGGAGAAAAAAAAACGAGGGGGCGGTGGGATAGAAGTGACGACAGCGGGGGTGATTGCAGTATCATCGGTGGCGTTGGGATAGATGAGACTGTTGTTTCAGGGAGAAGCCGATGAGAGTTGGATAGGAGAAGAGAAAAAAATTGATTATCGAGAGTTTTGAAGTCGAGGCCTACGGAGAAAAAGGGCCTTTAGCATGCAATAGCGAAAGGAACAGCTTAAAGGACTCCCCAAGTACCCCCACTCCCAGGTACAAATTTGATTTCAATATTTAATGGGCTAATTTTTGCATTTGTTTCAAGGATATTCTTGGTTGCGCTCTTTGGAAAAGACCCATAGTGTCACAATGGGTACTCTGGCCAGATCCAGTTAACTTTGTGAGAGGATGAGGAGGCTTTCCATTGGTCTATATACTTTTGGTTAGGGCCTGAAGGAGGAATATGATCTTGAAGATCTGATACTAGGCTAGACCAGACATTCAAAGAGAATAAGCAAGTGCTGTGACTGACTGATTCTGGCCATCTGGGGACTGATCACAAAGAGAGCAAGTGGTCGTAACTCTTCGATTCAAGTGATCAGTGGTGGGAATTTTCTCTTTGGCTATGCATCCAATGAAGAAGGTTAGGCCTGGGTATCACATGTTTAATCCAAAACATATCACTGGTGAAGTTGACACTTTATGTGCGAGGGATAGGAAGAGGACTTGGCGTGGACATCAGCACAAACTCAAATTTGTAAACAAGTTACCAGTCTTGTCGTTCCACTTCCAGGCATTGCAGTAGAACTCAAAGACACTAAGTTTGCTTTCTTGTTAGAGATAAGAGTATAATTGAAGACTTCAATCAATTAGGTGCTGTTATTTCACTCCCCATAGAAGAAACATCGCTTGATATTGTTTCAATAACCTTAGCCATGCACTGAAGCCAGGATGAGGATGATGGGTGTGCACACAAGGCATACGAGTGGAAGCAAGAGTGTTGTTGCGAAGTGCAGGATTGATTGAAGTTCGAAAGCTAAGGCTTTGGAAATAATCTTGTTGATACTGGATATGAAGCTTATGTAGGCCTATGCTGCTCAAACTTAGTGGCACTTGGAACTTTGGGGTTTAACTTGTGTATAGCTAGTTTCAACTCAAGAAACCACTTGGAGCTAAACTCGAAGATCACCTTCAACATATCAACCCTAATTGCTTCCCAAATAAAATATTTGATTGGAGAGCCCCCCTACCCGCTGAGACATAAATTCTCAGTGAAGTATGTCCTTGAGCATGTTCATGAGATATACTATCGAAGTGAACGCCATTGAGGTTTGGGTTACTACTTCCTTGACAAGAGTGTATACCATAGTTAGTAAGTTCGTGAATTATATTGTACTGGTACTATATAAGAATGAAATGATTTTTTACAAAAATGAATTATATTTCGTCATTTTCAATTATAAAGAATAAATCGCTTGTATTGGATGGAAAACATATAAAACTCATATTAAACATTTTTCCAAATTATACTTTTCAATTATAATTCTGATTTATCAAATATAAGGATAATAGTAATTAAGAAAAATAAATATCATGTAATTAACTAATTGAAAACTCATACACTTTAAGAAACTAATCTATAAAATACTTAATTGAGTTGCAAAAACTCCACTGTTATTGTTACAAGAATTTAGTCGACGACGCTAATGAGTTAATTATTTCAAGTTCTAGTCTTAAAATAGTATCCGATTTTTCAGTCCTAGTATTTAATATGAAACCCGATTAGTATACAAACTTTTCATGTGATGCATTATTGTCGTCCGGCATTTCTTTGATCGAACCCAATTCTAGAAATACAATTTCATACTCAAACACCTGGCTCACCGAATTAATTTCATATGCCGAATGGCTGACTATGGTGTGTACTTCAGGAGTCAAAACTTGATCACTGACAAATAAATCCCACGCTTCTTTTTCAAATAAAAGCTCCAAGTTGATATCTTTTTTGTTTCCATGTCACAACATACTGCTAAGGACCGCGTTGTAAGTGCTATCTTGCATCCAGTCTTTTCGTTAGGTTCTAAAATGCCCACGTTGTCAAGAGAATTCGAAACCACGTATCATCTAGGATGATGAAGATTTATTGGTTTGCTTCAGTCGAATGAATAACTCACTAGATCGGTGTTATTGGCTTGGAAATATAGATAAATCCAACTTCAATGATTTTATCAAAATCTTAGATTTTTGCAAGTTGGTTATCGATGTCTTCATAATTGTTTTCCCAAGCCACCCATGCCATAGAGTTGGCCTAACAAAAATTGGGGTCCTAGTCAATAGTTGACTAAGGGGCCATGTCTCAAATATATTAGAAAATTGATAGTTTCATATATATTTTGTAAATATTTATAGCTAAAACAATGTATTCGTGAGCTTTTTACAAAAGTGGAAAATGATATTTTCAATGATTTCTTATTTTCATAAATATTATCATTTTACTTGCCTCCTTTAATGTCTGAGGTAAAATAGTTGATCAATTAAAGTATTAAGAATTCAAGAAAATTCAAGTCCACGTTCGACAAGGTATTTGAAAATTTACCCCCCCCCCCCCCCCCCCTCCCCCCCCCCCCCCAATCATATTAAAAAAAAAAAAAAAGTTGATATTAGGATTTAGGGCTAAGGCTATCAACAATTTTCCTTATCTGTTTTCTCACATACAGCCGCACAAGTGCACAACACAGGAAGTTCCCTTCTCTGTTCTCTCACACACAGCCGCACAACATAGGGAACTAAGGGAAGTTCCCATTCTCTCACGCAATCACGCACATGCTCCTCTTCTCTCAGGCAGTCACGCGCAAGGCGCAAGGACTTCTCTCACGCGGCATAAAGGAGGTGGATGACCGAGTGAAGGGGCTGTGGTCGCCGGAGGAGGATTCCGTTATGAGTCGACTCGTGTCCAAGTTTGGAGCGAGTAATTGGAGTCTGATTGCTCGGGGGATCCCTGGGCGGTCAGGGAAATCGTGTCGACTTCGGTGGTGTAATCAACTTGATCTTTGTGTCAAGCGAAAGCCCTTCGCTGGTAAATTCTCTGTTATGTTATTCAACGAACCCCTTTGTTAGAGTTTTAGTTTGGATTTGATTTGATGGTTTGGGTTGTTTGTGTTTTGAATTTAGGGTTTTTCAAGTCTGGGTTTTGCTTATAATGTTGCTTTTGGTTAAGGTTTTTTTTTATTTTTGAGTTCTTGTTAGATTGTTTGCCTTTGTTTGATTTGTTTGGGGTTAAGTGGGTTTTGAATGATGAATTATGATTAAAGAGTATGATTTTATGTTGATTGTGATTTTTAAATGTACTCTTCTTATGGGGGATTCATTGGTTTTCTTTGTAATGTGTTTCAGGAAATTATTTTTACGGTGTTTTTTTTTTGTGTTTGTTGGATGATTGTCGCCCTGTTCTTCATTTTTCTAGAGTGTCTGTGGAGTTAAAAGGGAGTCGCACAGCCTGTTCGGATGTTCTTCTTCTCTCAAGCACAACGGCACAACCGCACAGCTGAGCTATGTTTATTTTCTCTCACCACGCGCAAGGTCTATTCGATTGTTCCTCTTCAGATGGTCAGATGATCTGATTATCGACTCTGCTGCTGCGCACCAACGTAGGCCGAGAAGTTCTATTTTCTGTCAGGGCTCTTGTTTGGTGAGAAAATTTTCTGTCTTGTTGGTTAATTTGGTGTTTAGATCTGAAGCAATTATTCCCTCCTTCCTTTGGATTCCTTTGGTTGGTTAATTTAACATGTTAGTCCAATCTAAATGAAAAACAAGAAAGTGCAAGCCCTTTCATCAGCTTCTTTGCATAAAGATAGATAAGGAAAATGGCTTAGTTGCTTGTTTAACAAATAGTGGCTAATGGGATTTTGACAAATTATGTGGTTCGTGCCCAGCCCATATGAAGATTTGCAAAGCAAAAGTGGTTTAAAGCCTTAAAGTATATATGCTTTATGTTAATTACATTATTGTGAAAATTGTATAAAGAAATTTAATTGGATATGCTTGTTTTTCGTCACAATTAAACTATTAAAGCATGGTAGAGTGCCAAACAACATTGGTTGTTCTTCCAAAAGTATCTTTAATTGGATATGTTTTTTAAGGGATTAATGTATAACCCAGTTTTCTTCGTTATTTTATATACAGATTGCAAATCACGTGACTAAAGAAGAGCTAGGAAGGACAATGACTACTTGAATTTTTCTTTACATTCTTACTGCTCAGGTACATTAACATTTTGTTCATGAAAATTAATCTAAAATCTTGTGAATTGGATGTTTTCATAAATATTGTTAGAGTTTGTATGTTTTTCCAAAGTTATTCTACAGGGCCTGGGGTTTGCTGCCTGGGGGCGAAAATATCATTTTTGCCCCCCTCTTTAAACACCTTTTGGGGGGGGGTAAAATTGTATTTTCGCCCCCAGGCAGTAACCATGCAGCAGATCTCAGGCTGTCTAGAATTTTTGGTTTTTTCATAATAACAATGCTTGAATGTAAATATTATATTTTTATTTACTTAATTAATATTGAAAGGGATATTTTAGACACCATTGAATATAAAGTCATCGTACGACAATTCCAGAACATGGGATCACCAACTTCATTTAGGATCATCCTTCTGCTGCGCAATTTTCAACCCGACTTGACTCCCCGGCCCATTCAGTGGGTCCTACTCCCAAAGAATGTACACATGGATCACCAACTTGGCATGTGATAAAAAGCTAAGAAAATAGCCACCACCACGGGATAATCACTCAATTGATATAGACATGACCAGAAATAGGTCCAACTGTGGTTCCCAAACCACACCAATAGCAGCTCATACCCCCCCCCCCCCCCGGTGTGAGCTGTTTATCTCTTTCCACTCCTTTCTTTCTTTCAAATCACAGAGAAACAGAGAGAGAGAGAGAGAGAGGGGTCAGAACAGAGCAATGGGGGCAAGAAGGAGAGGTGGTGAGGAAGATGAAGATGGAGTAATGGCGCCTGATTTCTTCTGGTCTTACACAGATGAACCTCACGCTTCACGCAGGAAACATATCCTCTCTAAGTACCCTCAGATCAGAGACCTCTTTGGCCCTGATCCATGGGCTTTCCTTAAGGTGAGCACTTGCAATCGCAATGCAATGTGTCTTCTTTTCTCCATAAAAATTCAATCTTTCGCTTCTTTTCTCAGATCTAGAGCTAAAAGTTGTTGTTTTTGTGTTTGGGTCATTACGTTGGTTTCATTTCTCTTAATGGTTTCTGGGTTCGTGTTATTTTGTTACAATCTGCGTTGCTACCTGAAATCTCACTCTGGTTTGGATTGAAATTGGAATGTTTTTTTTTTTTTTTTTTTTTTAAATTTTAACAAGTTTTCTTTAGTTGGGATTGTTTGGATAAGTAATTTGCATTAAATTTGAAGTGGGGTTTCTCTATTTACGATAAAAATTGTTTCTAATGTAATGTACATTTGCTATGTTCATCTCATTTTATTTGATAAAAATTCAATGCGGTCTCTTTATTTCCATGTCTTAGTTATTATTGTTTCATGTTTTGAAGCGAATAAGTCAATTTAGATGAATCATTATTGTTTGCCTCCATTGCTTCATTGGTCTGAATTTTATTGTTCCCCACTTCCATAGCTCAAGTGAGCTCTCTTCTGTATTTTTAACATTAATCTTGTGTGTCATTTGTAATCGCAAAAATCATGGTAATTTGGCTGTCTGTAATGATTTTAAACAAGTTAAAAATTGAAGATGCTACATAGATGTACTTGTTTTGTTTAGGTAACATATTTGCGCACTTATTTTGTCTATGGTGTTCCATGGGTATTTGACATAGCCTACCTGTTTCTTCTAGTCTTATGATTTCTTGTGTTTTGTGCTCTATAGTTGATTCCTGATGTATATCCATCTATATTATAAGAAGATTTCAATGGCTTTTTCCTACACAGCGTATATGGAGTTTAAGATGGGTTCTTTCTGTATTTTCTCTTCATATTTAGTGTGATTCCTTTTTACTCGGTATATGCCCCATGTTAGGTTACAAAACATCTTATTTTAAATTGTTTTTTGGATCTTAAGACAAAACCCAAGGTCCTGTAGAGTGAACTTTAGTGACTTGGAAAAAAAAAAGGAAAAGAGAAAAAAAAAACTATGTGATGAAAAGTTAATTGTTTTTGTATTATGTTGTGTAAGTATGAAGTTTTTAGTTCTAATTAACGCACATGCTTGTATTAATATTAATGAACTAAGAGAGAAGCATCTTTTATAGAACTCTTCATAAATATTCACATCAACTCTTCATAGACATAGCCAATCCTATCATTTCAGCATTGTACATAGCCATGGACTGATCAAAGCTTCAGATATATTTACATTTGGGGTACATTTAATAAAAAAATTTGATTTATTGCAATGTTCTAAATTTCAATTCTAAATAAGCTAACTACGAAATCAGCTTGTTTAGTTTAGCAGTCAACTGGTGTTTGATAGAACTTCGTAATATCCCGTCTTTAGAGTTAGGAGGTTATAAACGTGATGTGCTATATTCACTTATACAGTTTACTCTTAAAAGTTTATTTATTCAAATTTTGAGAATATTAACTGAGTATATTTCTATGCAGAATGTTTGTAGTTTGCTTTCTGATAGTTCTGTTTCCATTCATTATATTTTTGATATATGCTTATTCAGTATATGCCCTGCCACAGTTTCCCAATCATCATGTGGTTTGTTTTCTGCATTCTGTTCATTGTCATTAAACACAATTAAATAAATCATTGTCTTGACCTTTAGAAATGACTTATTTCATGGACATCAATGATTTGGAGAAAACAGCAAAAAACTAACTTTTGTCTGTAAATCTCAATCTCAACTTTCATATCCTACCGTTTTAGACGTTGGTGTACATATCCTTAGAATTTTGTTGCTTGCACCTTTTTGATGAGCTTATGTTATTAACTCTGACATTTGAAACTCTTGTCTGCAGATCAGTTTGGTTGTTTCACTTCAGTTATGGACTGCGACATGGCTCCACGACGCTGGCTGGTTGAAGATACTACTCGTTGCTTACTTCTTTGGCTCTTTTCTAAACCACAATCTATTCTTAGCCATTCATGAGCTGAGCCACAACCTTGCCTTCTCGACCCCGGTTTACAACCGATGGTTAGGTATCTTAGCCAATCTTCCAATTGGTGTTCCAATGTCTATCACTTTCCAAAAGTACCACCTGGAACACCACAGATTTCAGGGGTATGATGGTATTGACATGGACATACCGAGCCACGCAGAAGTCCATGTTGTCAAAAATACCCTTGCGAAGTCCATTTGGGTCATCTTCCAGCTCTTCTTTTATGCGTTAAGGCCCCTCTTTCTCAACCCGAAGCCCCCAGGAGTGTGGGAGTTCACAAACTTGTTCATCCAACTTGCCCTTGATGCTGCCATGGTCCATTTCTGGGGTGGCAAAGCTCTTGCCTACCTGATTCTTTCCACGTTTGTTGGTGGTGGGATGCATCCCATGGCTGGCCACTTCATCTCCGAGCATTATGTCTTTAATCCAGCCCAAGAGACGTATTCATACTATGGGCCTTTGAATCTAATGACATGGAGCGTTGGTTACCATAATGAACACCATGATTTTCCTAGAATTCCTGGGAGTAAGCTCCACAAGGTGAAGGAGATAGCACCAGAATATTACGAAAGTTTCAATTCTTATAAATCTTGGAGCCAGGTGATTTATATGTATATCATGGACCAAACAGTAGGACCTTTTAGCCGTATGAAGAGAAAGCCTTTCAGAAGAAGTTCAACAACAGAAAAGGTCGAATAGGTGATTTATTTATTTATTCTTGAGATTTTTCTTTTCGTCTTCGTAATCGATTGCTAGTCATTAAAATTTCCATCATTTGTAACATTCATGAGGGGTCTGTTATATTAAGACAAAGAAAGAGTTAGTCACCTAATGTATGAATTCCAAGACACCAATCAAGAAGTATTGGATTCTCCATTTTTCATTGGTGTACTCTTCCTTTCAAGCTTAATTTGAATACTGCACAAGTCAGCCACTGTAACACATGGTTTGCTTTTTGTTTTTGATTCAAACTGTGCTACATGTTCTGTGGTGATAAATGGTCCATTGTCAACTAAATTAAACTATGGCTTTACTGTATGTTGTCATAGTCCTAAATGAGTTCATGCTGTTTTGGAACTATCTAGTGTGGACCAAATTGTCTTGACTGTTCAGAGAATGGAGGCTCCAGCCATCCCCTATTGTGTGAGATGAATGAATTGGGCCAGTGAAAGAGAAGAGTATTTACCATTTGGTCGGGCATAAGTTGCAGGCCATGGTTATAGCATTTAAGTGTTGCTTCAATGATTCAGAAGGGGTCGAAGGAATGAAACACATTTAGCAGCCAGTATGGAGCCCTGTTGTCACTCACTAGGCAAATATATAACCCAGTTTTTGGAAGGTGCATGCCAATCTATTTTGGTGCTTTGGTGGTGTTACAAATAACACCTCCTGTTTCTCTTGTGGATTCTTCTGGATATAATCTGAATTGTGCGAAAACTCTGTCGCTCACCTTATACTATTCCATATATGAAGAAGCCATAGAACAGGATGTCCGCATTGGTTTTTTACTTCCTCACCATCATTCTTGATAAGGATGCAAGAAGTTGCAACTTTTATCCATCTTGTATGTACTAATTCGCATCAAGTGTAATTCCACAAAGGAATAACTTGTGAGCCACTTTGTTAGAGTTCTATTTACGACCAATCTGTTAAGTTACAAATAAGAAAGGTTCTTATGGAGATGGTGAATTTCATTTCTGAGGTCTTCAAACTTAGGTTAAATAGCTTAAAAACTTGGGTAGATCAAAACTTCCAACTGTACTATTTGCATTATGATTGGAGACATGAAACACTCTAATTAGTTTCATCGGCAAGGGCAAGCATGTATTCTATATAACCACCCAAGGCAAGTGATTCAAGTAAGAATTTGAGAACAAGTTTATAATAGCATGTGTCTTTTGTTAAGGCTTGGTTTGTAAAGCTGGTTTTGCCTTTGTTTTTGTTCATTGTAAAACAGGTAGTACTCAGCATGTGGGTCTCTACAGTGTAAATCCATAGGAGTGTTGGTTATCCAGGTTTTTTTTTGTTTTTGGTAAGGGTGCATAACATATATTAAGAAATATTACAAAGTTTTTGTCCTGCAATTGAAGCAAAGCCAACTCATGGGCTTCCATGTTAAGTTCTCGAGGTTTAGTTTAGTAGCATACAGCCATATGAGTTACCACTCAATGTATATACACAATAATTGCATCATCAGTTTTTCTACATTGTATTATCAGGAATTCTAAATGACGAGGAAATGAGCGAGGAAACCAGCGAGGGAGGTGAGGTGGAGGGGGGAGAACCATTCACCCCTCGGGATGCGTAGCATCAATTTTCATATACGCATTCCGAGGGGGATGGACGGTCCCTTCCTTCCCTCACTCCATCCCTCGCTAATTTCCTCGTTGGCTTCCTCGACATTTAGAATTCCTGATTATCTATATCTTCTTCATGGTTTTTCGGTGGTGTGATGATGTTTTCTCCAACCAGGATACACAGTTATTTAAGTATAATTTAATTTGTGAAGTTATCTCTATGGGCAGTGGCGGAGCCAGGATATTCACACAATGGAGGGGGCAAGAAAAAAATAGCAAATTTCTAGGGGGATAATTAGTTAAATATACCACAATTTACTATACTAAATTTGAATTTCAAAATTTTGGGGGGCAGGGGGGAGTTATTTGAATTTCTAGGGCGACAATTAGCTGCCCCCCTCAACTTTTAAAATATTTTAGTATATATACTTTAGTCTTAAAAAAATCGATTATATAATGTAGAATACAATATGATAATTGTTTATGCAAATATTCTAATATGTCTTTGTTGGTGTAGTGGTTGGAAGTTTATTAGTTTTTGTAAAAGACTTGAGTTCAATACTCTTTGAGTGCATTTTTTATTTTATTTTCAATGCAATTTTATTAGTAATTGCAAACATTAAAAAAATATTTAGTTTAATAAAAATTTATTAACATCAAATAAATGAATTATTTTTCACACAAGTGATATAAAACCTCTAACAAAAAAATATTTAAAATTAATATCTAAAATAATAACGATAGAATTCAATGAAAATATATACCATTAGCGAACTCGTATAAAATTTGAGCCTCATATAAACTATTTTTTTTTAAATTGTATTATGATCATATTAGGTTCGCAAATTTCAATTTATTTTTAGCTTCAACTAGAACTTATCCTAATTATTTTGTGATTCTCTAGAAGCCAGGATTTATAGCCACTTTTTGGTCAGGTTTTGAGTTTTTTTACACTTCTATCTCTTCTATAGATAATGTTTGTGGTTGTATTTTAAAGAGAATGGGTAAAGGTGTAAAAATGCTATAACCTAGCAAAAAAATGGCTTTAAAGTCTGGCTGCCTAGACAAACTCTTTTGTGATATTAGTTATATATTCTAGTTATTATGCTTGTTTGCTCTTTGTTAAGGTTATCAATAGTTACCTTATTTTGGCTTAAAATGGACTACACTTGGATCCAATTTGATATATGCATTGTATTTTTTATAGTTGAATTTTTTTTATTAGTTACTAGCTTCGGTAGAAAAAAAAATTGGTTTTACCATTGATAACTACTATTATCAATTAACAAGTATTTTCCATTTCACCCCCCTCAGACTAAAATCCTAGGTCCGCCCCTGATTATAACCACCTATTATGATCTTAGTTAGTAATTAACCTTCCGTTCCGTGACAGCTCGAGCTTTTGAGAAGTATTGGTTGATTCTTAACAATTGGTATCCAAACCAAACTCGTCCAATGTTTGATTCCTGGGAGGGGTGACCTAGAGCTAGATTAAAATAATATAACATTATTTATGGACATAGTGCTAAGTTGTTGAATACTGGTAAGTAAGTAAAACTAACAAAAGGAGAAGGCTACCATCAGGTCAGTGTTGATAGAATAAGCCAGGTCAGTGTTGATAGAATAAGCCAACGAAGACATCGACTTTGGAAACATGATGAAATGTTACAATCTTAATTAAGTAATTAACCTTGATAGCTCAGGCTTACGAGGAGTATTAGTTTGTTCTTAATGCCACCAAATGCAAGTAGTTAAAAAGAGATATACATATATGAACTTGAGAAGTTAATTATTGTGATAGAGTAGGGTCTTTGCAAGACCAATGACTGGTTATGCTTTTGTTTTTGCTTGATTTGCCATATTTAAAATGATAAGTTCATTGAACCAAAGCAAGTGGTTCGACTATATATGAACTTGAGAATTTTATTTTGTGATGCACCTGCTGTGGGTCTTTGTTAATCTGGCTGTCAAAGGTGGACAATCGATAACAAAAATCCTAATCTTTCAAACTGTATAAACAGAAACAACAGAATGGACTATTAAGAAAATTTTCTCAAGTAACGAAAATATAATACACTTTCCATTCTTTTAATCTGATCAATGGTTCATCTATCTGATCAATGGTTCATCTTTCATTTAGATATATATAGCTAGTTATAACTTATATATGGAAGATGTGGTTTTCCAAAGAAACAAAGCTAAGACATCTAGTCATGAACCATTTATCAGACAGTTCTTCTACCTCTTTTTATATCCAAACAGTTTGGTGTGATCTTATTAACCTGCGGCATTTATTATTATTAATTTTTTTTAAAGCAAGCTGGGTTTTTATAGAATCCCATAACCTATCAACAAGGTAGGACCTACAGGTCAACACCATAAGAAAGTAATCATGCTGCCGGTGGGTCTCGAACCTAGGACGTGGGAAATAACATGATTGGCAATAACACCACAGCCCTAACCACTAGACCAATAACACCATTGACAATTAACCAACGGCATTGGCAATAACATGATTCTACTATCGATATGAAAGGACCGATTTATTGCCAAAAACTGAAGGGTGAATACACAGTAATTTGTAATTTAATAATCCTCAACCGGATATTTAAGCTTGCCCATAAAAGAGGACAGGCCCTCTGGGTCAGTAGGTCGAAGTTTTTGTTTATTCCTATGAGTTTTTAATTGTGATTTTTTGAGCTAAAAGCATTTCACTCCATTCAAATGAGATAATCAATTTAATTTAATGTATTCAATTATCATCAAAATCCAAGTACATTCTATAGGCATTTCGATCTGAAGAATAATAGCTTACAATCAGTTCATCATTTTTGAAACCCAATTTGCGGTAGAGACCAACAGCTGCAGTCCTTGATGGATCAACATGAAGGCAGACACGTTGGATGTTTCTTGTTTTGCATTTCTCAATTGCTGCTCTAAGTAGTGCTTCTCCATGGCCTTGCCTCCTATGGCTTTCCTTCACTGTGATTTATGTCATAAGCACAAAGTAAATATCAAATATCAAACAAGTATCATAGGGCGAATTAGGTATTTAATAAATAAGTTACAACAACTGTGATGATCAGTGCAGGGAAAATCTTTTCTGAATGGGATTTAGATCATTTATTCAGAAAAAGGTCAACTCAGATTTCCCTTATATTGATAACCACCAATTGCAAACACTTCCTGTCAACCAGGTACCTACATTGTAGTAAGGAAAATCCCAGAAGCTACAGGATGTCTTGAATTTTGCTGGAAGTATGATTGTGCTGATAGTGTAGATATAGCTGGTAAGTTGGAACGAAAAATCAATCAACTTTAGGTGGCGGGAGAAATTCCAGCAAGGATAAGTCTTTATGCGGAGTTAAGTTTGGGAAAAACTTCCTACTAGTGAGGTTCTTTTTTGCAGCAGCAAGAATTTTTTTGACGTTTGTTATGGTTATATTTTAATATTTTTCTCTACCGCCATCAGATTCATGGTATTTGGAAGCTGTTAGTTGCTCTTTTTGTTATGATCAGGCTATGCCAAGATTGGTTCTTAAATGAAATCAAGCCCCTTTTATTTGCTCCTCTCCAAGAACAGGCTTCTTTTGGAATTTGGCTCCAGACATTGTGTTGTGCTATTTGGCAAGATTGGATGGATTCAAGAGGCATGATTGATAAAACTTAATGGATTCTATAAGCATGATGACAGATAAATTGGTTTCTCTTTAGCATTTGGCTCCCCCAAATATGCGCTTCAAGGGAGTTTTCTTTGATTCATTTTCAATTAATTGCAACGTTTTGGCTTTAAACCTCCTTTATTGTTTTTGTTAAGAAAATCAACACCGATGGAGATTCTAGAGACTTCAAGTATCTATGAACCAAGAAATACCTCAGCTCAGGTATCTCTAGAGCCATCTCATTATTCAAATCTCTTATCTAGAGTTCTCTTTAGGAAAGGAGCTACCAAGTTTGTCAATATCATACACACCGTACTGATACCTAACCAGGTTTGTATGAAGCACAATAATGAGCACCTTCTTGTCTGTACTGTACGGTACATATCACAAATATCGGACAGTACAAACACAATCATACTTTCGCGATTTAAATTTTTTTTTAACTAAAGCTTCTTTTTTTTTTCTGCTTTTTCCACTTTTAACCGTTAAATGGTGTTGGTTAAACAATGGCCATTTCATCTTCTATGTATTTCAGAACAAAAAAAAAAAAAACTCTCATGTAGTGTAACCTAATCTTTCTCTACACAAGGACAACAAGTTCTCAGTCAAGGATTGTTACCTACAACTTGGCCCTCAATTGAATGTCAGCCTCAGTAACCAGAGAATTAACAAAGTCCGTGATCTTGTTTGGATCAGTCAAGTCCCTCACAGAGCAAGGAGTTGTTCTGATCATCCTTCATGAGAAGATCCTCACGGTTGACAACATCAACAAAAGAGAAGTCACCAGTCCCAACCATCATGTCATGTGCGAGCCAGATGCAGAGCCAGTTGACCACTTCTTGCTGTCAGTTCCCAAAGACTATCTGGCTTAAGTGTTTTCTCTGAATTCAGAGCGTCTGCCCCTCTTATTCCTTCATTCCATCAGTGGGTTGAGCTATGAACTCATCTAAAATTGACAAGTTGAAGTTTATTCACCTAGGTTCTTGGATTTGGGAAAGGTTGCTTCACGCCTTAACCTGGATAGTGCGGAGAGGAGAGGAAGAAACAACATAGCTTTTAGGAATGCTAATAAATCTTTACACAACACGTGGATAGATATCAAAGTGGCTCTATGGACATTGGGAGTTACTTTTGTTGTGTGGGTGGGTGGGGGAGGTGGAGAAAGGATACTAGTTTCTCCTCTTGTTTGTTTGATTAGGGAATGGGGAGACATTTTGCATAAATACCAATGCCTGTGTATACTTTTGATGCGTGTGTTCAGGGGGGGTTTCTGCTTTCCCTCCGTTCACTTGCGTTTCCTCTTTAATAAAAATTTTTGTTGTATTGATTAAAAAATATTTTTTTTGGTTCGTTCATGAAAATCCAATCTCTCCAGCCAGTAAACTTTGAATTGGGAATGTTCACAGCCCTGCTCAGACATGCCTCCACATTAGTGAGCTCTAAGGTCTCATCTTGTACTTCCTATATTGGGGCAATTGCAACTTCACAGACTATAAGGCGAGGATAGGCACGAAGTGCCAAGATCCGCCTGGCACAGTGCAGCGTCGCTACGATGGACCCTTTTTTAAACGGTAAAAATTTTAGGTCACTTATTTCAAAATTCCATCATGTTGAAATATGAACAAAAATTCTGTTAGAGATTTTTCTATATTTTTATTCTTTATTCAAGTTACCTCTCCAAAAGGAATGGAGATCGCCGGCTCCCAGGTGTAGGGTTTTACACTTTTACACCCTGAAGAAATTAATTGGAGACTCACCCATGTATTTCATATAATACCAACTTAACCCATGAAAATTGTTTTGGTAGGTTCTTTTTTAGGGTGTAGAGTTCAAAATTCAAATCTCTACACTTGGGTGTAAAAGATCCAGACTTTCAAAAAATACCCATGGGCACTTCAAAACAGGGGCAAAGAGAATTTTAGAAAGAAAAAAAAAAGTGGAGCCTTTAGAGCTTCATCGGAGCACTTGACAGTATAAACATCGCTTTCTTTTTCCTTCGTTGAGAAAGTCGTGTGCACGTGAATCTTAAGCGTCCCATTCTAGCTCACAATCTTCATATTTTGCTAAAATTTCGTTTTAGTAAGCTCTAATGTCATAAATCATGCTAGAAAATCCAACTCATCATCATTACTACCTTCTTAGCAATTGCTAGATGTCAGTCATGTCACTAAGTTAACTTCACTGGTCTTCTCTGACAAGCAATTTTTTTTTATCAGAAAACAAGATTTGTATTAATATTGATGGATGGAGTGTAAAAAAGGATGGGGAGTTGGTGGTAATAAGAAAAGCCATCAAGACTCCCTGAAACTATACATCATGTGGTTTTTGGAGAACTATACATTCCCAATTAAACATACTAGAAGCAAAATTTACATCTTTTAAATTTATCCCAATAGGTGGCCCAAAGCCGGAGGGTGACTGATATCTATCGATAGTTGTTCTACTAATTTTTGCACCTTTTGAAATATTTTGTTGTTTCTTTCTTTGAAAACCAACCAAACTAAACCATGAACCAATCTATCCCAAGCCCACTTTTCAAAAGGTGTGAAATCTGACAAGTTGCTTTTGCTGCTTCGAGTTGCTCAATCCAGTCCAAAATGTGTGGCCAAAGACTGCCTGAATGCGAAATTCAGACAGACAAAAGTTAGGCTACAAAAGGGCAGAGAATGAGAAGGTGATCATAGACTCATCTGCTGGTTACACAGAACACAATGGTTGCGAAGAAGGAGACCTCTTTTGTTGATATTGTGCACAATCAGGATTCTACCATTTGTCTAGGGGACACTTTCATCCAACCATATCATGTGGTGTAGCTTGCAAATTCTACCATGCATGGGAGTAGATGGAATTGTGAGAGCAATGATTTTTACCAGTCCACTGAATAAGAGGAATCCTTGTAGTCCAATACCATTTATCTTGCTGGTCATTGGGGCCACATTTTCAGTTGCAAGCAATAAGTTAGACATCTAAGGAATCTTCCAATCATTGAGGTTCCTCCTTAATTGAAAGTTTCAACTCAGGTTCTGAGGATCCCAAAACTCTTTAATTATACTCTGTTTATTGTAAGAAGCATTGCAAATGACTGGGAGCTACAGAGTTGCAGTTCTTGTCAATATGTCGCTCCAAAAAACTTATCCTTTCAGCATTGTGTAGCTCAAAAGATATTATGTTCTGAATATCAGCTTTGTTCTTCATGGTCCCCTTCCATAAAGATCAACCATAAGTAACCCTTGGTTCAACGGTGAATCAATCTAAAGGACCAGCACCTGACAGCCAATTTTTTATTCAGGCTATGTTTGATTAACTAATTGCCATTGGAAAAGAAATTTTTTCCATGGCAGACCCTATTTTCCATGTGTTGGATTTGCAATTTCTGAAGTGGGAAAATTTTCCCAAGTTACAAATTTTCCTGTTAAGATGGGAAAATATTTACTAGTATCCCCCCAAACTGAATAGTTTCTCTATGCAAAAACAATAATATTTTTATTCTCTAAGAATATTTTCTCTTGAAATTTCTCGAGGCAAAGAAATTTTTCTTCGAATCAAACACAACCTTAGTGTCCCTTTTTGCCTCATTTAGAACATTCATCAGCACTCCATCACACCTAAACAACAAAGGAATAGTTAGCCTCTACACCCATGAGGTTTCAAGCCGCGTGCATAATGGTTTAGAGGCTCCCTCTGAATAAGAGGTTAGACCTCTGTTTTCTTTTTCCTTTTTTTTTAGAAAGGAGGCAGGATTTGAAGGACCCCCTAACCTTTATCATCATCAAAGCCATTTTCCGATACTTTCAAGGTCGGCTACACGGATTTTGGTTCTCCAAGCAATGCGGTCTTCCCACATATCCTCTCCTAATCTAAGCTCAAAATGTTTTCCTTCACCGCTTTCATCCAAGTTTTTAACGCTCACCCCTCCGTCTACACCCTCCATTAACTTTCCAATCTAGACATTTTCTAATTGGCGTCGCGTTTGGTCTCCTCCGCAAGTAACCAAACCACGTTAAATGTCTTTCTTTAATTTTGTCCTCTATGGATGCTTTGCCTAATAAGGGAAAATTAGAAGATTCAAACACAGTCTCTCTCTCGAGAGGGAAAACACCAAGACAATCGGTATAATAATCTCATGTTTCACTAGCTTTTAACAAGTTAATTACCCTTGTTTCTTTGTTGTGGAGACGAGTGATTCCTCCTCTTGTATGTTTTGTTCGCTATGTTAGGTCTAGTGAATCTCCAAGGACAGACTAAAATCTTGGGTGGGTGCAAGCTTTTGAATACTTCTTTGTAACCAGTTCTCTTAATCATCTTCAATAAGGTTAGACCTCTTAATCGAACAATCTCCCTTAAACTCAAAAGAAGCATTTTGGAAATGTTTAATGAATACCAACTCCATAAAAAATTCTTAATTTTCATTATTGAGGGAGAATGTGAGCTCTCCCGTTGCAGATTCTCTAATTCATTGACATATTGGTTGTAAACCAAGTTAAAGGAAAACAAGACACCGATTGATGGAATTTGCGGACAACTGAAACCCAACCAAACACAACTACCCATTAATTTATTTGGCAAAACAAACAGACCCCAGACATCAAAATGGAGGAAATTGACAACGTGTGTTGAGTGAGTACCTGCAAGTTTAGTGATGGAAGCGAGCAAAGAAGAGGGCCAAGAGTACATGACATAGCCAACAACAACGTCTTCTTCATGTTGGTTGTTCATGGAGTAAAGCAGTCCACAGTTCTTCTTTTTGAGCTCTTCATTGAAGGTCTTGGCCAGTGACTCGTGCTTGGGGAAGAGCTTCTTCTCTATGCGGACTATCTCTTCCACCACTTTGGTTTGGTTCCTTGAATCGCGACTCAGTTCCTCGATTTTGGGGTTGCCCATGGATGCTCTCTTCACAGCCCACTTTGGGGTTTGGCACTCAATCGATCAAGGGTACTAGTAGCCAAAAGGAGCGCTGCTCACCTATAAGAGCATCCACAATAAGCCCAAAATCAGGTGCAAATATGGCGCAGGATGTGTCCTTGACTTCATAGTAAGTCTAGGCAATCAGAAAACACAATCATTTTTTTTTGTCATATTTGGATTTTTTTTATTTTTTTACACTTTTACCTATTCTCTTTAAAATGCAATCACAAACATCATTTATAGAAGAGGTAAAGTGTAAAAAGTCTAAAACCTAGCCAAAAAATGAATGTGTTCCCTGGCTAAATGGAATTGTTATTGACTTCAGGATCAATAATTATTAGGCAGCCAGGGCTACCAAACATTTTTTTGTCAGGGTTGGGGCTCTTTACACTTCTACCCTTTCTATAAATGATGTTTGTGATTGTGTTTTAAAGAGAATGGGTAAAAGTGTAAGAGAGTCCAACCCTGGCAAAAAAATGGCCGGTAGCCCTAGCTGCCTAGACTTACTCTTTCAGGATATAATAGGAAGAGCATCCCCTTTTGAGTAAGTCTAACCAACCAGGTTTGCTGACAGTTTTGGGCCAAATCTTGTTTTTTTTTTTTACACTTTTTACCCATTCTCTTTACAAACACCACCTATAGAAGGAGTAGAATTGTAAAAACACCAAGACTTGACCCAAAAGTGGCTAGCAAACTTGACTGGCTAGAATTGTTGTCCCCTTTTAGATATGTAAAGCTCTAGGTGCTATTAGGATTGTGCCAGGGCATCTCAGTTGACGATGCCATCTCAAATGGTGCTGCAAAGTATCACCCCTCCCATTTGTATTTTCCGCCTCATCCACTCATTATTTATGGCGCCTTAAACTTGCTCAATGTGAGTGGAATTTTTTTTCTTCACACCCACTTTTTTTCCCCTATGAATGCTTGAAGCCAAGGGTACTCCATATTGGATACATATAATTACAAAAATGCTTTTTTAAAATATTTAATTACAAAATGTTAATAACATCCAGAGGCGTTGGCATGACTAAAATTTTGAAATCATGGCATCCTTGAAAAACTGAGGCGTTGACATGACTAAAATTTCGAAATCATGACATCCAAGAAAAACGATATGTAGCCCACGAGTGCTAAAAATTGGACATTATGGTTCAAACAAAATTCATACTCGTCTGGGATATAGAAACTAATGAGATAAGACTGTGTACTTTTATTTTTATTTTTCAGTTTTTTGAGTTTGGCACTCATTAATTTATACATATTAGAATTTGGCCCTCGTTTTGAAAATTAATTAAGTCTAACACTCGTTTTTCTAACAGGACCGTTAAGTCCACATCATTGACTAGTCAAGACTAATTTTTTATTTTTGAACCATTTTGCCCTTACCTCGAGTTGATTGATTCTAATTTTTTAATAATTGAGTCTAATTTTTTTAACCCTAAAACCCAAAATTGCCCCCACCCGTTCATTTCTTATCTTCTTTCTCCCTACAGCTCTTTTTTTTCTCTGCCAACAGGAGCCCAACCCCCAAATCCGAACCCTCATTGCCACCACCTCCTCCACACACGGAGACACCTTGAAACCGCCACTCTGATCACCACCACCTTTCTTAATCCTATTCTTTCTGACTAAACCTAGTGCTTTCAAAGTAATAAAAAAAAACTTTAAAAAAAAAAACCAAGATTGTACCTTTGATTACAACACAAGCATGAGTTGACTATGATGTAATTGTTGAGAGAGAAAAAAATACAACTAAAAAACAAACAATTGAACTCTGACAAGGACCTTTTTTAGGATCCATAAATAGTAGAGAAGAAAACTCCCAAGCAATGAATTTTTTTCCTACTTTGATCAGCAAGACTTGAAGCAGCTTGTCAATGTTGGTACCAAGTAGGGGTGTTAATTGGTTACTGAAACCCGACCGATCCGGGCGAACCAAATTGAAATATAACCGAAAAAGTCCAAATCGAGAAAAATCGAAACCGAACATTAGAAAACCGAATTGAACCGAGTTGGTTTGGTTTGGTTCGGTTTCGGTTTTTATTTTTCACACATCCGAAACAACCGAACCTTCCCCTTATCTTGTTTTTAATCCCCTAACTCTCTCTCTCTTATTTAACCCCCCTACCAATCCACTCTTATTTAAATTCTCACCCTATTCCAATGCACCCCCACGTCCCCACCATCTCTCTTAGCTCCCACTTTCTCCTTTTCATAATGCCCCATCCAGAAAGAGTTGAAAAAAATCTATATTCTCTATTTTATTTAAGCCTCACCCACCTCTCTCCACCTACCCAACTTCTCTTCTTTATTAATGTCATTTTTCTCTTTTTTAACCCTCTCTTTCTCTCTATCCAATGACTTGCAAGTTGAGAAAGAGAGACAGAGTTTGACTCAATCTTCTTGAAGAAAACCAAAATTTTCACTTGCTTGCTTGCAACAAAGATGAGCAATGGCAATGGCAACAACTTCAACACTTCTGATTTGATAAAAAAAACATTTTTGCATGATGAAATTATGAGACTTGTGGAATAGTTATAGAAAGTTTCGGTCTTGTTTAGATCATCACATGGGTGTGGTGGAAATAGATTAAGATGCAAACAATGTAGTTATGGTTATATTTTTTATATGATGTTAATAGTATTGTGTATATGAGAGATATGACAAATTTTTTTTTAATCTTATGGAATTATCAAGAGAAATAGACAAGAAAAAATTGAAAGAATTTTCTATAAATGAATAGTCGGAGCCTTGAAACTCTCTGGGTTCATCTGGTATTTGTTTTCCCTTTACTGCTTCCCCTTGTCTCTTTATTTTATTTATTTTATTTGTACTCTCTTTGTCTCTGCGTTTTCCTCCTTTGCAAACCAAACTTCATTTTCATTATTTCCATTTTTTGTAGCTTTAACTTATTCCTTTGGTGCTAGAGCCAACTCGGTTGTATGTAGCAGCAGAAAATAATAAAAAAAAGAATAAAAAGGAAAAAATCGAAAATTACCGAACTGAAACCGAACCGATCGGTTTGGTTCGGGTTTATTTGATAAATGTGGAAACCGAACCGAATTATTGGTTTGGTTCGATTTGATTTTGGTCCAACTTTGAACCGACCAAACCGATTAACACCCCTAGTACCAAGTACTATAATACTTTCCTATTCTTTATTATATAATGCCCTAGTTGAGTTGCCGGCATAAGTTTCCAATTACAGAACTATGTTATTTGCACTAGGTCGCTGCAACATACTGGAAAAGATCGTAGCAGGTCAGAGTAGTACACCTCCGATTCATTCGCCCACCTTGATGCGGATTTAACTAACCTAAATTAACAGGTTAATTTAACCCACTTGTAATAACCGCAAGTGCACGGTGTCTAACTGGTAGACAACGGCAAGTACGGGTCGATCCCACGAAGAAGGTGAATGCAATTGATATTTAAGAAATTATCTAAACTAATTTAAATGGAAAATGGGGGTTACAGTGTTTTTAAAAGAAAACTAAATTAAAGATAATAAAACAAAATAAAATGATAAGATGAAATGAGATGGGTTTGGTGGGCTTGGACTCACCAATGAGTTAGCAAAAATATATTTAATCTAAATTACTGAATTTACGAGAAGCTTTAGGGATGAAAATCCCTTGCTTACACCGAATATGTGATCGTTAAAATCCAATTTAAATTATATCATGTTCTTTTAAACCTTAACAAAGTATTTCATGCTTTGAATATTGATAAATGGTAATTCTAACTACCAAGCATATCAAGTTAAATTACTCGAACATGCAAGGTGAAAGCAATTTATCAAACATTCAGAAATAAATTGCAATTAACAATTAAGTACACAATCAGTAAAATAATTTAAAATAAAATTTACAAAAACCCAATTGGTTTGTCGATGCCTCGGTGTGGTGTGATGGCGAACAGCAGATCGACGGGTTGGTGTGCACGAATCCGGAGGAAATGCCCCAAAATTGCTCTGTGGTGGTACAGAGCAATTCTGTGGGTGGAAATAGCCAAAATCAAATAACAATTCAAATTTACCGCCCTGCTACAGTGCTGCTACAGTACGCTACAGTGCTGCTACAGTAAAACAGCGAATTCCGATCTTCTTCTCCAGCGAGACGGCGGCTCTCGCGGCCCCGTTTTCGCTCCTCGCGATCTCCCACCTCCTCAAATCGATCCTAGAACCTGCAAAGAAGAGCAAGGGTGAAGAAAATCTCGAAGAAACAGAAAAACAAATCGAGAAAACAGGGAAGGAAAACTCCCTGTTTCGTCCCTGTTTCGCGACTGTCCGGCGGCTTTCCGTCGCTCCTCGAGACTTCCCTCGACTCCAAATGAATGCTATAACCTGTAAAAGAGAGAGAGAGTGTGAGGAACAGTAAAAATAATTGAAAATCAGGAAGATCAAATTGAAACAGAGTTTCCTGTTTTCGCGGCGGTGCTCTGCTTCGCGGTGGTTTGGGCGCGGTGGCGGTGCTGGTTCGTGACCTGTTGAGCTGTTCGGCGGAGGTGGTGGTGAGGTGACTGTGTGGACAGTAGAGAGGAGTAGGGAATGGTGGTTTGTGATGAGAATCACTTTTAAGAGAGGAGAGGTTTTGATTTGTCTCTAATTCCTTTTCCCTTCTCTCCCCTTCCTCCAATTGCTATTCTTTTCATTGATATGTATAGATGAGAGCAAGTGATGTTAGGTGAAGATGGGAGAGAACATGGGATGTTGGTGGATAGAATGATTGTGGGAGAATATGGGATTGTGGGAGATCATGTGATAGAACATGGGATGTGGGTGGAGAATGGTGGTGGTTGTTGGTGGAGAACATGGGGTGTTGGGTGGATATGGGTTTGGGCTTAGGCTTAGGATTTGGTTTATGGGTTTATGGATTAGGTTTTGGTTTATGGGTAGGCTTAGGTTTGAGTTTGTGGATTAGGTTGTGGGCTTAGGTTGTAGGCTTAGGGTTTATGGACTTAGGATTGGAGTTTAGGATTAGGGTTTGGGTTTATAGGTTTAGGTTTTGTTGGTTTATGGATTTGGTTCTCTCTCTACTTTGTATCACCACGTGCAATTCTTTACACCATCGCCTTAATATGATTTCATCGTTTAAGCGCAAATTCCTGGAAAGAGATAAAAACGAAGTAATTATTATAAAATATAAGAATCGAAACACTAACACGTATAAATTAAGGGATATATTCAGTAATAATTATGTGAATATCACACCTCCTTCACTTTAAAAAGTTGAAGAACAAATCTTCTGCCACAGATCCATGAAGAGGGACACCCTGAAACCTCAGAATCTCTGTGATCCATTACCGGGTATTCCTATGTCTATGATACAACACATTGATGCAAAGCATTATCTATTACCTATCTCTACTATCTTGCTCTACGACAAGGTTCTTTAGAAACATTTAATTGGGGCTTAATGAATCACAACATAGAAAATAAACATCATACCACGACCTCAGAGCAACCCCGCTCATCACATACACATAGGTCAAAACTACCAGTGGGGAAGTGGTGGTGGCTAGGGTTTGGTATTTGGGGGTGGGGTTCCTGCTAGCGATAAAAAGAGTTGTAGGGACAAAGTTAAGAAAAAAAAAAAAAAAAGGAGGGGATGACGGCAATTTGGGATTTTAGGGTTTAACAAATTTACATGAGTTTAACAAACCTTCAACTTAGTGTCATGGAAGACTCATTTGCCAAGTTTTGCAACTTTGAAATTTCTCTCTTGCCACCAACAAGAATATAAAACCCATTCCTAGGTCCACAACAATATTATTTACATTTGACACATATCCAGAGGGGTGCGTGTCAAAAACAACTAAAACTTTAACACGTTATTTTCAACTCACTATATATATATATATATATATATATTCAATTCCTTAAATTTCTTGTGTAACCATACTGAGTTTGGAAGTATCTCAATGAGCACATCTCAAAACGGGCTTAGAATTCAACATGACATTTCTAGTACCATTCCTCACAATTTCTCAAAATTTCAACTCAAACGAATTAGCAATTAATTTAGACAAATGCATGTAGGGTCGTTGTATCATTATGAATAATGATTAGGTCCTTACTAGAACACAACATTTTTTGCCCCTTAACACAATGCTCCCAAACCGAAACTGTAAGTAGGAAAATCAGGAAAACGTGTCTAAAATGTATCAAGAAATGCAATCATTTGTACAAGGAAAATAAAAATCCAAAAAAATAAATAAATTATATATATAAAGTTGACAAAACTAAATCAATTCCAGTTGTATATCAACATAATAACTTTTTAAACCATATTAACAACAAACTGAAAGTACCACAGTGGGAAAAAAAAAAAAAAAAAAAAAAAGAAGAAAGAACATAAGCAGTCGTAATATGTAGATACAAAACTGAAAAATTAAAAACCTACATTCTTGTAATACATTTGGCACACGGGAACCTCATTTTGGTTATCGAAGTACGTCAATCAAATACTCTTCCGGACCCTTTTCTGCCAAGTGACTTGGAATGTAAGTTTACAATTGCATCAAGTGAACAATCCCACTTAATTTTCCAAAGCTGTGCAATATCAACTTTCTGCCTCCAAAGTCCCACTGTAAATTTCACCAGGAATAAAGCTTTGTGATGCTTCACTATACCTCTATTTATCACCTTTTCCCCTTACATGTGGCACTGACACTAGTATAAGATTCGAACACTACTTTTGACGGCGGATATATTCTCGCATGTGAACGTGTATCTCTGCCTTGACTATCAAACGCATATGCTTGGAATCTTCCCACAAGTATCCACCATTCTCTCTTGCAAAATCACAAGCAGCTTCAAAGGCTTCCTGCAGAAGAACAAACTAACTCTGAATTGACAAAAACTACTCTAGGATCTTTAAAAAAGTAATAAGGAAGAATTTGTTACCCGAGAGGGGAAGTCGTCATAGAAATGTGATAGAGTCATCTCTACTCTATTTAGATCTGTTTCCCAGAGCCTAATCTGTCAAAATAAAGGCACAAGTCCCCTAATTAGATTGTCGAGATTTATTCTAGTGATTATATGCAAATTATCATTGTAAAATATAATAAAGATACCCTAAATATGATGGAAAACTTTCAGATATCAGGAGTAAAAAATTCATTTTTAGTGGCATTTGTGCTACAGAAAAAGATGACTAAAAATTCAGATATCAGCAAGCAGCCACCACATCCTACATGAATGGGATAACTATTACCTGATCTGTAACATTTTCTGGTACAGATGGTGTTCTTTCTGCCACACGAGGATGTGCATTCTGTTGAAGGAAGGAGATTATCTGCGAATACACAATTAGCAAACTGATGATGAGTATGAATAATTTCGAGGTTGGCACGAAACAGAGACCAGGAGAGAAGCTTTAACACATTGCAAGAGTGAAATCAATTTGAAAAATTTACACTCAATTTTCAACTGATCAAGGTGGTCCAACCATTATATAAGATATTGTTTCATTAGAATCAAAACCTAGCTAAACACACAAGCTAACTGGGATTGAGACATAAAAATGTCATAACTGGAGTTATTTTCTGCACTTCACTGCATTATGAAAAAACCAGCTCTAGGGTATGAAGCATTTTTTCTTAGAAGTATAGAATTAGAGATAATCAAGGTTCACGATAAGTCACCTTGTCTCTCAAAGTCCAGCCACAACAATGTTACCTATCAAACTAAAGGTGAAATGAGTATAAGATCTGAATACTACTTTTGACAACGAAAGTGGATTATTTGGTTGAGCTTTGAACCCACAAGGGTGCAGTTTTGAGATGCACACAACTATGCAACAATCCCAAGTTGCTTAAGTAAATACACACACAAGCAAATGTCTAGGAATCTTAAGCGAGCTAGGAAGAAATCCCAGTCTGGGCAATAAAAATTGAGAGTTCGGCAGCTTCTCATATAGAGCAAATAAAGCAGTTATTCTCTAGCAATCTGGTTACCTGATCAGATGTAATTCCATTCTCGAAAGCGTTGTATAAACTTTCTTTTGTTATTGCCCCGACTATGAGGTTTGGCAGTTGATATTCCACCCTGCAATTTTGAACAATGCAATTGCCACTTCAATTTCCACTGATAGTGACAACATTGTGGAAGCTTAAGATATGGATGACAAGATAAAGCAAGCAGCGATGGTGGGCACCGTGCTTGGAGGAGCCATTACTCAAAACAGCATTTAATTGAGACCTGACTGCCCACCTAAATTCTTATTCATCATACCAAGTAGCTATCAAAACAAACTAAGGATTTCCACTTATAGTATTACTGAGTGCTGCATAGACATTCCTTCGACCACAATATCTAGAGTCTAGATTAATGGGCATACAAATGATTAAATATTATCCTAGAACAAATTAAACATTTAATATTTATACTTAAAAACTAACCAGTAAAAGGTAAAATTATTTGAGAAAGTGAATAATATGGTTTGCTCAGAGCTGCTTGAGTGTCAATATTTAGTAACTTGGACTTGACCTTTCATACAACAACAATGCACAATGGTAAATGTGCAACAATTACTTTCTTTAATAGGTCAAATAATAACATAAAATTATTTACTTATAAAGTTAATCATAACTTCCAAAGTTAAGAATTTCTTCAATTACAATTTTAGTGGGTTTAGAAATGAAGGAAACAAACTTCAGATGTGCTTAGGTTTTAGGATTTTTATTATTAAACCCAACTATAATATACATCTAAATTCAATTTATTCTATCACACAAACCCTGAGCCTTATCTTCATTTAAACAATCAGAATTTGAAGTCCACGTCTTTCAGAACTTTCTCATTTTACTAACCACCAAACCCAAATTAAATTTTTTAAAACTGATTGTATTTAAAAAGAGAACAATAATGAGGAAAAAAAAGGAAATAAGAAAAGAATATGTGCAAGCGCCTCACCCTCTTGTTCACTTTTTTTTAAAAAAAATTGAAAAGGAAAAAATGAAAGAAAAAAAGAGAAATGAAGAGATGAGTAAGAGTAGAAGATGGAGTGGAAGCACCAGAATCACGAGCGGGCGATTAAAAAGCTGAAAAGAGATCTCCGTATCTTTCTTGATAGTTTAAGAGTCGAAAGGGTGACATGAAACAGAGCGAGATGACTGTCAGACCGGAGCTCCTGCACTAACCTCACTCTTTATTCCAGATGGAATGGCAATGACATAGTAAACGGTCTACAGACTCGTAATCTGGCAGTTAAAAAGGTAAGCATTCACAAAATTGACCTTCTTTAAATTATGGGACAGGATTTTTCTGATCATCAAGGTACAAGACACTTTTTCTGCAGTTGCATAAACTCCCATTGCTTTTGGTGAAATAGTAGCGACATATAAGGCTAAGAGGGTTTTTTTTTTTTTTAATACAGTCATAAGTCTTAATAAGAAGTGGACACTCTAAACTGGGTGTTTGTTTTTAGTTCTGATCAAAAGTTGAAGTTCTAATTGGAGTAAGCACCTTGGGGGGTCTTGATCACTTAGCACTGAGTGCTTAATCAAAATTTATTTTAATAATGACCTCACAATAAATTTGTAATGACTATTGTGTTACCCCTCTTCTCCACCGACCATCCCCTCTTCTCTAGCTCTTCTCTATCACGCGAGCAATATCGCCACCACCACCACCCTCCCTTCCTCTTCTTCCTTCTTTTCTTTCTCTTTCTCTTGAAATTGTATGAGGAATGGAGAGCGAGATATAGGGTGGTTCTTGGTGGTAGCGAAAGGGGGATCTCCATGGCATTTGGAAGAGAGAAAACTGGTGGAGAAGGGGAGTCAATGTTAGTGGTTTGTGTTGACGGTGGGAGTTGTGGTGGTGGGCAAAAAAAAAACTTCAAATCAGCACCTAAAAACAAACACTTTTTAATTTTACAGCATCTATTCTAATCAACAACCCATTCAGAAGCAAAACAAACAGTTCATTCAAAAGCTCTTTCAGAACTAGTTAGAAATTAGCTTCTAAGCACTTAATAAAAGCAAACACCCCCTAAGTGAGGAACCTTTACTTTCAATTTTGTTTTCAAACAAGGCCTTGGGTCTTAAAGTGGAAGGCGCAGTCGTGTTTGTTTATGTTTTTTATTTTTGCATTTGCTTAACTAAAATCTCAGTCTAATGCTCTAATAATTGAGGGATCTACATACCTATCGAATTTTCCAAACAAGCTTACCTAGGGAAAATTTGCAGGCTTTGAAACGACCCCGCATTTTCTTAGATCCCTCAAACTTTAACACACGAACAAAACAGGATGATGCTCTTCTTATTGGTATCACCCAAAACCATGACCATCCAGATTTTAGCTAAAAGAAAAGAACAATATGTGGTATACGAGCAAACCTTGAAAAGAGGCGTAGAATCTCGCAATGCAATTTAGAGGTTGAGTACGCGTACAACCTAAAGTTTGTCTCTACAACAACAAACCCCTGTAAAAGAACATAATAAGCAGACGCAGTTATGAAATAATGATAAAATCTAATTTCTAAACGTCTAAAAACCTAAAGTAGTAGTCTTTTTACAACAGAACAAGGGAATACAAGGAATTCTCAATAATCAAAAGAACATACAGAGCAGATGTAAGAGAAGAAGACCGGAACTATGGAAGCAACACCTACCACCTCAAAAGCTACTACCACTATACCTTTAAGGTTAGGCACTTAAACTCAACACTTATTTTGGTCAATTGAGCAAACCCATGATACATTGATACCTATAATAGACACATTTAAACTCTTCTCTCGATCCCGACTCAATGCTTAACAGGTGTTGGTTGCTTAGATTATAAGAAAAAAAAAAAGTATGTGATACATGTTCTTGTAATTCAATTCTAAACGTCTTAAAAACCTACAGTAGTAGTCTTTACAAACAGAACAAGGGAACACAAGGAATTCTCAATAGTCAAAAGAAAATACATAGCATAATGTAAGAGAACATGATCAGAACTATGGAAGCAGCACCGATCACCTCAAAAGCTACTACCATTATACCTTTAAGGTTAGGCACTTAGACTCGACGCTTAATTTGGTCAATTGAGCAAGCCCTTGATACCTATAATAGACACATTTAAACTCTTTTCTACGATCCAGACTCAACGTTTAATCGGTGTTAGTTGCTTAGATTATAAGATTTTTTTTAAAAAAAGGCATGTGATACTACATGTTCTTGTAATTCAAGGTATCACTATTCTGCATAAGCTTGAAGAAACTAATAACCATATAGAAGCAATATTAAAATATCTTGAAAAAAAGAGTCAAGAGAAAATAGAGCAACACTAAAAAAACAAAAATTGACGGTAGCATACCTCTTTACGGGATGCTGAATCAGACAAACTAACAGAAAGATCAGTAGCTAATTTAGTAGGAATGAACCAACTCTCTTTCCGCCCCTGGAAGGAACAAACTATAGGTGTTAGAAGCACAAGAACATATAGAAAAGAGTTTACCTAGCATGAGATACTTCCCCAAATTAAATGATATGACCTTATGTAGTTCCTTCTCACCTGCTGAAGCTTGATTAATCCTAGATCGGCAAGATCCTTTATAGTACTTCTCTGAACCTCGGTCAAGGTATTAGTATTATATGCCTAACAAATAATAGAAATGAACAACTGTCAAGCAGTGTGTATAGTCCAAAATTTTCTTGAAGAATGTTTTGAAATCTCCATGAAGAGTTGCGTGAGTGCCAAAAATCGAAAAGCGTGAACAATCAATAAACGCAAGATATCAGTTCATACCTCACCAGTAACATGGAAACTGAGTTCTAAAAGAAATGAAATCAGGTCTGCTGAATCCACACCTCTATCCTGCATCATGGAAGACAGAACAAACATCGCATTAATTTCAAAAGAATATCGATAACTTCAATCCACGGTGCATAAGGACTCTTTAGAGATCTTTAGCAATAACAATTCTACATAATGTTATGCTTGACTAATAAAGCTTAAACCAAAATGAAGAAAAAAAGGCACTCAAAACCTACTATCATAATCCATGATATCCATTGAAGATTTCAAAAGAAAAAAAGTCATAAAGTACTATTTATGGGATAAAGTAAAATGTCATAAGTCAATACCTCAGCGTTAGAGATGTATTCTCTAATTATATACCACAGTTGAGCATTTGTTTCCATCAGCTGCAGTTTCGGTAATAAATATGTTGGCTAATTGCAAGAAGGAACAGAAAGCAGTGTGCTCTTATAGTTAAGGCAATACATACCAAGAACTGAAATCCATTCACAGTTAATCTTGGAGCTTCTCTCTCTCTGCAGAAAGGCAAATCAGACGTAACGTCAACACGTTAAAGGTGTACCATAAGAAATCCAGTTGAAAAGGAAATGTGACCTTTGACTTAGAAGGCCTCTCTGAAAAACTTTCATCATAGAAGAGCTGAAGCTGGTTGTGTTTTCTGCCTGGGTTGAACTAATAAGCTGAAGCAAGAAGCACTGGTACACTAAAACATCCTCGTGAGTAAGCATAACTCAATATTATTTTATCATGAAGCTAAATAAAGCTACATGCTGCCCAGAGAACAAAACCAATTTTCTCATTTTGCGGTAATAGTTTGAGACTGTAACAAGAGCATGATTGTATTGCCTATAAATTGATGGAAGTATCCAAATTAGTAGAGCACACAACCTCCCACTGCCCAAGGGCATAAGCCTCTAGCTCCTCCAGGGTTGGGAGCCTCACAGTGACACTTGAATGCATTGCCTCCCTCGGTAAAACTCCACTGCAATTTCCAAGCTAAAGGTCATAAATCACAAAATCCTGAATATTAAGTTCAACTGAAATAATTGTGTAGTACAATGTAAGGGATAGATGCCACATTCATTTGAAAGTAACAGCTTGCAAAATTTGTTAGGTTACATTACATACAAGAGTATTTTAGCGTGTGAGCTAGCGATAAGAATTTTTAAATATCAGAAACACTACTTGGATAAAGAATACACACAGACACTGGTTGGATGGCTGGCAATCCTGTCCAACAAATTTAAGATCATGACCTTTCATGCTAGAATGAGCACACAGGTTTTGTGCTCTCAACAAGCATGTTCATCATGTCATCTTTAACCTGGTTATTCAGCTGATCTTATCAACACACATTGGACATAATTAACCCATTTAAAGAACAGATCAAGCAGCTTATACTGTGCTAACTGCTTGTAACACGCCACTGTCTTGTATTGTGCCATTGCACCCTAGGCATTTGCTGACTAAGAACTGTATTATTTTCCATTTGTATTTCTGCAATGGCGATCATATGGACATGATTTTATTTTTTCAATATTCTCTTCATTTCTTCCTCTCCTCATTTTCCTCTTTTTTCTTGTATTTCTTTTGAGAGAAATTCAAATTGTATTGAAGAGAAACAACAATATACAAGAAACAAGGAAACAACATCTAAAACCCCAAGAGAAAGACGAAATCGTCAAAACAACATTAAAGGACCCTCATTAATTGTTCCACACTCCTTATCTCCTCATTGAAACATAGATTATATTAAATATTCCAACTTGAATCAGAGATAATTATGATCATCTTTCTTGGACATAAAACTAAAACAATTTCGTGGGTGAGGCAACAAATGAAGGATTTGACAAGAAAGAAAAATTGTGATGCAAGAAACTACAGGAGTGAGGTTATTGAGACTAATTATAAGTATCACTTATGTTTATATGATGGAGAACATGGGATATTGCTGCCAGCAAGCAATTTGATGATAAAACAAACTGACGGTGCTGCTAAGTAAAATACATGCTTACCCATGTATCAAATACTTCTGAAGATTACCCTGAAATTTGGGATTTAATTTGTAGCTAGTTTCCTTTTTCCTGCAATTAGAGTTTTGGACATTTTAGTAAGATAACAAACTACCTGTAAAAGAATATTTTCTGATTAAACTAAAAGATTGTCAATCGTACATGAAACTTTATTCTTTACAAGTTTATGCTGGAAAAAGATAACTAATATAGCAAGTATTTAAGCTTATGATCACTATTGAAGGAGGAGATGGTAGAATACATCTGTATTCCCAAAGGTTGGTGGGGTTGGTTATTATAAAATCAAGTAAATATCCAAATCCACAAACTTACAACTTAAATAGTGTTAGCTACAACTGAACAAGTACCAAACTAATTAGATAATGTGTAAAGTACTTTCCTTCAAAAGGCAAACTAAGTAGAAATGGTAAAATTTACAGAAGAAGAATACCTGTCAATAGATTCAATAAATACTCTCAACTGTATTAATCGATCAATTGAAACTCTATGTTTGGAGAAACCATCTGCTAGCAACCACTCCTCCATTGATTTTCCAGTAACCGGCTCATCAATGAACAATAATTGCAAAACGTATTTTTTTGCCAATGGTGGCAATGATCTGCACATAACAAAACTTTACAATTAAACAAAAAGAAACAGCTAATGCTTAGTTGCTCACAAACTGAAATTGAATTCAATCTGATTGTTTCACATCACTGAGTCAACTACAAATAGGGATTTTTATGATTCCAATTCCACCCCTCAATGAATTCTAGAGCAGTACACTACATTGATAAAATTACCTAAAATCAACCAAAGAAAAGAATTAGGGAGAAGTAGAGGACCTTAATACAGCCTCACAAATGAAAGTATTGTCATATAACATGTCAAGCTTCATGGCAGGTAGAGAGGCCACCATGTCCATGAAGTTCTTCGCAATGATCTTCACTTGAGGCATCTTGAAAAGACTCTAGCTCTCCAGTGGAGAATCATTACAGTTCCTGAAACAAGCGACAAGGAAGATGAGTCTCCATTTCTGGCAATTGTATTGTACAAAGGATCAACAAGAGTTCAGATTAAAATGTGTTCTTATATATGCACACCAGTCTTTGATAACTAGTAATTGTTGCGTTAGAGCAATTGCTCGCAATTGCATTCATTCAACAATATTGGCATTATCATGTTTTCCACTTTTTCACAATATTCATATTATAATGAAACGTGGTACAGATCTTTTCCCCTTTTTTTAGTGGGCTCTCTCACTTTTATTTCATTGATGAAGCAAATTGATTAACTTAAGCAAGAGACCAAATGGAGGCTGAAGGAGAAAACTTTTTTAATTAAAAATGATAACAATAATAATAATGTTTATAACCAACTGAAAAATGAGAACTTAAAAATCTAAGAGTATCTAGCGATAAAAATCACATCAAAGTTTAACTTGGGGAGTCTGGCACTGGGGCCATATTCGGGGAATCCTCTCTAGTGTGGATTTTCATGTTTATATGACTAACTAGGAGAGTCTATTTTCCATGTAAATTTTCGTATTTGTACTCTTGTATCCCTTGCCTGTGGTCTCAGTCACTTTGGACTTTGTCATTAATACATCTTTGCTCTATTTTGCTTGATCATTAAAATTAAAAATAACATATCAAATTAACGCATTAGATTCACAAAACACCATACAAAAAGAACACTTTTGATATCCATAAGTACCCTACCCACCTCAGTACAACCCTCAAAAGGTCTGACATTTTGTTCCAACGAATGATGGAAAAAGGAAATATGACTCCATAGTTTTTTATACAAGAAAGATATTGACCCAATTCTCGAACAAAGGAATAGGTCCCTCACTGGCTCACTTTATATGATATTGACCAACCCCAACTCAATCGTAATTGAATTTGTAAAAATAAAATAAATTAAATTAAATTAAATAATGATGAAATATATGAAAAATCATAAACAAATAAAATATTAGTATATATACGAAACAATAATCCATGCAAAAAATAATACTTAAGTATTTAATTAATCATAAAAGTATTTGAGGCTTTAGAACATTACCTCATCATTGGCGTTTTCATAAGAGATGGGAAAAGAATAAATGGGTGTCACATATTTGGGCAAATCAAGCTTTTACTAATTCGCAATATTATTCTTAGATTATTCAGTCAACCAAGAGAGTCAAATTTGGGGACTTGTGAGAATATAATTTTACAAGGGTGTAAATACATTCTACAATATCTTTTTTCAGTTAGTTCGGTTTTCTATCGATTTTGAAGTGAGCAAACAAAGAACTAAACCAAATAAATTGGTTTTCATAAGCTCATAACAGAACAACATTTGGATTGGTTCGGGCAGTTGTTTCGATTTTCTAAACCACCCTACGAGTTAGGTACATTACCAATGTTAAAAAAACATTTCCAATACCAAGGAGTTCAGGCCTTAGTGAGGTGAAGTTTAGCCTCAAGGCTTGAGCCTCACAGCTACATACCAAAATGTACACATTGAAGCTTTTTGGGCTGCCCCACCTCAAAGTGTGCCTTGAGGCGTATCGCATATGCTTTTAGCACTTTCTTAAACATGGAATTTATAATCATTCACGTTCATTCTCAATGCCAAGTTGCACTGTTGCCATTTGCAGTGCATATCGCATGTTAGATTAAATGGTTTTAAATTTAATATGATCCCAAATAAAATAGATACCAAGGAATGACTCTCACAATGGCTGGTGCACCCACCAGATGTCATCCTAAAAATCTAATCCTAAACTCTTTCCCACCCTAAAGCATATCATAATACTCTTCTAAAATCCACAAACATAAATGGGTTATCTTACGGATATTGGGGTTACCAAATATTTATCTAATAATTTAAAAGTTTTGAGGAATCAATGAGCAACATGAGGAATGAATAACCAAGGATTTGAACATCCATAACTAACTTTAAGATCTTTGTAACATTTCTAAAATTACAAATTTATTTCTATTGCTTTATTGATCAACAACAATAATTACATAATCAAACCTTAAAGGTGCATGTTACATTGCAATTTTGGCGTACTTCACCAAAAAGCAACTTAACTTTTTTCTTATAATCCGAGTCTTTAACTTCAGGCTGAGGACTCAATCCAGCTCTTAGCTGTCTGCTTTTTAGCACCCGTTTGCTTCATCAATTTCCGCAATTTGGTCACTTTGGTCCACACTCCCTTGTCACCATGAATCTTTAACAACATTAAATATACGGCAGGATGATCTTGTTCCAAATTGTGAATTGCTTCAGCAGCAGATGCTCCAAATTCCAGACTCGAATATACTCCGCATGCTCCAAGCAAAGCACCCCATACCACCACATCAGGCTCAAATGGCATACTTCTAATCAACTTCTCAGCCTTTTCCAGCTGACCAGCTCGTCCAAAGAGGTCAACCACACACGCATAGTGTTCTTTCTCTGGTTTTATCCCATATTCACTCTCCATAGACTCAAAAAATGTCTCACCTTTTTCAACCAATCCTCCATGTACACATGCTGACAATAAATTGACAAAAGTAATTTGATCTGGTTTTAGACCAAGCTCTTTCATTCTCTCAAATTCCTCTAATGCATTGATCCCATAACCATTCCTTGCATAACCACCAATGATTGAATTGCAAGATGCCACGTTTTTCACCTTAATGGACTCAAAAACACCTACTGCTGAACTAATATCCCCACATTTTCCATACATATCAACAAGAGAACTCAACAATACAACATCAATTCTCACACCTGATTTCAAAATGTTCAAATGCACTTGTCTGCCAAAGACAAGAGACGAGCAACCTGCACAAGCACTTATCACAGTAGAAAGTGTACATTCATTTGGTCGAACCCCCGATTTCCACATGGAGATGAATAAATGCAAAGCCTCTAAAAACTGACCATTTCGCTCATACCCACTAATCATCACTGTCCAAGTAACGACATTCTTCTCATGCATTTGTTCAAAATTTACACGAGCTTCATCAAGTTGATTATTATGAATGTACCCATTAATCAGACTAGTCCAAGAAACCACATTTCTCTCAGGCATCGCAGCGAACGCCTTACAACCTTCTATAACACTTCCTACTTCCATATACCCTGAGATCAATGCATTCCACGATGAAACATCTTTCATACAAATCTCATCAAACAACATCCGTAAAGGTATATGACACCCAGATTTTGCATAACCACCTATCAAAGCCGAACCTACAAATACACTCGAACTTAAGGCTAACTGAACAGTATGGGCATGTATCTGTGGAATTAACTCAATCAACCCCCTATCAGAATTCGCACTTATTACAGTTGCAAAGGTGACCTCAGTGGGTCTCACTCCATTTCTTCCCATTTGCGCAAAATACTGAAAAACTTTCCCCGAATCGCCCACCCGTTGGAACCCCGCCAACATGGAATTCCATGAAACAACATCTCTTTGGGGCATTTGATCAAACATTTCCTGGGCGTTCTCAATTTGGCTGGATTTCGCATACCCAGAGATCATAGAGTTCCATGAAACTGTGTCACGTGATTTGGGGTTTTGATTGAATAGTTTTCGAGCTTCGTTTACTTGCCCATTGCGAATATGCTGGTTAAGCAAGTGATTAAGAGTAATGGGTTGAAGAGATTGGGTCCTAATATGCATTTAAGGCTTAACAAAAAATCCCAAATTTGGCACAAACAGATTAAAAAATGTTACCTTTTAACATGAAGTACTGAAAAAATCATCAAAGATGAAACATAGAAGGGGAGTGAGTTTAGGGCAAGAGAGACGAACCAGAGATAGAGGAGGAAGAAAAGGTGAAAGCTTCACTGAAGAGTTTGAGGTTCCACCGGAGAGCTTCTTCGCTGCTGCTTCAGTGGAGAAGTTGGATGGGCATTGCGTGAGGAACACGATGGAGGGAGAGATTTATTGTTGCAGAGAGAAGAACAAACACTTGATGAAGACGAGTTGGGTTTTTCTTTTAAAAGAAGGAACGTAAAACATGGATATCTTTATATCGAGGCATATCTCATATATCATTGAGGTAATTATAGACCCGAAAAATCTAGCGGTCGAGGGAGGGAGCGAGGGATGAGTGGCTCGAGATGGGCGACAGAAGATTAGTCACAGAAACTGGTGGTTTGGGGATTAGTCACAAAAGATTTGATGAAACAAAGCATTTGAACTACGATTTAACTTTAAAGCTTAGAAGTGCAGCTCTGTAAATCATTTAAGTGAAGATTTGAAAACAATCAATTTTAAATGGTCAAAGTGGTGATCTAAGATTTTGGAGTGGGGATTTGAGAAGAATTCACCCCAAACGATGAGAGCGAGATTTGATAGCAATGGCCTACAATAGGTTTATGTGACTATCGGGAAGATTAGATTGTTTGGTGGTTTTGTGCATAGTAAATCTTTTTGGAGAGTTAGTATAAAAAGACTACTTAGAAATTGGGTTGAGTTCTAACTCGTTGTCGAGTTTATTATTAAAAAAAAAGTGATAAAGTTTGAAAAAATTGTTAACACTTTTATTGATCGTTAGGCCAGCCAATCCAAACCCAATCTGAAATTTCAAGCCTATGGTTTGATGTGATCATGGCTCAACTTCAAGTTGGACAAGTTGTTGGTTGATCCCCTAGCTACCCAAGTTATACCCCTATATCTAGAGATTCAGTGTTTCATAACACTAGTGGGGATTTGTTTTGAAATTATATATTTTCATTTAGGGCATCTATAACTAGGGGTGGGCACATGACGGGATAGGGATGGGACGAGATAGACCCATCCCTATCCCATCCAGTTCATACGGGATCGAAACTAGATGGGGTGGAAAAAATTTCATCCCAACCTCATCCCATCCCAAACGGGTTCGAGATGGAACGAGATCAGCGTGCTGCCTGTGACTGCTGCGAAGATTATCATCGACAATGATTCGATAATCCAACCATTTACTTGGGAAGTTGGCTATATAATATGAGATGTATACATACTGTGTTATAGCCTTCACTTCAACTAATACATAAACTTGGATTGCTGTCATGCAGCCTGAGGTTGTTAAGAAGCTTGTTGGGCTATGAGAGGGCATTCCAAGAAAGGATGCGAAAGAGGTAATATTGACTTGGCATATCTGCAGTTATACTACCATGTATCCATTAGTTGAGTCTATATTATATTAAATAGGCATCATAGATGAAGTTCCATGGTATCTGGGAAAGTTTAGGTTCTAGATTGTAATAGCTTTCTGCTTTCTTCAATGATTTTTCAAGTATTGGGAGTATATAACTGAGAGTCTGAGACCTAATCAATGTAGGAGAGAACTCATTTGACTTTTATATTCTTGTTGGGATCATCATTAGTGAAACGTCAACGCTTTTACTTGATTTGTTGATGTCTTGGTGAACAGGTTAACGTGTTCGAGAGTGCAAGGACATTTATGATAACTCCCTTGTCGATGGTAACCCTCCAAAAGCAAGATGTCTTCCCAAGGGTGAAATGTCTTTCCCATTCAAAAGGCTCGCTATGGAGGAAACTGACTTAATCATCGTGGTCTAAATAGTCGTATCCATTCTTCTGCTGAAGTGATGTTGTTCAGTTTTCCCTGGTAGTTTACACAAATAGAAAATAAATTATTCTTGTATTTGTTCTAATTCTGCTATAACATTTGGGATAAAATCCCACATTTTACTAGAATATATAAATATAATTCCCACTTTTCTGTTATGCCATAGGAACCAAATATGTACCATTTAACTTGTTATTTTGACTTCCTTGCTTGTCTTTGGCTTCAGAAGCCTATCCTCTTAGGTGGCCAAAAAGGAATTTCCTTATTGCAAATCAAGAATTAATTGAAACAAGAAATGAATCTTAAAAACATTGCTTTTTGGGAAAACACACGCTCTCTCTTCAAATGGTTCTTTTATGTTGTATTTTTGTTATGGTTTTGAAAGTCTACTAAATTGATTGCTTGAAGGCTTGCAGAAACTAGGTTCAATTTAATAGGTTGAATGTCATTTTACAGTACCCATTGATTTCACTATTTTATATGCAACAGATTTCAGGTGTTTGGGGTACGTCAATCAATTTCAAAACTTTTATTTATCTGTTTGTTAATGCAATCATAAAATAAATAAATAAATAAAAATTATTAATAATAAATATTGAAAAATTAGCTCAGGACGGGATGGGATTGGCGGGATTGAAAATCTTCATCCCATCCCATTACATTCTAGATCAGGGTGGAATTATTCAATCCCATTAAGACCCGAAAAAATTGAGACGGGACGGGATTGGGACCGCGAGATGGGATGCCCATCCCTATCTACAAAACTACAATATGGATACAACTATTCAAACCCTAATCCTATTCATGTAAGATGACCCAACACAGGTTTGCAAAAAATGAATAAAAAAGAGGCGGATGACTTGTGACAAGCTAGCCGACATTTGATAAGTCATCTTGGCTCTTGGCTTAAAAATCCCACGAAACCCTTCCTCCCCTCCTTCTCATTCGCAAAAAATCTTCAATACCCCATCAAAAAAACCAATTTTCCAACCCTCTAAACCTGATTTTTTTTCCCTGATTCAACCCATTTTTGCCCTCAGTTCGTCTGAGAGTTCGTCTGATCTCCTGTCTCTCTCAAAATAAGAAGGGTGTTTTATTTTAATGAGATATGAGAGTTTAAGAATAACCATATACATAAGCATGATATTACTAATGTTATTATTTTAATTATATGTTAATATATTTATAAATTTTATTCATGATCTTCGAAATTATTCTTTCCGTTGTGGAGTTCTTATATGAGAGTTTAAAAAAATACATTTGTCTACCTATATTGGTCATTTTCTTGATAATATGGTTCATAGGCATGATAGAGCATGTCATTGCATAATTTGCATTGAGTAACAGATGGTGGCATAGTATCCATACTTTTCATTTTTCAGTTGGAGAAATGTATTTTACCTTTTTAGACTTCTATATGATCACTGGGATTCTAATTGGGAGGGGAGAGCCCATTCCATTTGATGAGGATGTAGAATTAGATAGAGACCTTGTCAGCATTTTCTTTCCTGGAGTGGCTACTAATGAATTCAATGGGCAAAGCATTGATTATGCATAATTCCAAAGAGCATTCATAGATCCGATTGAAAGAAGGGAAATGACTGGACATCCTAATTTCCATATTCATGGGAAATACTTTCGCATGTTTTTGTTTTATGTAGGGTTGGTTCGGTTTTTCACCTAAACTGTGAACCGAACCGACTTTGGTCGATTTTAAAATTTTCAAATCAAAACCTAACCGACCATTAACAAAATCGAATCGATTATAATTTATGCAAACCGTAACCGAACCGACCGACTATTTTAAACATATTATATTTTTTATATAAAATATATATTATTTTATATATATTTGATCGGTTTGGTTTGGTCGGTTAAAATCACATAGAAATCGAGCACTTCGGTTTTGAATTTTTTAAAACCGAAACCGATCCGAACCGAACCAATCGGTTCGGTCAGTTTAATCGGTTTGGTCGTTTTTGTTTTATGTATTGGGGACTATATTTTTTACATTTGAATGGGATTGATGACACCATTTCTCCCTCTAGATAGATTGTAGAAATTTCCTTGAGGCAGTGGGATCCTGACTCGCTTGTACAAAGGACTTGATGGTGCATCAAGTTTGAAGTCCAACATTTATGGATGCATGATACTATTTCAGGTATGAAATGTATTATTTTAGTATTTTCATTTTAGTAATCCGGTTTTGTTAATTCATTTAGTAAGTTGACATTTTTATGTATGTATTTTCTTTGTATAATTTTGGTGGTAAAAGTACATGTGTACGTGCAATTCGGTTTTGAAACCCCATTAAGCGGCACTATCGTCTAGGCAGGTGAATAAAACGTACAAGGGAGCTAATATAGATTATTATATCGTTATCGCGATTCATGCTAAGATTCCAGAAACGGCTAACTTGAAATGTGTGCCACATGCATACGAGACAATTCCTCTTCTTCATATTTATGACGATCCGTGGACATTTCGAACAGTAAGTTCGCAAAGGTTTAATGTTCAGATCCCGGTTGCTTATGTACCTGAGACGACAACATTATACCCAAATACCAATGCACTTGATTTGGTAAGATATTTAAAAATACATTTTTGTATTTGTTTTAATATTTAATGATTTTGTTACTAAAATGTCAATTACTATTTCATGCAACATACTTTGCGTGCATGCTATACAAATTTTATTCGAGTCAACCACAACAAGAGACATTCATTCCACACGATTACTCATGATTACTATTGATGGTTGTTTGAGGAGAAAGAGAAGATTCATACCACTGCAACTCGACACTAGAGTTGAACAAAAAACCGACTAAACTGATTAAAATCCAAGCGATGGATTCGGTTTTGGTTTTATAAATTCAAAATTGAAGTGATCGGTTTGGTTTTTCAGTTTCTATGTGATTTTAATCGATCAAATATATATAATAATTAATATATATTTTATATAAAAATAATATAATATGTTAAAATTAGTCGGTCGATTCGGTTCTATTTCGGTTTTAGTTCGATTTTTGTCGGTTTGGTTATGGTTTGCATAAATTATAATCGATTTAGTTTGAAAATTTTGAAGCCCATCAAAGTTGGTTCGGTTCACGATTTAGGTGAAACACTGAACCGTCAGTTCGATTTTCAACCCCATCGGACACAAGTGCTAGAGGAGACTGAGCAACTCAAGAGGGAGTTTGAGCATTGCAAGGGTTCTTGAGTCTTTGACACGTGAGAGTAGTAGTAGAAGAAGGTATAGGAGAGATTAGTTTTTTCTAATTTTTATGTGACATTAACTTTAGTTCGATTGTCAAGATATTTATTTTAGACTCATTTTTGTTGTTTGACATAATGTAGTTTTTTAGATTTATTTTAATTGACTTAGAGTCTCTTATTGACTTTATTGTGATTGATAACAAACTTGATTTTCTATTTATGATTGATTAAACAAGTATTGATTTTGATTTTGTTGTTGTTGTTAAAGAAAAAGTATTGATTGGAATAGGGGTGGGCAAACGGGTCGAGGATCCGCGGGTTCAAACCGAATCGGACCGTTTTGCTCTAAACAGTCCGAATTTTAATTTTATGTTTTTAGATACGGTTCGGATCGGTCCGGATCCGTTATAAAACGGTCCGGTCCCGGTTCCTATTTTTTAATAAGAAACAGTTCGGGTTGGAACCGTTTCAAATCACATTTACTAAAAAAAAAAAACTAAATATTGTAATTTAGGTTTCTCCCGAAAAAACCTAAAATCACATTGACATTGAGGCAGCAGATGGCGGTGGAATCGACATCGACATCGACTCTAAGGGTTTCTAATGGTGTCTTTGTCTCGAGAAGAAGCAGCAGCAGCGAGACCAAGACCCGTATCTCTATTTACTCGAACAAGACCAGATTTTTGAAGACGAGAAGCTTGACAACTTGTTCACCAAAGAACAGAGCACCCATTACAACCCCACTGACCACCCATCTCTTGCTCTAGCTCGCGGAGAGGCTGTGGAGTGGATTCTAAGGGTCAATGCCCATTACTCCTTCTTAGCTCTCACTTCAGTTCTTGCTGTCAACTATCTTGATAGGTTCTTTACAACCTTCAATTTTCAGAAAGATAAGCCATGGATGACTCAACTGGCTTCTGTTGCTTGTCTCTCTTTAGCTGCCAAGGTTGAAGAAACCCAAGTTCTTCTTCTCTTAGACCTTCAAGTAAGTCTTTAAGAATCAGTAATCTACAATGGGTATTTGCTAAATTTGATATTTTCTTGAAGATTTATAATGGGTTTTGTTGTTTTAGGTGATGGATGCGAAGTTTGTGTTCGAGGCGAAGACTATTCAAATAATGGAGCTTTTGGTGCTCTCTACTCTTGGATGGAGGATGAACCCAATAACCCCTATTTCATTCATTGAGCACATAATCAGGAGGCTTGGATTGAAGAGTGACCTGCATTGGATTTTCTAAGGAGGTGCGAACATCTCATTCTGTCAGTAATCTCAGGTATCTGTTCGATCTAATGCGAATACTAGTTCGATTTTTCGATCTTTGATTGGATTGTTAAAATGGGTATGTTTTGTTTCAGATTCAAGGTTTATTGTCTATCTTCCATCTGTGTTGGCAACTGCAACAATTCTGCAAGTGATTGATCAAGTTGAGCTTGGTAATCCTGTTGAATATCAAAATCAGCTAATGGACATTCTCAAAATCAGCAAGGTTTGTGATTTACGTCCTTTATTGGCTTTGATAATATTTGTTCAAGTCGATCAACATCGACGAATACACATGAAATAAGATTTAATCGATTTGATATTGGCAGTAAATAAGTTGATTTTAATGATTTAATTGAGTATTTTCATCCAATTTTGTGAATTGTGTTCTTGTTGCAATTTTGTTGTACATTTTTCATTTAGGAACCGTAGTAACCGGACCGTTCCAAACGGTTCGAGTTAGGTTCGGTCCCAATGTTCAAAATAAGGGAATCCGGATCGGGCCGAATCCGTTAAATTTAAACAGTCCGAGTTAGGTTCCTCAAAATTTGGAACCGATCCGGATCGTGCCCACCCCTAAATTGGAATGCTTGAATTGTTTCAAACCAAGAAAACGTATTAATTTTTTTTGAAATGGGGAATTCTAAATGTCGAGGAAACCAGCGAGGGGAGTGAGGTGGAGGGAGGGGAGCCATTCATTTCCCTTGAAATGCGTGTAAAAAAAGTCAACACACACATCTCGAGAGAAGTGAATGGCTCCCCTCCCTCCACCTCACTCCCCACGCTGGTTTCCTCGCCCGTTTCCTCGACATTTAGCATCTCTCTTTTGAAATATATTCCTCGTGAAGAGATGGTATTGTACGGAGAAATTGACTTGGTTCAAAACCCACGACACAAATACCCTTACAATCTACGGACGAAAATTCTAGGGGTCGAGGGACGGAATGAGGGAATGGGGCGAAGCGATATCATGCATCTCGAGGCAGATGCACTTATCTCGAGCGGACCCTCGCTCCCTCCCTCGACCCGTAGAAGGGCTCATCTACGGAACAGACCAGGAAACGCTGAGGGTAATTTAGTCAGAATAATGTAACCCGTAGTCGACTCGAGAGAATAAACAGTGCTCCAGCGATCTCACAACGGTGAACGAAGCAAACGCGAAAGACAGCAAGCGTAGAGAGAATTGAGCTTAGAGGCTTGAAACAGAGCATTTCAACTGTGTGTGGTTGAAGCGGCGAGGTTTGTAGTGAAGCTTTAGAGATCTTGTTGTAGTTTTAGTGAGAGTTGAAGTTGACGTACGAGAGTGACGAATGTGAAGTACTTGGAGTTGATAGAGCTGAGAGAGAGAGAGAGAGAGAGAGAGAGAGAATCTGTGTACAAATAGATTGGAAGATAGTTTGGTGTTTGTCATTCTAGGGGTTTTTGGTTGTTATTAGTGAGTTTTAGTGGATTTAAGAGAGTAAATGTGGATGTGCTTAGTTTGTAATTTGAAATGGGTGGTTAAAGTAGAGAACGAAATAGTAAGACTTTGTGGTTAAGGTGTTTGATGTAAAGTGTCAATGAAGTGGGTTGAATTTTGGGAGTGAGAGGTTGTGTGGGTTTTTTGTTTCTTTCTTAAATTGAGTATTTGTTAGACAAGTTCAACTGTTTAAGCTGGAAGACACGGGAGAGAGCATTTTCGGGGTGGACTGTAGTCTATGTAGGTAGTGTGTTTAGGGGAAACATTTTGGAGTGGGGATTTGTAATTTGGAAAAGGGGTTCTAATTGAGGCAAATTTTTTGACTTTGGGAAATTGAAGTGGAGAGGGTTTGAGGGGTGAAAGGTGGACATTGTGTTTAAGAGGTTTGTGAAGAGGAGAGTTGGGATGGAAGCAAACAAGAAGGATATGCGGTTGTTGGACTTGACGCCGACGTGGTCGGTTGTTGTATTTATGATTCTTGTTTCCATTTCATTACTGGTGGAGCTATCCGTTCATGGTTTGAGTTCAGTAAGTTGTTCTGAATTTGGGTCTATTTTTGTCCCTTTTATGTTTTTGCTGTTGTGTCAAGTATTTCTCATTCTCTAGGAAAATTATGAAAAGGATACATCATACATGGTTGAAATACTGTTGCAATAAATAGGTACTAGCATGGGTTTATAGAAATGTAGAAACAGGATGCTGCTTATGTAAATTCCATGGAAAATTTCTTGGTTAGGAAATGAGACTCTCTCGTGCTCCCTGATTTTAGGAGGGGAGACCTCAATGAGTGGGAGGAGTTATAGGCCGGGAACTTGATGAAGGCCGTTGCTTTATTTATACCGGGCACCGATGAGAATTGGTGGAAGTGGTCTAAATCTAGGCCTTTCTCGGTAAACTTCCTTCTACAATCATTTGGTAGGGAAAAACCCTCGTACCAGAGTGAAGAAGGACTTTCCCATGGATGTGTCCCTCCCAAAGTGTCTTTCTTCATCTGGGAGCTTATGTGGAATCACATTGCCACTAGAGATGTCTTGGCTAATTGGGGCATGGAAGTTGAGCTGGGTCTCTCATATGTAGGAATGGAGTGAAGTCACGAGATCACCTTCTTCATTGTAATTTTGCTAGTTCCATATGGTTTTATTTTATCTGTGCTTGTGGAGTGGACTGGATGTTGACTGGATCCATTGTCGATGTGTTTAATGATTGGAAATGCCAAACCTATGTTAAGGACAAAAATGCCGAGGTTTGGTTCTCTAATCCCTTACGCAGTTATGTGGGTTATTCGGCAAGAGAGGAACAAGAGGATCTTTGAGCCTTATCACTTGTCTAGAAATTGGTTGGTTATTGGTGTTAAGGAGCCCCTTTGGTACATGTGTTACTCCCAAGTTTCTTTCAATGGTGTGCGCTTCCAAGAGTTCATTTTTTCTAGGGAAAACATCATGATTATTCAATAATGTACTTTTTGTTTTTGTTTTTTGACATTGGGTCGCTTCGAGTCTTGTACATAGTTATTTCTCTCTTGCTTTGAAGTAGAATTTAAATTTCTGTCTCTCTTTCAAAAATAAAAAAAGTCCTATATTTCTAGTATGCTACTGTGAATATTGGATCATCCTGAATTTCTACTTGGAATGAAAAAGTTGGTTTCTTTTTGTAAATTTCTTTGAAGGAGTGCAATGTACAGTCAATACTAACAGATTTTAAGAAATTGGGTCTGCAGTTAGGCTGAGAAGGGCTAATTTTTGAAGTTGTCAGTGGGGGAGATGTCTGACACACCATGATAATCATTATCCACTTTATCACTTAAAGCTAGTTCTTTTCCTCATGGTGCGTCTAAAAATACCTGCCAATTATTCAGTCAGCTTAATGATCTTGCAAGTAGCCTCTCATGGAAGGCACCTTGGCCTATATACATTGTAGTTAAGGTGTCGAGGCGGACGAGCTTGAAAACGCGTGAGGCGGTCTTAACATTTTTCAAAGATTTTTTTTTATAATAAATTTAAACATATCAACATAATAGTATATATCATCATTCTGATAAATATCATAAGCAAATATGTACAAAAAATGACACAACTATCTAGAATCAAAATGAAAATATAATAAAGTTGTATAGCATAGCGAAAAGATGCACTACGTAGTGTCAAGTAACTTGCAAACATCCACTAAATTATTAAAAATCAATAATCTTGAAAGATAAAATTGAGAATATTGAGCATTTGTTAGAAGAAATTGTTGGAATAGTTGGTAAAAATTCATAAATATGATCACTATTGGTTTCCAAAAGCATAAAAATCATTGAACTATGCTATGAAAAATCTATATTGATGTTGATCACAGACTGGTCAAAAGATGATACGTTTCTCCAAAAAATAATAAAAAGTGTGATAAATTTATCAAAATTTAAAACATTTTATCTTGTTTTATCAAATTTATCAACCATTACCAAGAAACATTAAACCCTATTATAGAGTGGGTTGCAACTTCTTTTTGTTGCAATTGGGCTGCAAATGGGCTGGCTACAACCATTTTTGGACTGAGGCGGCTGAAGCAGACGCCTCATTTCACCACACCGCACGAAATTCTGAAAAAATGCCTTGAGGTGTGTCTAGGCGGTCGCCTTAACTACACTGCACATACATATAATATATGTATTTAAAGCTTTCAAACCTATCATAAAGTTATTGAGTTAGTGGATTTGTTCATCTGAAGATGGATACGTATTTTAGTTGTCGTTCCATTCCCTAGTTGGATACTCAGTCTAAGTGAGCAAACTCATCATGATTCAAACAAAAAGAACTGAGCATGTTCCTTATTTAGAAAGAGTTCAAAATTTTGTTTTAGCCTTTCCATTTCATCTTTTATTCAGTCTCTGCGCTTATTTGACTGACTAAGCTAATTTTAGCAGTTTTGCCATTGACATATGAGTTATCCTGAGTTTTACAAACAAGTCTTAAACATATATCTGATTCATAATGTGAGCTTAACATGTTTCATCTTGACAGTGGCTGTGGAAGATTAATAGAAAGCCTCTGTTTGGTGCTGTGAGATGTGACACTGAAATGGTGCTGTGAGATGTCTTTAAGCATACTGTTCATTTTGTTTTCTTGTTGCAATCATAGTGTTAATGCCTTATCCTTTTGGTTTGTGAGCTGTAGAATTGATTCTTCTAGGCTTCATATCACTTTTTCTTACAACGACCTCAAGCATAAGATCCTCAAAAGATTCCCATTTGAGACTAAGGTTGTTAGACATCCATACAAGCAATAATATCAATCAATAAGGATTTAAGATTTTGCTTCTGTACCAAGATCTTGGCATTTTTTGTGTTCCAAACAACCCTAACAATTGCACATGGGGAGTGCTTCCACACCACCTTAGACTTTCCTTTGGAGAAAGCCTCGGAAAGCTCCAAAGACGAGTTAGGCATGTGATTGGAATATGGGTTCTTCTTTTATATTAGGTTTTATGCTTTAAAAACAATTGGGCAGTCCATATGAAAGCACAAGTAGGATTAGGGTTGGGGCGTGTTTTGTTTTAATAGGCTCTTTGACTAAATTTTCTTTTCGGTTTGGATTTAGAGTTGAAACAATTTAAAGTCAATTTCTCGAAGCTTTCCTAATAAGCTTCTTTATATTTTATTAGCTTCATTAATGAATTTGTTTTATTGATAAAATAAAAACCTTAAGCTGATGGATTCCATCTTGTCAGATCCTAGGGTCTGGACACAGTATTGTGTTCTAGTATGACTCATAGTTTACTAGTCATAAATAGAGGTGAAGTTTGCATTATATTGATGCAAATATCTGAAATAATGCATGAAGGATTTTAACGAATTTGGTAATTGTTGAGCTATAATAATGAGTAGTAAACTATTAAGTTTCATTATGAAATACCTGCTCTGAATTTATGCTTGCAAATGCTTCTAGTGTAATCTAATTAACCAAAAAAACAAAAACAAAAACAAAAACAATGTACTCAGAGTGGATGCCGGACAAAAAGATCTTTCTCACTTGTGATGTTACACTATAGCATTTCTTGGCATTTCAGATAATTAGTTTGTGAATCTTAGCTTGAAAATCTGTTGTAGAAGCTTTTATGGTACTTATTTCATGTTTTGTTTATTCATGGCAGAACCACAACCTTTCATTAAAATATGACTTTCACGAATATATGGTTCGGTCCATGGAAGAAGAATTCCAAAGGATAGTTGGTGTTAGGTGAGAACCAATATCTAAGAACTTTGATTCAGCTGATAATTAAATATTGAACATATCACTGTTAGTTGATTCATGGGCACTCCAAGAAATATGATTAGTCTTCCTAATGGTCACTTTTAGAGCAAAAATATTATTTTACTGATTTTATTGTTATTGCTGGCTATATTTTAGTTTTAGTTTTAAATTGGGATCATAAGGATAAGGATAGTTCATCATTTAATTCTGAATTTGGATTAAAAAAAAAAAAGAAGAGTTCTCCCTAGGTTTTGGTTACAAAAACCTAATTTATCAAAACAGTTCTTTAATCTATCACTGAGTTGATTACTTTTTCCTGCTTCGAATTAAAAGGGTGACTGGCCAGTGCTAGATTGTTTTGTAACATAAAAGCATTAGTATGGGGTTATACGCATTGGTCTCTTCGGAGTTTCAGGCCGACCAGTTCAAAAGTCTCAAGGGATTTTGGGATTCGCATGTACTTTGCGCATATATAATTTTGGTCAACTTCAAATTTATGTTAGAAGATTTTCTTTTCTGATTGTTTTGGTTTTTTTTTCATTCATAGTAGACCTTTAGTCTTAGAGAATCTTAAATTTTTTGGTATTTTCTTTTTGGGCAGTTAAAATATTTGGGCCGCCCATAGCAATATAAACAAGTTTGATATCAGAGAACCATTTATTATATCCAAGATAAAAGAATCAACTATTCAAATTACTTCCCCATTTCCCCTTCCTTGTTTGGATCCAAGGTTCCCTTTTCAGTAGCCCACTCTTGAGTATCATTAGCATATGCATTCACATTTTGCTAATTTTTTAATGTTTGCAGTGCAAAACTTTGGGCATTTGTTGTTACTTTTATGCTGTGTAATGTAAATGGTAGGCCTTTTTTCATGAACAAAAAACACGATCATAAATGTCTGCTGCTAGATTTGAATTCACATATGGTTGGATTTTGACCATAAGTGAAATCATTTCTACCTTTTTCGCCCCCTCTTTTTTTTATTTTTTCTTTTCTTCTGCTTCTTAGTCTTTTGTTCTCTTGGTGTGTTCGTTTCAGTTTCCTTTGCATTTTTATCATTTGTAGCTCTTAACTGTTTTCTCAGTAGTTTGATTCTGTGAACTTCGTGCAGGTTCAAATCTTTATTTCTGGATAGCTATTATGCCTGTTACAGTAAGTTTCAATCCCAATGATATGTTGATTTAGTATGCACCATAGCTACTTGTTTCCAATTGATTATAGGGTTCTTTCGAATTTAGATCCCCAAATAACTAGTGCTATTAAACTTTAGGCCCCAATTATTTCACAAACTATGTTTTGAGCTCTAAAGTGTGAAATAATCAAAATGTTCTTACATGCAGTCATACAATGCAAAGTGAGTGCACTTGAATCCATTACTGCATCTCCAGATAACTAGTGCTATTAGACTTTAGGCCCCAGTTATTTCATAAATTATGTTATCTGCTCTGTGAAATAATACAAAATGTTCTTACATGCAGTCATACAATGCAAAGTGAGTGCACTTGAATCCATTACTGCATCTCAATATGGATTCATATTTGAAGTGTTAAAATGACCTCATGCACTTGTATGTGAGGGCATTCATTTCTAGTGCCTATAACCTTTTTATCAAATAACTGAGGCCAACAGACTAATATCACTAGTTATTGCAAGAATAGCAACAACAACAGCAAGTTCTGATGTCGATGCTCGATCGATGTTCATTGATTGGGTTCTGATGTCCTTTGTTTTCCATCAATCAATGCTTGGGTTCTTCCTGATGTCTTTTGTTCTCAATCAAATAGAATGGTTTGGAGGAGAAAAAGGAGGAAGAGTTCTACAATAAAAAGAAGAGTTTTGGATATCAAAATTTATGAGGTGGGATTTTGTTACGTTTGATCCTATTTCTGACTTTGCTATGGAACTGTGATCTTCATAGCACAGTCAAAGCTCTCTCTGTGAGGCACATAACTTTGTTTTCTGCTTCTTTTTTTGAAGTTGTGTGTGGTTTGCTGGCTCCCTCTTACACACCATGCTTCCTGCTCGATCGATGTTCATTGATTGATCTTCTTGATATGCTCACCACCATCCCACCAATGACATGCTGTTCTCAATTGATGCTCACTTCCCGCTTCTTCTCAGAGAATGGGGGTTCCATTCTTCATTTTTTTTCTCAGATCTCAGATTTGTTTTTTTTTTCCGTGTTAAATGGGGCGGGGCGGATATCCGTCTAACCGTCCGGGGCGGGGATGGTTTAAAATTTTTTTGATAAACGGATATACGGGGCGCTTTCGGGGACCCAAAATCCGGGGGCGGGGATGGGTTTGCTCAAATCCGCCCCGTTGCCATCCTTAATCGATAGGGAGAGATTGTTTTCTTCTTTCACTATTTGCTTGTTGTACAGAGATGAAAAGAAGAGAATAGCTGTGAGGAAGAGATGAGGGTTGGATTATTATTTTGTAAGGGAAGATAATAGAATAGCTATGAAGAGAAGAGAAGCTAGTGGCATCATTAGGGCTGTTAATTGGTTCCCCAAAACCGACCAAACCAACCTAATCGAACCGAAAAACACTGAAACCATTGAAAACTGATACTGAATTGAAAAAAACCGAACCGGAGCCTAGTATCCCTGGTTACATTTGCTGGAATTCTAGTGAATTGTTTTAGTAAAAGAGAAAATGTGTTCGAAAAGATAGAAAGTGAGTGTGATAAGATAGAAAGTGACGATAGTGATGTGTGGGGAGAAGAGAATAGCCCTTTGCTGAAATCACATGCCTTGGTAGTTGTGGGAGAATAAGCATGCATTGTCTTCTCTGTCAGAACTATTCTCCTCTTCCAAATGGCTATTCTATTCTATTCAATTCCAAAGTAATGATGCCATTACTTTGAAAGAGAAATAGAGGAAATAGGATTCAGGAAGTTTCATGGTGGAATCAAGTTTTAGATGATGGTATGATATTATCAGTTGATATAATATAATCATGTACTGTGAGTCGAGTATATAAGTGCATTTCATATTAATATAATATTCTCGAAAGTAGGAATTGGGAAGAACCAAACATTGTCTCCTTTGTATTGTGTGTGTATGTGAAGTTTTCTATGTTGACTAAGCGGAGTGTAATCAGTCTCAATGGGTTTGTCTAAACAGCGAGGGAAGGGGCGAGGAAACCAGCAAGGGATGCGTGAAAGCACCCCGAGATACGCTCTTTCACGCATCTCGAGGAGGATGAACGGCTTCACCCCCCTCCCTCGCTGGTTCCCTCGCCATTTAGAGTTTCCCCAGTCTCAATACATGTATAAATGTTATTAGGAAAGCTAAGCTGCCATATTACTTTTGAGCACATTAAATCTACTATATAGTTATACGGGATATTATACTTGAATGATTTGCTGGATTTAGCCTTGGTAAAGGGACATCTGCTCATATTTTTATCTGCTCCTTTGTAGTTGGAACAAACTACAAGGCAGCCGTGATTCCACAGAGGATACGAGAAAGATGGAAGAAGGCTGCAAAGAGAAGAAAGCGTTATGGTTCTGTCAATGATGATTCAACGATACATACACAACTACAGTCTTGTTGCTCGAGGAAGACGAACATGAGATGTATGATGGCTCTGTTACTGGTAAATATACTGACATTGAGTTGCAACCTACATCTACCATTACTCCTAGTCCATCGTCACCAATAGCTGCCGATGAGAACTCCAGTCAGGCTGCAACTCCTCTCCTTTGGCCTTCATCTTCCATGACTTCCTTTGGTCTTCGTCAAAATGATATTCCGAGATCCCATTCAATGCTGAGAGGGTAAATAATTGTACTCTTCAAATAAATGTGTTAGTCCTTCCATTGTGATAGTTCAAATGCGTACATATGTATAGAGAAACTTCAAGAATTGTGTCTTGAGTTTGGTTGTTGTAGAGTTTTAGAAAAACCTCAGGTTTAGCACAAAGTGTAGAATAGAAAAATGATTACCTACAATTGTTTCTTGAGCGATTCTAAATGTCGAGGGATTGAGCGAGGAAACGAGCGAGGGAAATGAGGTGGCGAGGTGAAAGCCACTCATTTTCCTCGAGATACGTGCGAAAAATGTCAACGCACGCATTTCGAGGAAAATGAGTGGCTTTCACCTCGCCACCTCATTTCCCTCGCTCGTTTCCTCGCTCAATCCCTCGACATTTAGAATTTTTGTTGTTTCTTCAACAAAAAGGCGAAAACTTACAACCCATATGGGGGTTTGATCTAGTTATACAAAGCATTTGTTTCCAGTTGTAATTTATATTGTTGAACCTCATACTGACATTTGGTGGATTTGTGAGAAATAAATTTATGGATCTCTGTTCTGGAGGATTGGGCTTTAATTATTCTAGCAAAATGTTCAAAATTAAAACACTATGGTTCCTGCAGGTTCAAACCTGCGACCTTCGGCTCATAAGACTGAATGTTTTCTTGCCTAAAAAAGTGGAATTTTAATATGTTGGATGAATTACGAAAAAGAAGTTCAAACAAGTCCATTAAATATATTGATAGTAAAATATTTGACAAAATCATTGAAACCCAATGCTATATAATGGGAAAAGAAGATATCATGATAGTTTATGCCTCCATCTCATTGGTGATGATAACAAAAATTTGAATTTTATATAAATTGAATACAAATCTACTTAAATGTTGGAAGATGTCCACAAAGGTCCAGGCAAAATTTGCTCACTTTAGATCCCAATAAGGGAATAACATTAACAACATTTTCAAGTACACATCGAGTGGTGTTTAATCTCTAAACTTTATTTTCAAATTAAAGAAGATTCTTTATATTCTTATTAATCCAAAGCTGTCACATAGCTTAAGCCAACCTTGCACATTTTTTCAAAAGCAAAACTTTATTTTTCGATTTTCTTGACTAGTTCATTGACATTCAAATGTTTGGGGCCACAGAATTAGGCTATCCTAGCTGCTAAAACCACTTTGCCAGCACACTTGGGGTGTCATGCACACACATTTAGCAGCAATCCTAGTGATGCTGGGGATAAAAAAAATATGTAATTACAAAGTTGCTTTTGGCTTAGTTTATAGTGCCTGACAGCAATGAGGTTCATAATGCTATTTATGGGGTAACACATAATTAATAATGAAAAACATGTTTTGATTATCCCACCATTTTCTTTATCAGATATTTCAAAGAAATTTTGAAGAAATTAACATGGGAATTCATTTGATCTAACAACAAAAAGCTTATGCAAATTATTTCTTTAGTTTTTAATTTTAATTTCCACTATAATATATAAACCATATTGTGTGATTCTAGACCCCTCCATTAGCAAAAATAGATTACAGGATATCAATCTAGCAATTCTATTGGATGACGTGTCATCTATTGCATCACAACCAACCTTCTATTTAAAAGAGATAACTGCCAAACCAAATCAAAGTCAGAAGAAGTTCAAGCAAAAACCACAGAAGAAGAAGAAGAAGAAGTCTTCACTCTCTTCAGTTGTTTACACAACAAACCCAAACTTCCTTCTCTTCAGATTTCTTCAAATTATTAGCATGGCAGATTTTGAGAAGCAGTTCAAGGACAGAGCAAAGGATCTCAAAGTGTTCTTTAAGAAAGGTGTGAAGGTTGTTGGTGAGTCATGCAAGAAAGGGTGGTACAAGGTGAAACACATCAGGGGTTGATATATAGATCTCTCTCCATCTCTTCATACTACAAAAGCTTCCTTGATTCTTTAATGTCATATATATATGTTGGATGAAGATTTCATATATTTGTTGCTTTTTCTAGGTTATAATTTGAGAGTGATTGTTGTTTGGTTGATGTTTGATTCATAAATAGTTAAAGATTTTAGATCTGTTTGGAGTTTATTGTTTATTGGTTTATATACTAATAGTGAATCTCTCTTTTATATTATTTTTCTTCTTCCAAATCTTAGTCTGTTCAGAGCAGTTTGTAAATACTGAGATTTAGCATATTTCTTTTCTTCAAAAATAAGAATCTATCTTACACCCATAAGAGCATGAGCAGCAATTGAGAATGGAGGGGGGATAACTATTTTTTTTTTTTTTTCATTATTTTAAGCCACCACACTGCATGCAGATCCTCATTTATTATGTCTCAAAAACGCTATAATCGGATATGATAGCGTTATGGAAAACGCTGTGTCGATCAATGCTATTTAAATTCTTGTTCCATGATAGCATTTTTGGAATGCTATTAAAAATGATGTTACACAGTTTTTTACAACATTTTTAGAATGCTATTAAATTAAATTACTCATGACACTTTTAAAAATGGCTACGAAATTTTTTTTTTTTTTTGCCTATTTGTTTTTAGCTATTGTATATTGATATCATTTGCACTATTCTACCTAATATCACAAGTGCAATAGCTTGGCTGAAACCCTTGGTAGGTTTCGGTTTGGACTTGCTCACCCATTTAACTAAATGATACCTTCTGGACTGCTCTGCATTTCCCCAAAGGAAATCTCTTAACATCTTCTGCTGCTCATTAGCAATGGACATTGGGATGACGGTCGAAGAAATGGAAATACTAGAGCGCTCTGTGAATTGATGAAATTTTCCTCCCACCCTTCAATATATATGATTAGATCCAATGATTGTAAGATCTATGAATCTCGTTTGATTCAAAGATTGTAACATGGTCTTCCCAACAAACTAGGGTTTCAGAGACACCCTTGTGGACTCGTTCTTTTATAAATCTATAAAATCAGTGGGTATTTAATGGACATCCTCTCATCATATAACAATGGAATTTTAATAGGAAGAAAACTGTTAGGTGGGGGTGTTATTGCCTCTGTAATAACAATGCATGAAGGATGGGGAAGAATAGATAGATAGAATGAGATGGAAGGGATTGCGATTAACTATCACATTACATGTCATCTACTTAATATTGATTTGGACGACAAGATGAAAGATAGGGAAGAACAGAGAGATGGAAGGTATTCGGATTAACTATGACATTACATGTCGCTCACTTAATAGGGATTTGGAAAACCTGCTACTTCTAACAAATTAAAATATAAAAAAGAAAAAAAAAATACGGGCAAATTTAAATTAAACCCATTAATAGAGATCAATAGGGATTCAAATGAGAATAGGGAAGAATAGAGACATGGATTGTATTCGGATTAACTATGATATTACATGTCGCTCACTTAATAGGGATTTGGACAATCTGGCGCTACTGCGAACAAATTAAAATATAAAAGAAAAAAAATACGGGCAAATTTAAGTTAATTGGACCATGTAAACCGACCGAATTAACCGAACTGAGACGAAAAAACCCGAAATCGGACGAAAATCGAAACCAAATTGCTAAAACCGAACCGAACCTAGTTTGAGTTTTTTCAGCCCCGAATAAATCGAACCGAACCTATCAAAAATTTTTATCTGTTTTTTAACTCCCAGCTCCACCACAAACAGCTCAATTCCCAACCCCATCCACCTCTATTTAACTCCCAAATCCCAACTCCACCAACTCAATTCCCAACCCACCCATCATCATTTAATTCCCACCTATCCCATTTAATTCAGCTAAGGTGAATATATAGAGATTAGATCCAACTAGAGAAATAGAGAGATCCTTCATGGATATCATAGATATAGGTGAGCATGGTCGGCTAAGATCCATTATTGATAATATTGTAAATGAACTTTATTTCGAGACTTTATTTGGCTCTGTTGTTGAAAAGAGTTTTTGTTGCTTTATAACAACTGGATACAAATGATCTCCATGTGATCTTGGTCATCTTGTTGTAGAGTTGTATAGACATGTCAAAAACCTGCTAACATCGCCATAGTTCTTATTTGCTGACGAAGTCACTGCGCAACGCCGCACATGGTCGGAGAACATCAGCTACTATAAGGCAGTGGGTACCTCTTCGGCGCCATCCTCGGTGCCGCCAAGGGTTCCGTAGAGGGATCAAATGGGTCGAGAAAGGTGACTCTTTGAAGCTCATGTTAAATCGGGTCTTGAATTCCAGCGGCTAAGTTGGGCGGAGGTTCGGTAACTCGTTGGGCACCGTGTGTCTGAGCTTGTTTTTCTTTTTGTTTGACTATTTTTTTTTCATTAGCATTATTGGGGGTTTTGTCGAATTGTATATCATTTGAGCTAATTTAATCGGAATGCAATAACGCTAATCTATTTATCATAATAGAAAAACTTGTATAATCATGTTTTTTTGTTTTGGATAATATAACACTGTTGTTAAGGTTCAAAATTTATTTGAAATCTGTATGTATTAAAAGGTTTATCTATGTGTTTAGGTCTAGCTGTATGGTAATGGCAATGGATAATTTTTTCAATAAGAAGCAGAAAGAAGATGGGAAAAAATAGAAAATAAAAACCAAATCGAACCGAACTGGTCGGTTTGGTTCAATTACAGGTTTCTGTTTGAAAAATCATAAAACTTAACCGAATCCCAACTTCGGTTCGATTTTGATCCAATTTCAAACCGATTAACACCCATAATCAATATGGATTCAGATGAGAATAGGGAAGAATAGAGATATGGATTGTATTCGGATTAACTATGACATTACATGTCACTCACTTAATAGGGATTTGGACAACCTGCTATCGAGAACAAATTAAAATATTAAAAAAAAAACAAAAATATCCAAGCAAATTCGAGTTAAACCTATTAATAGGGATCAATAGGGATTCAGATGAAAATAAGGAAGAATAGATAGCTGGATTGTATTCGGATTAACTATGACATTACATGTCGCTCACTTAATAAGGATTTGGACAATCCGCTACTATGAACAAATTAAAATATAAAAAAGAAACAAAAAAAATCCAAGCAAATTTAAGTTTCAATTGAATAATACTTTTTGGTCCCGGCGGGGCTCGAACCCGCGACCTTCGGCTCATAAGACCAACGCTCTAACCAACTGAGCTACGGGACCAATACATAAACAACATATTTAAAAATAAAAGAGTTTTAAATGTTGTGTTGTTTGATTTGTTTAAATGATTAAGTCGCTTGATTGTAATTTAATGCAAGGTTCAATGAGTATTTGGTTTCAGTAATCAATAATTATGTGGTTGTGGCATGGTGATGGTGGTTATGCTATAGTGGTATGTGGTGGTATTTGTTGTGACACAATGGTTGTGAAGGGGCGGTTGTTGAAGTGGCCAGGTGATTATGCATTCATGCTATGGTGGTGGCAACAGTGGCTATGAAGGTGATTGTTAAGCTATGGTGGTCGTTGCAGTGGTAGTGGCGGTAGTTGTGATGCATGGTTGTGGTTGTGCTATGCTAGTCTCGTTGGAGTGGCGGTGGTGTGGTGATTGAGAAGATGGTAGTGTCATGGCGGTGAAAGTGGTGGTTGTGGTGGCAGTAGATGTGAATGTGGTATTGGTGTTGGCTGTGAAGGTGGTAGGCGGTAGCATGGCATTGATGTTGATGGCGGTGGTGGTTGTGAAGGTCATGGGCAGGGGTGGACCTACTAAGGGCCCCTTTAACTTTCAAAATATTTTTAACAAATTTTTAGCTTTACAAAAAAATCAATTATCTAATGTTTAATACAATATGATAATTGTCCATTCACTAATTTCTATTTCTTTGTTGGTGTAGTGGTTGAAAGTTTAAGATTTTAGTTTTTTTTAAGTTTAATCCTCATTAGTTTATATCTAATTGAGTTTAGTGATAATTATTAATTTAATGACTAAAATACCCTATATTGAATGCATATGTAAGGCATGTGCAAACTACATACAATGCAGCAAAATGCTTAAATTATTAATGTCAATCTCGAGATAATTCTAAGTTGAAAAATTGAATAATTAAATACCCCAAATCTATCCATTTTCTCCCCCCTTTTCTCTTTCTCTCTCTCTCTTCTTCTTCTTCTTCTTCTTTTTTTTTTTTTTTTTTTTTTAATTTGCAAAACACCACCATTCCCATCCCCTCCCACCATTATTAACAATAATAATAGCAGCCACAACCACAGAAGCAATAACAAGAACAACAACGTGTTGGACAAAAACTAATCCAATAAAATATATTAAAGCAAAAGGAAAAAAAAAACTCGCCACAAGTTCAGGTAAAGAAGAGGGTTGCTGTGTTTTGCAAATGAAAGAAGAAGAAAAAAGAGCAAATTGTGTTACTTGGTTTAGTGGGATTATTGATGGTTAGAGAGATAGGAGTAGGAGTAGGAGTAGGGGACTAGGGGAGGGGGGAGTTCTAACCTGTGCAGGGGCTGTAGTGGGTGCATCCATGTGAGAGGAGGAGAGAAGCGATTGGAAAGGGAAAGGGAAAGGAAAGTTGGGATTTTGAAGATAGGGGAGTTTGTGTATGAAGCGTGAGAAGAAGGAGAAGTAGAGTGTCACGTCCTGATTTTTGAAGAAAACGAAAATTTTAAAATTTATGTAGGATTATCTGTTTTTTTCAAAATTCGGGGCATGAATTTTCATTTACGAAAAATAACAATTGGCATTCACAAGAAATAATCAATTGCACAATTTACCAAATATAGGAAAAAATAAAACAACTGATCTGAAAGACCATTAAAAGAAAGAAAATTTTAAGACTTGTAGAACCAACGCTAACAAGTTCAACAATTTACGAATGTATCTCTCCCAGAAAATAATAAATAATTTCGAGTTCTAATTACAAGAATTAAACTGACACCTAAAAATAAAAATGATATAATCTTTCGAACAACGTGCAACTCCCAGCAAATGTTCGTCACGTATGGTACGAAATGCTCTAAGCCCGAGATTACTATATCCTGAAAAATAAGCTTAGTCGGCTACATTTCCGAATGAATGTACCAAAAAAGCCAAAAAATTAGGACGATAAAAAAAATCAAAACACACAGATAGTTCCTCCATGAGACATTCATATCTTAATTCTAATAAGTAAATATGCCCTTACTTGTACTTACTAGATGAAAGTTGACTATGGCAAGTCTAACCTGCAGAAATATTAGTGAACTTGCCATCCTGCATGAAAAAGGATTAGAAACAATATAAACGTAGTTTATTCATTTTTATTTGAATTTGATTAATCTTTTTAACGAAATAATCACTTAGACGATACCACATTCACACCACCTCCGTGCCGAATATACATGCCCGTATACCTCTCCCATATAAAGGAGGACTACTCCGTCATCCATGCCCAACTGGGGACATCACATACAGGCATGCATCGCGGATACTCCTAACTATATGAGTACCAAAAGCCACCCTTGGGCTATCAATGCGCATAAACTCACGTTACATTTTGATGGATAAATATCAAAACCTATCTTAGACATAACAATTTACCTCATTTTCACAAGACTAACCCGAATATTATTTTAGTTTCTCTAGTAAGAAATGGGTGCCCCAACTCCGCAAGACGACCCGCTGGTCATTTAGTTTATCTAGTAGGAGAGGGAAAAATAACAAACAAAAGAGGTGTGGTAGTTCTAAGTGATAAAATTTCAGATGGTTTATATTTTCAGAAATTCAGGTTTACCAATATCATTTACTTTTGATATTTCAAATTTTTTTTTCCACAATGACATTTTGTCATCCATACATCATCCACCCATTCTTGTGGGGAAGCATAACATTTGACACATTGCCAAAACATAAACAGTTTCATAGAATATTCTTCAACTAACCCCAAAATAAGTTTAAATCAAAATATATATACATGCAGAATAACACCATTGCAAATCAAAATAACACCATTGCAATTACACATTCACGCAGAACGGATTTGATTATACAGATAGAAAATAAAAGAATTCTAATTGGCGAGTGGGACCGTGGAACCATTGGATTTGACAATTCTAATTCTAATTTCAGAAAGAAAAATCCTAGTTGATGAGTGAGACCATTAAATTTAATTATGCAGGAATTTTATTTGGATGAATTCTAATAACACCATAACACCATAACACCATAGGATTTGACCATGGAATTTGACTCTGCAGTGGGACCCAGTGGGATCATTGGATTTGACATTGCAAATATAAAATTGCAGGAATTCTACTAATTCTAATTTCACATAACACCGTAGGATTTTACTCTATCAATACCACCTTGATAGAATTTCTATCACTCTATCAATATCACTTTTATTGCACATAACACCATAGAATTTCTATCACTCTATCAATATCAATATCACTTTAATTCCTATCACTCTAGTTACACTTAACACCATAGAATTTCTATCACTCTATCACTATCACTTTGATAGAATTTCTATCACCATAAGATTTGACTCTCTCAATACCACTAAAATCTGACATGAGCATGAATAAAAACGAAACCGAGAAAAGAAGTCTTAAACCCCGTATCAAATCATTCATGCAGTATTCTCGATTTCTTGCAAACAAATCAAAAAGGACAAAAGAAACACAACTTACAGTAAAAAAGTTAGAGAAACAAAGAGAATCACTTGTTTTTTTTCTATTTCTTCTCCCTTGTCTTTTCCTCTTGCTTTTCTATCTCTTTCTCCCTTCTTGCTCCCTCTTTTTGTTGTTGTTGTTGTTTAAGCGGCGAGAGAAAAAGAAAAAACCTAAACCCCTATTTAATCCCACTAAAGGCAAAATCCTTACCTGTTAGGGTTTTGCTCAAGGTTAGTACACCCCCTTATTACTTGACGTCATCTCAAATTTAATAAAGTCAAAATTAAATAAAATAAATAAATAAATAAAATTATTATGTGTTAAAGTAGGGTCGTTACATAGAGAGAGAGAGGTGATGCCGAAGGAGACGACAATAGCAGCTGGGATTACAATGGCCGCATTTGTTGTTAATGACTTTAGAAAACCCATTTTTATTTTTTAGTTTTTAAGGCGAGGCGTTTTATTAGGGGGATTGGGAAGGAGAGAGTCGATGATGATGATGATGACCAGATTCCATCCTCGACTACTTGAATGGGAGAAGAAGTCTGTAGGAGAAGCTGGGCTTGAGGCTGAGGCTGAGGTAATGAAAATCCTTGGCTCTTATGTAAATTCTTGGTTTTGGTAATGAAGTTGAATTTTCATTGTTGTTGTTCTTGCTATTGCTGCTATTATTATTGTTAATGGTGGGAGGAGGATGGTGGTGTTTTGCAAATTAAAAAAAAAATAAGACAAAGAAAAGATGGAGAAAATGGATAGATTTGGGGTTTCTAATTCTTCAATTTTCAGACCTAGGATTACTTTGAGATTGATATTAATAATCCAAGTATTTTGCTACATTTTATGGAGTTTGCGCATGTTTTGAATGTGCATCCAATATAGAGTATTTTAGTCATTAAATCAATATTTACCGGTCAACGTAAATGACCTAACAAATCTGTTATAAAATGAGGGTTAGACTCAATTAAAATTTAAAATGAGGGTTACTCAATTGGATATAAACTAATGAGGGCCAAACTTAAAAAAACCCTAGTATTTTTAATAAACGACTTGAGTCCGATACTTTTTACTCACCTATTTTTTTTTTAATTTTCAATGAAAATTTATTAATAAATGCAAACATAAAAATATTCTTTTGTTTAATAAAAACATTTTTGGTCCTCTTGGAGCGTATGATTTGTTTATGGATATTGACAATTACTATTTCAGCCATTGTGACACGCCCCTACTTTTTTTTGTTTTCAATGCAATTTTATATGTAATTGCATACATTAAAAAAAATGAAATATTTGTTCACAAGTAGTATAAAACCTCTAAAAAATTATTTGAAATTAATATCTAAAATAATAACTATATAATTCAATGAAAATATATACCATTAGCCAACTCATATAAAATTTGAGGCTCACATAAATCATTTTTTCGATGAAATTGTATTAGGATTTTATTGTGTTCGCAAATTTAAGATTTTTAAGCTTCAACTAGATACTTATCCTAATTATTTTGTGATTTTAGTTGCAGAGGAGACCAAGCATGACACCGATTAAAAAATATCTAAATTGGCAAGTTAATGAAGGGTGTAGACGAAGAGGACGACTATTGAAACTTGGATGAAAGTGATGAACGAAGATATCCTTGAGCTTGGATTACGCAAGGATTTGTGGAAAAATTGCATTGCTTGGAGAACCAAAATTTGTTAGCCGACCCCAAAAGTAGTGGGAATGGGCTTTGATGATGATGACGACAACGAGTTATATATTCTAGTTATTACGCTCATTTGCCCTTCCTAAGGATATCAATATTATGACTTTATGCCAATGGTAGTCTGGTTAGTTGGCTAAGGCTGTGGTTGTTTTACCCCCATGTTTTGGGTTATGTACCCATTGGCGGGACACTTGCCTTTCAAAAAAATAGTATATATTGATAATTAATCATTGCATCATCAACTTGATAAAAAAATCATATACCCGACGTGTAATCAAATAGGCGATACACAAAATTTAAGTATTTCGTTGAAGGATATAGTTTTTTTTTACATTTAATTAATCATGAAAATAAATAACATCAAATAAATATTTTTTATGCACGCGTAGCAGGCACTTCCGATTAGATTGTTGATTTGAATATTGGTCAAACAAAAATATTTTGAATTTAGTTTTGTGTGCGCTACGCATGCTATTTATACCCTTAAATATTAAATGGTTTAAATCAATATATTAAGTCTTGCCAATGAAATTACAGCTCAATGGTTGGAGCTTGGCGGATGGTACCACTTGGTCTTGGGTTTGAACCCAGCTTGCGACATCTTTATCAGTTTATGGTGTGTTGACCAGTTCTGGTCTTTAATGGGTTCTGAGATCCTATAAAAACCCTACTCGCCTTCCAATATATATATATATATATATATGTATAAATTAAGTCTTAAGTTTATTCAAAATAATATAGGAGACTTAAAATAAGTCTTAAGTTTATTCAAAATACAATAAAAATAGGAAAATTAAATTCATAAATAATATAGGAGAATTAAAATAATATAAGGGCCTATTTATCGTTTATATATAATTGGAGGCTTAAAATATGTTATATTAGGACTTAGATATAATTATATAATGTTGGGGAATGATTGGTTTTAAATGTAAATAAAATTAAGTTGGGAGGGAAAAATGGAAATTACAAATGTTAGATGTAGGACCTATTTATAATTTACAAACACTTAAATGACTTCAAATAAAGTATATTGAGGGCCTAGTTATAATTAACAAATATTTAGAGGGGCTGTGATGTAATTATATATCATAGGAGGAACTGAATTTAAATGTAAATAAAAATATATTGTAAGGGCAAAATGGGGAAGAAAATCAGGTTGAAGACAATTCACGGTTCATTTCAGTGAATTGTTGCTATAAGTGTTAAGACACACACACACACACACACACACACATTATGGAGCGTAGAGCCTCAGAGTATAGAAAAAGCCAATCTCCCAGTCATAGAAAGCTCTCGAGTGCCCTACTAAGTACTTCCGCTGCTATAACAAACAAGAGAGGGGATAAAGGTTCTTCCTGTTTAAGACCCTGAGATGACCGAAAGTGCCCATTATATTTTCCTTGCAAAAGGATAGAAAAACCACACTGGGTAATACAATTAGAAGTCATAAGGCAAAATTTGCTATCCAACCCGAATCTTCTTAAAACATCAAATAAGAAACCCCATTCTAGCCGGTCATAAGCCTTCTCCATGTCTAATTTAAAAACCATGTTACACCAAACACCTTCTTCCCAATGGATCACATTAGTTCTTGAGCCAGACCAACATTTTCCGTAATGAGTTTGCCTGTTACAAAGGCGCCTTGCTCATGAGAAATGATATTTTAAAGAATTGTTGTCAGTCTAATTACACTTATCACCTTACTAACATTTTATACCCTTGTTGCACATACTTAATGGGCAAAAATCAGTAAAGAAGTTAGGATCATCCTTTTTTGGAAGAATAGCAACAAGATTCACAAAAGATGCACCTGATAAAGAGCAACCCGAGAAAACTCTTCAGCAGGTTCCCAAATACCCTGACCTGTGATGTTCCAGCAAGACTGAAAGAAACCTAAAGTCAAATCGTCCAAACCCGAGGCACTATAATTTGGAATACCAAAAGTGGCGTCTTTCACCTCTTTGTTACTTGGTATTTTTACTAATTTTTTGCACAAATCTTGATTTAATAGTTTGGGAATTGCATTAAGAAGCTATTCATCACCTCAAGAAGTTAACAAATTCTCAAAAAAATCTATTAGCCTCCTTGAGAATCTCACCCTGGTTTGTGACTAAATGGCCTTCTGTTGTCATAATTTTCCTGATCATTCGCCTATTCTGCTTGGATTTTGACTAAAGCAAAAAAATATTTTGTACACACACCACCTTCCTTAACCTCCTTCTCTCCAGTTTTTGTTTCCAAAACATCTCATCTTGAACTAGTGCAAGTTTATGTTTCGCCCAATATCGGCTGAGATTGCAACTTGCGTTCACAACCCATTCATAAAAAAAACAATCTCTCATTCTCGATTTTGTCCTCCAATTTTCTCAATTTGCTAAATATATTACCGAAGACTTATCTATTTCATATTTTAAGTGCCTTTCTCACATATTTTATTTTTGAATTCAGACATGTCAACTGCATTCACAAATCCACCATCTACATTCCAATTTTCAGCTACCAAATCCATAAAAATATTTGTGGTCCACATATTTTGAAATCTAAATGGAGACATACTTGCTCTTGTGATTACTGGAAGAGAAACTAATAATGGTGTATGGTCCAAACAGATCGCGTGCATATGCTCCACTCTCGTATTCTGCATTTCATTAAATTATTCTGAATTTGCCATAAATCTATCCAATCAGCCACATACCCGATTACGACCTACACCAAGTAAACCGTGGATCCACACTCCCACAATCCATGCGACCATATGTAGAAATAGATCCAGTAAAATCTAAAACACCTGTATCATTCGGATATCTTCCTCCTAGTTTTTCATCACCTGATCCAATGATATTAAAATCATCCTCAATCAACCAAGTTTCAACAATGTCCATCTCTTGCCAGAGAGACCTTTCCACAACCAAGCATTTCACATACACAAAAGATGTAAGAAAATTTTTGTTTACCACATGTAAATGAACTCTACAATGCACTATTTGCTCCGTCATACTAATCACATCTAGCTGAATATCATTAGACCAAATAATCAAAAATTTACTGCTTACACTGTATCAGAAATAAACCAAGTTGAACATTACCTCCAACTTCCATATGTCTACTTACTTCGATCATTGCTCTGTAATTGCCAAAATTTGATTATTAAGATCCTCCACAAGTTTTTTTAACGAACTACGAGTAACCACTCCTCTTTGCATTCCAAAACATGATGTTGTCAATAATCATCATTATTCTGATTTTGAATGGTATTATTTCTATTTCTCGTTACTCGTCAGTCCCCAGTTGGGATAACTCCTTTGTTTCCCTTCTTTTTATTCTTCTTGACATCTCTCTTTAAATTAATCTCGTAAAATCATGTCATCATCCAAATTTTCATTTCCTGTTTTCTGGTTGCTATTTCGATCTAACGCTGAAAGTAAACCCTTATTATCAAAGACTTTTATTCCCCTTCTTTTTCTTATGCTGGTCCCCATCCGACTCAGTATTGTATCCACATCTATAGTCAATTATCTCCTTTGCTCATCACTGTCAGATTCTTCTTCCGCCATGGTTTTCTTCCTGTTTAGATCAACAGTCAATTGTATACCATCCATGTTGTAATCGTCGACAAACTGTACTTGTTTGGTTTTCAAATCTGTTTTGTCGAGCTCTTTAGTAACTTCTAAATTGTTTCTTGTGTCTACTTCTTTTTCTTATGTCGTCCCCATCCGACTTAATTAGTACTGTATCCACATCTATAGTCAGTTCTCTCATTTGGTCATCACTGTCAGATTCTTCTTCCCTCAAAGTTTGCTTCCTGTTTAGGTCAACAGTCAACTGTAAACCATCCATATTGTAATCATTGATAGTCACATAATTATTACATAATATACCCCTTAATTTATACATGTTAGTGTTTCGATTATTATATTTTATAGTAATTATTTCGTTTTCATATCTTTGTAGGAATTTGAGCGTAAACGATGAAATCAGATTAAAGCGGCAAGTTAAGGAACGACAATTAGTCGATTCCAATGGTGGTATAAAGCAATCACAAAACCTAAACCTAAACCTAATTCATACCCTAAAACCAATTCATACCCTAAAACCAAACCCAAACCTAATCCTTCTCCTACCCTCATTGTTGAATCATTCCCTAATTCCATCCCTATTCATCTTGATTATTCTTTATAAATAGAAGAGGATAGGGTAAGAATGGGGAGAGGAGGAAGAGAAGGGAAAATAGGAGAATTAGAAATCAAAACCTCTTCCTCAATGGAGATTTCCTCAAAGGATCTCCTCTCTCAAAGGTGATTCTCACAAGGTCACCCTCACCACTCATCCATCTCTCACTCACTCCACTCACTTAGCAATCACCACCTCGCCACCACCATCACCCTAGCACCACCTCCACCGCCAGACAGCACAACCGCCATCGTCACCACCGTGAAACAGGGGTGTGACAGCCCTGTTTCACGTCAACTTTCCACCATCACCGCAATATCCCTCTCCCTGTCCCCATCCTTCACGGCCAACATCACAAGGCGGACAGAACAGACTCGACCGCCGCGACAGAGCCACCCCAACCACGCCGCGAAACAGAGTCGCACCGCGACTCTGTTCCGCCTCGCCGCAGACCGTCCTCCTTTCCTCTCTGTCCTCTCTTCGTCCAGGCGTCCTTAACGTCTCTCCACCACCGTCCAACCACCACAGAACACCTCGTCCACGCGCACAACCATCGCTGAAACAGGAAGCGAAAACAGGGGAGCATCGCTCGCTTATCTCTCTTTGTTTTTACTGTTTTCTTGGTGTTTCCTCACGTTTTCTCATCTTTTTCAGGTTTTGGAAGCATTTGGAGGTCGAGGGGACTCGCGAGGAGCGAGAACGAGGCCGCGAACATCTGCTGTCGCGCTGGAGAAGACGAGCGGCTACTGTAGCGCCACTGTAGCAGAGGCGGGAAGGGTTATTTCGGTTATTCGGCTATTCACACCCCCGGTTTTGCTCTGTACCACCACAGAGTGCTTTTGGCCAGTTTTCTCGGGATTCGCGTCCGTGCAGAGATGATTTCCACCTCCATTGACGTTGTGCCCACCGCCACCATGACCAGCTAAACCATTCGCCAAGGCTACGATGAAACCACGGGATTTTCTAGAGTTTGTGTATTTAAATTTATTATTTTCTTTATGCTTGAACGTTAAACACATTTGATTTATGATTTTTAATAAATTGCTTTCACCGATTATATCCTGATTAATTATCTAGACTAGTCGGTAGTTAGAAGTACCCTTTGTTGAAATTCAAAAGTCTGATTTAATCAATTAATCTGAATCTGTGATTGTGTGTGCCGTAAGAAGACACACAATGCTAGGGATTAGGATTAGTTAAAATAAACCTGTGATTGTGTGTGCTGTAAGAAGACACACAATTCTAGGGGTTTATACCTATGCTTAAATCAATTGTGAACTTAGATTAATCTTTAGGTTAGTCATGTTAAATCTTGAAAACAATATCTTTGATTACACAAATCTCAAAGAACCTGTGGTGGATTCAATGCCTTGGTTTCCTTTCTCATATTATTTAAAACTTTTTATTTTGTTTTTAATTTGATTTTTAGTTTAGATTTAAAAATGCTGTAACCCCCTTTCCTATAAATTAGTTTAATTAAATTCTAAAATTTCAATTGCATCCACCTTCCTCGTGGGATCGACCCGTACTTGCCGTTGTCTACCAGTTAGGCACCGTGCACTTGCGGTTATTACAAGTAGGTTAAATTAACCTGTTAATTTAGGTTAGTTAAATCCGCATCAAGTTTTTGGCGCCGTTGCCGGGGAATTTGCGGTGTAATTGAATTTAAGATTTATTTTTACTAATTAAAAAAAAATCATAAAAATTCAAAAACAACTTAAAAATTTTAAAAAAAATGTAAAAAAAAAAATAAAAATATATATATATATTTAAATTTATTCTTATTTTTATTTTGTTCTTTTTACACTCATTTTTTGTTGATTTTGCAGATTACACGCTTCTCGAGGAAATTTGACGATCCTGCAAAAACATCAAGAAAATTTTTATTTTTATTTTGTGAGGAGAGTTGTACTTTTATTTTCACCTCGTTTTACGAGTGTGCGGTGTAATAATTTTTTTTTGAACTTTACTATTTTTCATTTTGTTTAATTAAAAAAAAAAAAAAAAAACCCAAAATTTTCTAAGTCAAAAGAAATTATAGGGAAACAATTTTAATTGTTACCCAATAATTTTTTATGATTTAGAAATCCGACTTCTAAGACCAAGACCAGTAAATTTATTTGCATGTGCTTGTGTGCTGATTGAAACATATAAAGAGAAGTCGGACTTTTTTTTGAATTGTGCTAACTTTTTGTGCAGATTGGAATACGCACACTGTAAGTATTTCTATCACACGCAACGTATTAGCGACCAGGGTGCTTGGTGTAATTGTTTGAAATTGTGTGATTGGTTGTTAAAATTCTGTAATTGTGGATGCTAAACTTTAGTATTTCATAATAAGCAGACCCAGCTTCTAAATAGAAACTGGTGGGACTTGATATCCCCACCTCATCACTCCAGCTGTGTGCAACCAATAGCCTAACATAATTAAAATCAATTAGCAAGTTAGATAGAACATCTTTTAGGTACGGTGTTCATAGGACAACCAAAACCAAGGTGAATCCAATAATTTTTGTGTTGACCAAAGCTAAAAGTGACGATGGGTTTAATCATTCAATGAACTCCGAGAGGCCACTGCCACAAGGGTAATTCACCCGGTACGCCGAGTCATAAGTAAGCTACGATCCACAAGAAGAATTGGTGTAACCATCAGTTTTTGGTTAGGAACACAAGCCTCAAGTGTGCACTTAACATCATATCGTTCTCACATCTATTGGCTTACAGAGCGGTAGCACAAGGAAGTACTTAATTGGACCATTGTGACCTCCTTTTCTTGTGCGATAATCCGGTTTCTTTGAAACAAAACTCTAGCCTACTGATTTTGAACTTTGCGGTGTAAAGTGTACACTCTTAGGATCAACTTGTAGCACCCATTGTTGTGTCATAAAGATTACATAAGAAATAATTGTCCCCCAAAGATAAAAAGATAATTGATCTCAAAAACGTTGATTGCTTAGGGAGGCATGTTTCTTGTGTATTTATTGGTTGCTGATTGCATGTGAGCCTGTGTATATTTTTAGAGTTAGTGCTTTAAAAAAAAAAAAAAAAAATGAACACAAGGGATTATCCAGCCTATTTTTTCGAGCAAGTCAATTCATTTTATGACATGCGACGACCTGAGTATGATCCATATTTAGTTTATTACTCAGGTCTAGCTTATCATTCTGACTTATCATGGGTTCATGGTCAGTACCATGAAGGCCCTCTAGACACTCCTCAGACTCCTCAAGCTTTCATTCCTGATAATGAGTTAGAGGATATCATGAAAATTTTTATAGAGCGAACAGGAGAAGTGCTTGAGCAAAATTCTCATAATATCACAGATTTGACAACTATTTTTCAACAAAACTCTCAAGCTATCCGGAAACTTGAGATGACTGTGAGTCAAATAGTTGAGTCACTTACTGAGATAGAGTCAGAAAAAATTCCTAGAGCCTCATTTATTGATGAACCTGTAGATTCTGAGGCACTACAGACATCTCCTTCCCATGTCGACTCATGTCTCCCTAGTGACTCATGTATCGAATCAAACTGTGAACATTCTTTAGAGTCTCCCCTTGACCATTTAGAGGCTTGTTTGACTCATTTTAGTTTAGACTTTGATGTTGATGATTCTATTAGGGAAGTCAATGATTTGCTTGACTCAGTCCCCATTGTGGATCCTAGTTATAAATGGAAGTCTAAAGTGAAGTCTCTCCCACTCAGTGAGTCAAAACTAGTCCCATCAGTTGAGCCACCTGATTTTGACCTTAAACAATTACCTGACACCCTCAGGTATGCATTTTCAGGTGATGAGTTGTCTAGACCAACATCTCTATGTGATTCATGTGATGAGTCTATACCACCTGATATATCCATCGTCTCATCTACTTGCATCGCATTCCCATTTATTAAGGCTACTTTCACCGATCCCTTGTGTTGTAGTGAGGATTTCAGTTTTCACCATCCTGTTGTGCAAATTATCCAATCATCCGATTTGGAACCAGACATAGGATGTTCCCTTTTTGGAGCACGCAAAGATCATCTATTGTGTATGACTACTGGTCACTTTTGGAATGTCCTAGTGTATTTGGTGCCCCATGTGATTGCTATATTTTGGTGGCCTGATCCTCAACTGTTCAGGTTGTTGATATACGACCTTGGACTAAGTGTTTGTCATGTTCTTCCTCTCCACTATTTGATACACCATTTTTTTAGGAAGAATATTTGTCGGGCTGATGACGGTAAACCAAGCGCTCCTAGGAGGCAGCCTAGCTTTAGTTGTGTGTCTTTGCTGTTAGTCTAGATTGATTTTCGAGTACCCTATTTAGTTGTGTTTCACTCATACTCGTTAGCTCCGTAACAGTTTTGACTTCCAACTTGCTTTTTCTTTTTAGTTTTCTTTGTTAGTGTCGAGTCTGCATTTTATCGATTTCTAATGAAAACTCCATGATTCTTATGTTTGTGAGCCTCATTGATGGATGACTTCTTGGAAATTGGTAAAATCTTCACCGCGGTAATATTGTTCTAACCTCCTCTCATGTACTTACTTCATTCATTTGTCAGAATTATTTTATTAAACATTGAGGACAATGTTTGGATTAGGTTTGGGGGTAGGGTTCATGAGTCGGTGAATTTTTTGTAGTATTTTCTTTTCTTATCTTAAAAAAAAAAAAATTGCTTTTTCTGTCAAGAAAACTTGGTCTTTTACGAGTATGAAAATGAATTTTAAATGTTTTATGCTCAAGAAAATGCAAGCTAACTTGACATATTGGTATATTGATAAAGACTGAAAGTTTATTAAGATCCTTAAGTTAGATCTAGTTCATAAGATTTTTCAACTCGATTATCTTTGCACCATGAGCCATGTTTGCATAACTTGAAGTTGATGAGTGAAATATATACTAGAAAACCTTAGAATAATAGTGGAGACTTAACCCTGAAAGCTTTGAGCCTTTCTATTTTTCTGAGGGTTATACATAAACTCTGATTTTTCTTGAGTCTACATTATCTCGTTGATGATCTCATTATTTTCATTCTTTTGATCAATTGCTTTGGAAATGACATAAAAATTGAATTATTACACTAGAACTTCTTGGCTTATTCAATTGAGATGTCATAATACTGACTCGAACTTAGGAAATGATCTAGGCATTTTTTTTTTCTTTAAACCATTAACTAGCCTTTTAACTTACCCATAACATTAACTTTTTGTAGCCTTTTGAGCCATAGATTAACCTTTATTTGTTAACCCATTAACCTTTACCCAATTTTTCTGGGAATGTGTACGGATGAATATACTTGGTGTAAAAAGAGCATGAAAGATCAAAATATGAAATATTTCATAAATCCTCTATGAAAGAAAGAAAGAAAGAAAACAAGAAAGAAAAAGAAAGAAAGAAAGAAAAAAGAAGAAGAAGAAGGAAACAGAAGAAGAATGTGAATGAGGATAAAGATGTGAGAATGAAGAAAAAAATTGATGGTGCGCAACATTGATTTATTCTTGACAGCCTTAATTGTACGTATAATGGGTGTATACATTCCTAGAAATTTTTTAGAACCCTTTGACATTCCTTATTAACTATTAACCAAGCCTCATTACAACCCAACAAAGTCCTAGTTGATCTTAGGTAAAGGTTGGTTATGTAGATGTAGAGATTTAATAACTAAGACCTATGGTGTTTGATTCAACATTTCCAAAAGTAATTGATATTCCTGTCCATGAGATCATGTTCATTCCATTCTTGAAAAGTCCGTTCTTCATATTATTATATGTGAGATGATTGTTTTCCATTATTTACTCTTTTCCTCACATATAAACTGAGTGAAATACCAAATCTCTGAGTGCTTTATTGTGAGTGACATGAGAGGTTTGAAGTCAAAACAAACTTTCTACAAGAGATTTAGTCATTGTTTTACTCTGAAATGAAAAGTTATGTTGACAGTGCTATCCACACACACACATTGAGTTGAGGATGATTATGAATTTTTTCTAACCTTTAGAGAATATTAAATTATTTGGAGATTTGTTGATACACTAAAATGACACTGTTGGTTTCTTGCATTTCTTGAAGTTTTAAAATGAGCACTGTTCGACCAAGTTTTGATTGAGTCAGTAATGTTTGTGGGTAACATTTCTGGAAACCCTCACGAGACTATAACTCGTCCACTAGAGGTAATCTAGGGGTTTAAAGCCTTGTTGCACGTTTAAGGTAAGTGCAACCGATGATTCCTGCGAAAGTGAGTTAGGATTTTCTTTTTATTGTTTTGCTCGAGGACTAGCAAAATATAGGTTTGGGGGTATTTGATAGTCACATAATTATTACATAATATACCCCTTAATTTATACATGTTAGTGTTTCGATTATTATATTTTATAGTAATTATTTCGTTTTCATATCTTTGTAGGAATTTGAGCGTAAACGATGAAATCAGATTAAAGCGGCAAGTTAAGGAACGACAATTAGTCGATTCCAATGGTGGTATAAAGCAATCACAAAACCTAAACCTAAACCTAATTCATACCCTAAAACCAATTCATACCCTAAAACCAAACCCAAACCTAATCCTTCTCCTACCCTCATTGTTGAATCATTCCCTAATTCCATCCCTATTCATCTTGATTATTCTTATAAATAGAAGAGGATAGGGTAAGAATGGGGAGAGGAGGAAGAGAAGGGAAAATAGGAGAATTAGAAATCAAAACCTCTTCCTCAATGGAGATTTCCTCAAAGGATCTCCTCTCTCAAAGGTGATTCTCACAAGGTCACCCTCACCACTCATCCATCTCTCACTCACTCCACTCACTCAGCAATCACCACCTCGCCACCACCATCACCCTAGCACCACCTCCACCGCCAGACAGCACAACCGCCATCGTCACCACCGTGAAACAGGGGTGTGACAGCCCTGTTTCACGTCAACTTTCCACCATCACCGCAATATCCCTCTCCCTGTCCCCATCCTTCACGGCCAACATCACAAGGCGGACAGAACAGACTCGACCGCCGCGACAGAGCCACCCCAACCACGCCGCGAAACAGAGTCGCACCGCGACTCTGTTCCGCCTCGCCGCAGACCGTCCTCCTTTCCTCTCTGTCCTCTCTTCGTCCAGGCGTCCTTAACGTCTCTCCACCACCGTCCAACCACCACAGAACACCTCGTCCACGCGCACAACCATCGCTGAAACAGGAAGCGAAAACAGGGGAGCATCGCTCGCTTATCTCTCTTTGTTTTTACTGTTTTCTTGGTGTTTCCTCACGTTTTCTCATCTTTTTCAGGTTTTGGAAGCATTTGGAGGTCGAGGGGACTCGCGAGGAGCGAGAACGAGGCCGCGAACATCTGCTGTCGCGCTGGAGAAGACGAGCGGCTACTGTAGCGCCACTGTAGCAGAGGCGGGAAGGGTTATTTCGGTTATTCGGCTATTCACACCCCCGGTTTTGCTCTGTACCACCACAGAGTGCTTTTGGCCAGTTTTCTCGGGATTCGCGTCCGTGCAGAGATGATTTCCACCTCCATTGACGTTGTGCCCACCGCCACCATGACCAGCTAAACCATTCGCCAAGGCTACGATGAAACCACGGGATTTTCTAGAGTTTGTGTATTTAAATTTATTATTTTCTTTATGCTTGAACGTTAAACACATTTGATTTATGATTTTTAATAAATTGCTTTCACCGATTATATCCTGATTAATTATCTAGACTAGTCGGTAGTTAGAAGTACCCTTTGTTGAAATTCAAAAGTCTGATTTAATCAATTAATCTGAATCTGTGATTGTGTGTGCCGTAAGAAGACACACAATGCTAGGGATTAGGATTAGTTAAAATAAACCTGTGATTGTGTGTGCTGTAAGAAGACACACAATTCTAGGGGTTTATACCTATGCTTAAATCAATTGTGAACTTAGATTAATCTTTAGGTTAGTCATGTTAAATCTTGAAAACAATATCTTTGATTACACAAATCTCAAAGAACTTGTGGTGGATTCAATGCCTTGGTTTCCTTTCTCATATTATTTAAAACTTTTTATTTTGTTTTTAATTTGATTTTTAGTTTAGATTTAAAAATGCTGTAACCCCCTTTCCTATAAATTAGTTTAATTAAATTCTAAAATTTCAATTGCATCCACCTTCCTCGTGGGATCGACCCGTACTTGCCGTTGTCTACCAGTTAGGCACCGTGCACTTGCGGTTATTACAAGTAGGTTAAATTAACCTGTTAATTTAGGTTAGTTAAATCCGCATCAATCATCGACAAGTTGTACTTGTTGGCTTTCAAATTTGTTTTGTAGAGCTCTTTATTAACTTCTAAATTGTTTCTTGATAAAATGCCAACAACTACAACCGTAAATTTACACGGTACTGCCGTGGATAAATACATGGGCAATTTAAGGCCCATCGATAATTGGAGTGGGTTTAATATTCCAACACTCCCCTTAGCACAAGCACGAGCAAAATACTGAAAATTCTCACAGCGATTGCGCTAGACGAGACTCGAACCCATGACCTCTGAGAACCAATGCTCTGATACCATGATAAATTGCCAACTCTCTAAAAGCTCGAACTTGTAGAGAATGTGAATTCAATCATATATCAAGCGGAAGTGAGAGCGGAGTCGTGGGACTATAACTACATCGGTGGGTACCAATTGTACAACTACACCGTAAATTTACATGATACTACCGTGAATAAACATATGGACAATTTTAGGCCAATGGATAATTGGAGTGAATTTAATATTCCAACATTTCTTGTGTCTCGTTCTTCCGCCCCATGGATTATAGCATTCTCGATTACTCTACTAGTCTACCCAACTACCTTCAAATCATTTTCAAGTTTATTTGTGGATTTATCCTTCATCGAAGTATCTGAGCATTCCTGATATCTGTTTTGTTCTGTACTTCTTCTGCCATACCCGGTTCAGTAGATTCTACTTCTTTTTCTGTGGGTTCATCAACAAGAGCGCTAAACTTGTTGGTTTTCAAAATTTTATCCATGTGAGCCTCTTCCTTGCCCAACCTGATCGTTTTCGTTTTGTAATGGCTTTGTGCCCTTTTCCTTTCCATCCTTACTCACAAATTCCTCTCCCATGTTGTTCTTTGCCCCGCTCAGTCCTATCACTTTAAACTTGTCAACTTGAAGTTTGTTGTGTTTAACATTCTCTATGACGACTGGTTTATAGACTTGTTGGACATTGCCTCCTTCTGGTTTATCCGTTTTGTCCTTTGTATGTTTGATCCTTTGAGTTAAACCCAGTTTCTTTCTGTACAAAAACAAATAATGGCCTATCAAAGCACAATGTTAGCAGTATTTAAAACCTGGAAAAACCAATTTCTGCCAATAACCACTACTTCCTGAATTTTCAAGCCAAATCTTAGTCGAAATAGCGACATTAAGATCCATTACCACACACAACAAAGCAAAAGATTGGTGGTTGCAGGAACAAAAAGTGACATAGAGAACAAACATAAAATCTTTTATTAATAACTAGTATGTCCCCTGTCGTTGCCATGATATGAGTTTTTTTGGATAAATTTCGTGACATGCCAACTCATTTGTGCCCATGGTTAGTGACGGAGTCAGGATTTTTGTCGAGGGGGGGGGGGGGGGGGGGCGGAGTGATGTCATAATTAATTAAATATAATATAAAAATTAGTTATTTTAACATGATTTTTTTTTAATTCGAAATTCTTCCTGGCCTAGAAAAACCAACGAGGTTGTTGTCTGAGGAGGCAAAAATACACTTTTGCCCCCCTATTTAACAACCTTTTTGGAAAATGTGTTTAAAGAGGATATTTTTGCCCCCCTCTTTAACAACCTTTTTGGAAAATGTGTTTAAATAGGGGGGCAAAAGTGTATTTTGCCCCCCAGATAGCAAACCAAGCAGGGGGACCCAGGCCCTGTAGAATTACTACTATATTCATTGATTACTACTATAGCAAAAAGGGGAGTACAACAAAGACAGTCATTGAAGATGATTACTATTATATTCATTGAAGATGATTACTACTTATAGAAACACAACAGAAGAGAAGGGTTCGAATAATTGATTACTACTACATGAAGAAAATGAGGAAGAGATTGAGTTGTTTACGATTTTTTTTGTGGAGATGACCAACACAGTGATTAATGAAGACACCTGGTACCTAGAAGAAGAAGAATAAGGTGGTTTGGATCCTACTGGATCTTGTGAAGATGAGCTCAAATAACTCAATAGTTATAGATCTTTGAAGATGATGAAACATAGGGGTTTCCCTCATCTTATCCAATCGATGGAGTATGAAGAAGAAACTGTGAATTTTGGTTTCTTTGAGGAGCAGTTCTAGCTGGTCTGGGAAACCAGCCTGATTTCCCTGCCTGAGAGGCAAAAATACATTTTTGCCCCCTTTTTAAAACATCTTTTTGGAGTATGTGTTTAAAGAGGGGGGGGGGCAAAAATGTATTTTCGCCCCCCACAGGCAGGGAAGACTTGCTAGAATTTCTGTTCTTTGATAAATTTGAGGGATTTAACCTCTATCTCTAACTCTAAAAGTATAGTTTGAATTCCCAAATTCTAGACAGCCTGGGAGAGGCTGCCTGGGGGCCCAAAATACAAGTTTGCCCCCCCTCTTTAAATACCTTCTCCAAAAAGTTGTTTAAAGAAGGGGGGGGGGGCAAATTTGTATTTTGGCCTCCCAGGTAGTAAACCAGGCTGTCTAGAATAACTCGTTTGAATTTGATATGTACATGATTTGAAGGATAAAGTCCTGGTTAAAGTGAAAAGTGAGAATAGAGGGGCACATAAAAAAACTAATTGGGGGACAAATAAATTATAAAAAAAAAAAAAAAATTCTCAAAAGTCAGTGGGGGCAAGTGCCCCCACTTGCCCCCTCGTAGATCCGTGCTTGCCCACGGCACCGTAAATACACTCACTTTTCCCAATAAATTAATTGGTAAAAATAAAACTTATAATACATAGTCACTCATTTCACAATATAAAATGTATTTCATAGATTTGAAATTGCACTCATTTATCAATGTAAAATGTATTTCACAATACAAAGCCACTCATTTCATAAATTTGAAATAACACACAATGACAAATACTAAAAAACACTCAACTGTATATTTATGTGTACAAATCAAAATAAATTTCGTCAAAATAAATTATACTTGAAAAATGAGAAATTGAAAATGGGAGAGACAAAAGAGTGCAAGTGAGGTTTAAGATAAATTGAAATATTAGAAATTGTATAGGGTCATTAGATCTTTATATTTGGGTAAATCTCAACCGTATTTTATCTTCAACCTCAAATACCATTCTGATTTGTAATATAGACTATGATATTATCTGTGTCTTCGACACTCATATTGTTTGACATGAGGAGAATTTTCAACTTTGACCAAGGGTATTTCAGTTCTACGCGAACATAAATTCCAGCCACACACCCTCCCCTCCTCCTCTATGTGATTCGTTGGCACGATAAAAGTTTAACATGATAAATAAAATTTAGTCTACTTTAAATATCAAGATAAATAAATATCAAAATGTTGGGTATGAGAATCGAACCCATGCACTCTTATTTATTGGGGATTGATTGAAGGTATGTCAAAAAGGCTAACTTTAAGTCTCAACCATCAGATGAAGCGAATCTCAACCATTAACTATGTTTATCTACAAACTTATCTCCTGGTGCTTTAAATTCTATGTGATCCGTTAGATTTGGGTAAATCTCAGTCGTCTTTTATCTTCAACCTCAAACACCATTATGATTTGTAAGATAAATTCTATGCAACCTCTTTTGTCTCTTTAGGATTTTTAACACTTTTACCCATTCTGTGAATAATGTTTGTGGTTGTGTTGTAAAGAGAAAATGTCAAAAGACTCCAAAGAAACCCAAAAAAATCTCATTAAAGGGGCTACTTAGAATTACTCATCTTTTATTTGCAAGCAAATACTTGGTAAATAAGTCATTTCACTTGACCTTGCGACCCAAATGCTATGAGAAACCCACAAAGTTAGTAAAAGCAGTAGGATCCAAAGTGTAATTTCCCTGTCCAAAAACCAGAATTAACAATTAAGTTAATTAAACAACACAAGTATTGAGATAGATCCAAAACTTAAAACATTTTCATTGTTTTTTCCCCATTCACAATCTAGGACAACTAGTCCATGTATGTTCCCTATGGTTTGAGTCAATGTACACTAGTCCGACGGTGAGAAAAGTCCATTTCTTTTTCCCCAAGGGTTGAACGCTACATACAATAAATCACAAAGAAGAACAAAACCTTGGCAATGACAAATGAGAAATGACTTAATGTCTTAGGTCACTTTGTCTTAATTTTCTGGTTACCTTGAATTGACATCTTGGCTAGCATATACTTTTTTCATTAAAAAATCTCTTGGAGCTTATCTTAGGGTGTGTTGGGCTGCATCCATTTCATGGGAATTGGAATCCTATTCCCACTTGGAATAGGATTTGAGGTTTTTCTATAGGTTTTTATTCATGGGCATGATATGCCAGTACGTGCCACAGATTCTCACCTTTGATGGGAATCCGATGCCTCACCTCTTGGGAGAAAATAATTCACGAGTCTCTTCTCTCTCTCGCTCTGCTATTTGTTACCAAATTAAACCAAACCCTAAACACAAATCTCTTTTTTCTCCCGCTCTTCGTTGCCAAACCAAACCCTAGACACACGTCTCTTCTCTCTCTCTCTCGTTATATCCTCAATGAGCATCCAAAATATCCCTCTATATCCTCAATGTATCACGTTTTGTATTGGAATTAAGTGATGATATCAATATCAACAACATATTTGTGTATCATGAGGTTTGATGAAATATTTGAAAATGCCTCAATTTTCTCCAAAAATCGTCATGGGTTGATCACATTATGAACACTGCCATCAACTAAACATCATTTGGTTTTAAAACATCTATTGATGAATATGATTTGTGATTAAGTCTCACTCATGAATTTCAGAATTATTGTTTTATACTTATGACGTGTCTATGATTGTATTGGAAGTATAAATATATTAAGGGTTTATGCTTATACAGATTTTCGCTGTTTGGTTGTCTATTTACTGAGAGAAAATCGATTTTTCATGATACTGTTTTTTCACTACTCATGAGAATCAAAGTCCAAGGGAGAAGCCTCAGAATCAAATTCACCAAAACAATTTCAATTTTCATGTCTATTTTCGTGTAACCAAACATACCCTAAGAGTAATGTTGATATACATATATAGTAAAACTATGTGAGAAAATATAAGAATGAGATGAGTACTCACATTTTTGACATACGAATTAACACAATATGGGATTGAAATTTAGGAGGCACCCAATCATGTGAAGTTAACTTGCTACCAAACAACCCAATTAGAAAAGGAGAGAAGAAAATACAAACTATAAGGTCAAGCCATTAGTGTATAAAAATATTGTTAACATCAACTTCAATAATGGAGAAGAAAACAATCACCAAAAACAAAAGACCACCAGGTTGTGAATGTGTTTTTTGGAATATTGGACAAAGACTAATCTTTGAGTTTTACAAGAAATGAGAAAAAGAAAAAAAAAATAGTTACTTTTCCATGAACAACATAATAATTTATTTTGTTATGTGATTTTGAGAAAAAAATTTAAAAAAATCATGAATCAGAATTGTCTTCATATATTTGAGACCGATGTTGTTTGACTCGAGCTCTTGTTCTTCACATCATTCCAGGAACCTGTGATAGATCCATAAGTCAAAATAAAAGAGTGAATACATGTAGTTGCATTTGGTTTATAAGAACTTTCTCATAATAACAAAATTAGTTGCGCACTTTAAACAGTGTGTTTATGCTTACTTCTAATCGAAAGCATAAAATTTTAATGAATTTTTCTATGCAGTCAGGGGAGAGAGCACTGATTAGTGTTTGGGGAGAGTGTCTAGTACATGAGTGCCAACTCTATTTTTCTCACGTGTTGAACACCCTCCCAAGACACTAACAAGGCACAAGGACAAGTAGGTTTATTTTTCAATTACTCTTGCGTAAATCTCTAATTGGTATAATCATAAACACAAATTACGACATTAATTACTTTCCTATATAGAAAATTTAAAGTACATGTTTCTCTTTTTTGGATGATCTCCTCACTTCATTAAAAATCATTTATATATTTAATTACCAGCTTAGTAAATCAGAGTTTCAACCTTATATTTAAAAGATATTTTACCATGACAAGAATCAAAATTTTGTGATGGTAATTCATGTGATGAAAAGATGACCTTAACAATTCAACTTATTTTGAATTTTTTTTCCTTAACAAGCTACGTGGCAATTATGGATTACAGATAAAATCACATAGTTTTTAGAAGGTTTATATCTATATATAATTCTTGATCGAGTATGACAAAAGCTCTGCATTCTTTCATCCTCTTTCAATATATTATATAAAGCAGAAACTTATATCAGTTTCATTATCTGCAGAAGGGTTTCAGTGAGTGGAATAGAAGAGAGAGGAAGAGAGAGAGAGAGATGGCAGAGATGGTAATGGTTTTATTTGGAACAGTGAGTGCTTTGTTCCTTTTACTGGCATGGAGAGCCTTTTATTCAGTCTGGTTGAAGCCCATGAAGTTGGAAAGGCAACTTAACAAGCAAGGCTTCACTGGTCCTCCTTACAAGCTGTTGTATGGAGACCTCAAGGAATTTGCAAGGGCAAACAAGAAGGCAAGATCCAAGCCTATGGAACTTTCCCATGATATCGTGCCACGCGTCTTCCCTTTCCTCAGTCAAAAGGTTAAGGAATACGGTATTTTCTCAACTCAAAATTAGTGTATTTATCCATAGGTAGGTTTGAACTTTATTGTGATAACTATTTTTTCATGACAACACATCCTCTCATCAATTCTGATCATTGAGAAAATTGCAGGTAAGATGTCCTATACATGGTTTGGATCAACTCCAAGGCTGAACGTCATTGATCCTGATCTTGTCAGGGATATTCTATCTAGCAAGTTTGGTCATTTTTCTAAGATTAAGTCGAATCCATTGGCAAAGTTGTTAGCACAAGGAGTTGTAACTTATGATGGAGAAAAATGGGTCAAACATAGAAGGATTATCAACCCAGCTTTTCATCTTGAGAAGTTAAAGGTCATTATTCTCTTTAATCATGCATTCTCAAACATTTTCATTATATCCTAGTAATTGCAAAAGACTGAGTTATTGCTCTATAAAGTCCATGCGTTATGTGATGACACATTTTCGGCATGAGTTAACTCCTGCAGGCTGGGCTAACTGTTGTTTTTGTTGATTATAGCTGATGTTACCTGCGTTCTACACATGTTGTAGCGAGATGATGACCAAGTGGGAGAATTTAGTCAGTGAAGAGTCATATGAAATGGATGTCTGGCCTGAACTTCAGAACTTAACTAGAGATGTCATCTCTAGAACAGCATTTGGTAGCAGTTTTGAAGAAGGGCAACGAATATTTGAGCTACAAACTGAACTGGCTGTGGTTGCTATCCGACTTTCTCAATCCGTATACATCCCTGGTTACAGGTACACATAACTCACAAGCTCTAAAGATGGTTAAAAACAGCCTTCCTCCGTGCATCACATGCTTCACAGAGTTATCAGTAGCATACAGCAAGTTTTTTATTTTTATTTTTATTTTTTATTTTTCTTTTTTCTGGTTAAACACGAAGATGTTTATTAAGAAAAGAAAAAGAAACATTCCTATATCAAGGAATGCCAAGACACCATGAAAGTGTCAAAACCCAAATCCCTAAACAAATTACAAGCCGAACCCATCCTCCACAGCAATTCTCTAATCTCAATAAAGATAGAGTGCTCTAATCTGTTGAGTCCTTCAAATACCATTTTATTTCTTTCTTTCCACACACACCACATGAGAACGTGAGGGACCCTACGCCATAACCACTCCCCCCTCCCGACGGGAAGGATTAGCTTGAGACCACCAACTTAACCAATCTAAAATGAAACCTTGAAACATCAAACTCAAACCAAATTCTGACAAGAAACTGCTCCAAATGGATTTGGAGAAACTGCAGTGAAACATCAAATGGTCCAGCGTCTCGTCAATTTCATTGCAAAACACACAAAGACTCCCTTTGTGAATTCCTCTTTTTTTAACATATCTTTAGTCAAGATCTTCTCATGCAACTCAAAACGTTATAGTTAAGTGATAAGCACACATGCCACAAATGTTGATCAGAAAAAGAAAAAAAAATGTCGATTTATTTAAATATACAGAGCAGAAATGAATTATAATTTTGGGATGACTGATCCTTCTACTAATCTAGTCAATAACTAGGAACAGTAAGATAAATTTAACTTGTTAATTCTTCTATTTGTTTGTACAGGTTCCTTCCAACTAAAACAAACAATAGGATGAAGGAAATTGATAGAGAAGTGCGGACTTTGCTCACAAATATAATTAGAAGGAGAGAAATGGCTATGAAAGCTGGAGAAGGGCACAACGATGACTTGTTAGGCTTATTGATGGAATCCAACTTTAGGGAAATTCAAAATAATGGGAACTCGAAAAATCTTGGTATGAGTGTTGATGATGTTATTGAGGAGTGCAAGTTATTCTACATTGCAGGACAAGAAACTACTTCAACTTTGCTTGTGTGGACGATGATTGTGTTGAGCATGCATCCTGAGTGGCAGGAGAAAGCGAGGGAAGAAGTCTTAGAAGTCTTCGGACAAGAAAAACCGAATTTTGAAGGGTTGAACAACTTGAAGATTGTGAGTATAATTCTTTTATCCCTTTTACCTTGGCTACTGTTGCAAATATAATCACATCACTAACATCGAAAAGTTTTATGCAGATAACAATGATTTTCTATGAGGTTCTTCGGTTATACACACCTGTGGTTATGCTACAAAGGGCTACTTATAAGCCGATGAAACTAGGAAACATATCTATTCCTGAAGGAGTAGAGATTGAATTGCCAACTCTACTTGTTCACCATAGTGAAGAACTTTGGGGAGAAGATGTCAATGAGTTCAAGCCAGAGAGATTTGCCGATGGAATTTCAAAGGCCACGAACAATCAAGTGTCATTTTTCCCATTTGGTTGGGGTCCACGGATATGTGTTGGGCAGACATTTGCGTTGATCGAGTCAAAGTTAGCTTTAGCCATGATTCTGCAACGCTTCTCATTTGAGCTTGCTCCCACCTATACGCATGCTCCATACACTGTTTTAACTCTTCAGCCTCAGTATGGTGCTCAGCTCATCTTACGTAAACTATGATTCCATTGTCATCACATAAAACTCCACCTCAATCATGGTTCTCGCTGATTGATATACTTACTAGTGGTGGTGCATTATAAATATCCTTAAAGTTGTAGCCCTGCGAGTTGTACTGAATCAACAATATTTAGTTATCCTTTTGCATGCCATTTTCAAGTACCTTTATTTTGTCAAGCATCTTGAATCAGAATTGATTAGTTCAATTCTCTTGTCACCCAAATTAATACGGGAAGTTTGTTAACGTTACCACATGTTATATATATTTGAAAGTAATTGCGTAATTTTATTCGAAAATAAGGGAATATGTTAAAAATCAGTTATATCTGATGTGCTAACATATCCAACATTATGTACTTTATTCAGATTAAATTCTAGCTTTGTAAATAAACTTACTGCCAAACAACTGGAAATAGAGAAGAGAGTGAGACCTCTCATCAAGCTCTGCAGAATTTGGCTCCCGTGAACGTTTTGAAGCTTAGGGTGTGTTTGGTTGCATGGAATCCTATGCCATGAGAATCCATGAGGGGACCACTACATTTTAGGCTAAATTGATATATCACTCCACATCCACCATTTGATTTTGTGATTAATGGTGGAAATGAAAATCTCATGAACATGGGAATCACATGCCTTGGGGGGGCCAAGGAGTGAGATTCCCATGTTTATGGGATTTTCATTCCCACCATTGATCACAAAATCAAATGGTGGTCAAATGGTAAATGTGAAATGATATATCAATTTAACCTAAAATGTAGTGGTCCCCTCATGGATTCCCATGACATAGAATTCCATGCAACCAAACACACCCTTAGGTTGCAGGTATTGTGGAACAAAGGTATGGAGCTCCAATGAAAGGGTGGTGATGTTTGTACATGCTTGAATTTGTGCACAAGTCATATGCATGAGAGATCGAACCACAATGAAAGAAATAAATAGAGAGAACGAGAGATAGTTTTGTAGTTGATTTACCAACAAGGGCGTGTTTGGTTGCAAGGTGAATAAAATTTTCTCGAAAAAAAATTCACAGGAAAAAGGGCATGATTTGACAAAAGTTTTCAAGATCTAATTAGTTTGCAACCAAAAACTTGGAAAATTAGGGGTAAATTTGATGTTCATCATTTTATTAATAGGATAAATGCCATTAAGTCCATTTTATAAATTTAATTTGATCTTGGTCTCTTGCCGTCGGTTGACCATTTAGTGAACCATTATCATGTGCACATGTTTCTAGGGCTGGGCACGGTTCAGTATTGGACTTGTCTCGGTCCGGGATAGAGATTTTTTTGGGAAGAACCGGTTGGTCCTGAACTGATTTGAACCAGGACGGAACCATGCCATCCCAGTTTGTTCCAAATTTTCATAATAGGCGACTATCTCCACTGTAGGAAGAGGAAAAAAAAAGAGAAAATCACTAGTAAATACTAGGAAAAAAGGGATTTCTACATATGTATCGTACAAAGCAACAGATTTTATCAGCTGTAGCAAAAAAAGAGACTCTTAGGGTGTGTTTGGTTGCATGGAATCCTATGCCAAGGGAATTCATGAGAGGATCTCTACATTTTAGGTTAAATTGATATATCACTTCACATCTACCATTTGATCTTGTGATCAATGGTGGAAATGAAAATCTCATGAACATGAGAATCTCACTCCTTGGTCCCCCAAGGCATGTGATTCTCATGTTCATGGGACTTTCATTCCCACCATTGATCACAAAATCAAATGGTGGATGTGAAGTGATACATCAATTTGGCCTAAAATGTAGGAGTTCCCTCATGAATTTTCATGGCATAGGATTCCATGGAACCAAACACACCCTTATAGAAGCCAAAATATGAAGATATGGATATGCCTATAATTACTTTATTCTATGGATAAAAGATCTAATTGGTATGGGATAGGAGGCGCCGTAAAGATCAATTAGCAAGGTTTTTGGCCGATCTCAACCCCAAAGCCCTAAAGTTTCCTTGAGATTCCTAGAACCAATCTCCACGCCTCCCACTTATATTAAACCCTAACCTCACCTCCTCTCGATTTCTCTTCGCTATATTAGCTCCTCTAGAGTTTCCGCCAACACTAGAGTGAAATCAAACCAAGAATTAGCAACAACCATGGCGACGACCCCAATGGAATCTGCGCAGTGCTTCGACCAAAAATAGGTCTTCAAAATCAGAAAAAATAAAGATATCTTATCCAAAACAATAACAGAAACCAAGTTGATCCCTAATTGCATTAAAAACATGTTAAAACCTACACAACCTTAATTAATGAATTTATATTATTTTCATGGTGCACATCCACCTCGAATGAAAAAAATATACTTAATTTAGCAATGCACAGTTCACCTTCCCTATTATAATCTTAATCACATTTTCTGTCTTATACTCAAAGTTGACACCGAAGTCTTATAATAAAAATTGTAACTAAAAATAAAAACAGAGTTTGCTAGTTGAATATAGGTACAACTTTTCTAGCAGCAAAAAGCCAAACACGTTAGCTATTTTCTCGTGTTGTAAATACTACACATGAGAAAGGGCACACAGTAGCAATCATATAAAACCAAGGATTGTGATTTTGTTTTTCGAAGTAATTTTGATCTTTTGAAGTTAAAAAAATATTTGGTGTGTAAAGAATAGACGTAAAAATTTTGAGTATACATGAAAATATAAATAAATTTTACAGGTATATGAAATATGTGAAAAAATAAGATGAAAGGAAAAAAATCTATTCAATACATTAAATTAAGACTAAATACGAAATATATCTTAAATTCATAACCCGTTAACAATATAGAAAAAAAAAATCACAAATTTCACAAAATTTTCTTAAAATGAAATCTAATGAATTTTCACAATTCCATCCAAATCCCAAAAAAATCAAAATGTAGGAAGGAAGCATTTAAGTTTCTTCGTATTAATGACCATCTGAAACAGAGAAGAAGAAAAGAGAATGAAGAGGAAGATGACTAGACAACAACTCTTCTTCTTCCCCCCTTCTAGTTGATTCATCTTACCACCTCTCCTTCACCTCTTCAAGATAATGTCAAGACATGGTAAGTGTCCAACTCATCCCTCTGGTCGATTCAGTAGTAATCATCCCCGAGCATAGAGATCGATTCAGTAGCAGAGAGGAAGATCAATCAGAGCAGAGTTCGAATTGATCGACAAGAGATAGAGCAGAGTTCGAATTGATCGACAAGAGATCGAGCAGAGTAGTCAAGCACAGATGAAGAATCAAGCAGAACAGATCCACACTTCCAGAGTTGAAATCTGCAACCGAAAAAATGAGATTGATGTTGGGTTTATGGGCAAAAAAAGCGAAATTTCTGAAAAATGCAAATTCTCTTTTTGCAAAATTTTCTTTTCGTATTTAAAAAAAAATGAAAATTTCATGAAATCTCATTCTTTGTTTAAAACACGTTATCTATTACCATGGAATGAGTTTTCGCGAAATTTCGTTTTGTTTGAATTACGAAAGGGAAAAAAGGCAAATTATAAATTTACATTTTTTCGAGGATTTTTGAGAAAATTTTCGAGTTTTATTTTTTTGTACAATTCGAATTTATCATTTTTTAAAGGCTTTTTCAAAATATTTCAAAGTTTTTTTTCCCCGTAAATTTAGAGTTTTTTCTTCTAATTATCAGTTTTTTTTAATTATTTATTGATTTTTGAAAGAACTACTTATTTTTTAATTATATATTTATTTAATGTTTGTTTAATTTCTAGGTATCTAGGCTTCATTTAATGTGTTTAATAGATTTATGTATTTGCATTTTTTCACATATTTCATATACCTTAAAATGCATTATATATTTCATGTATTCTCAAAATTTGTACATTTTTTCTTTACACATCGAAATATTTTTTAAAATCAGGAGACTGAAATTAACTCGAAAAACGAAATCATAGTTTTTAGTTGTTAATATAAATCATTAAGGTGCAAAAGTTTGCCCTAATTTCACTAGGACACGCATTCGATGGGAGATAAACGATCTAGTCAACCACATTCACCTGTCCAGAGGTATTTGTGGACTAAAGTATAATTAAAAAAAGAATTTAGACTTTGACCCATTATGTGTGTGCCAAAATTTATCGTAATAATATTTAAATCTCATTTTGGATGAAATCATAAAGTCCGTGGATGTTGACTAGTTATTGAGGTCTTAAAGGACCAACATCACTTAAACGACACGTGACAAATGCATGCTAGATACATGAGGACATCGCTAAGTGCATCCAAGCATGTATCATATATCAAAGTTTGGAGGAGAATTCACCCTCAACATTTGAAAATTTCCCCAATTAATTCAAAATTTGATGGAGACTAACTCTAAAGTTTATAGTATATAATTTTACCTTAGAATATGCTTACACTTCAATCTAATTGAGACGAAAGTGGAAATGGCGTGGCAGGGGTATTCAATATATGATATTTAGTAAAAAAGAATTAATGTATATATTCGAGCAGCACGAGGATGCCCTAATCTACATAACAAATCGTAATGGTATTTTAGGTTGGAGTAAAAAGATAGATGATATTTATCCAAACATAAATATCTAACGGATCACATAAAGGGGAGAGGAAAGGATTTTTCGCTGAAATTTATGTTCACATAGGACTAAAATACCCCTGGCCAAAGTTAAAAAATTCTTCTTCTATCAAACAATTTGAGTGCTAAAGGCATGGGCAATATCCTAGTCTATATTATAAGGAATTGTAGATGAAAGATAGCCATGAGTGAAAGTTGGAAAATATATTGAGGGTTGAAATTAATTTCCTATAATGACATGTTTGTGAATGTAATACAAGTATAAAGACAAAGAAAATGAAAAAATGGTGAAAGAAGTTAGTGGAATATACATGTTGCTGAGAGAGAAATTTTGTGTGTGTGTTTTTTTTCTTCATAACAGTGATTATGCAATACTCTCTAGTTACTGTAAAATCAAAGAAATTTTTGTCATAAGGTCCTTCGTTCCAAAATCGAAAAAGAAATCGGTACAATTGTAATAAAATAATTTGAAAATTTTATTTATTTCCTTAAAATTGTTATAACTATTTACTTGGTTATTGAATTTTGGTAAAATTGTAAATGTTGGAATGCATTTTTTTAAAATCTTTCCATATATATATATATATATATATATATATATATATATATATTTCTAATGCATTGCGGATCGTTAGTGTTTTCAATATTTTTCAAAGAAATGAGATATGCCGATCATAACATGAAAAACAAAAGAAGAAGAAATGAAACGTGCATCTTAATGCACATTCAAATAAAAACATTGAACTTTATGTTTTGGGAATTCAAAGTTTAGGGAAAACTCACTCTCAGTGTTTAATTTTTTTTTCCAACTGATTATAATTTTGACTGAGTCTAATCCTAAAATTTATAATATATACTTTTCTCTTATAGTAGGCATGAACTTCAAAACTTGTATTTTGCAAATCAGCTAGATATTTCACTATTCATAAGAAATTAGAGATAAAAGATGACTATTATTGAAAGTTAGGAAATATATCAATGGTTAAGATTCATTTTCAATAATGACATGTTTGTAAATATTAAACATGTAAAAAGCCGAAGAAAAAGAACGAGCTCCGCTTCCATTGTTTGGAACTTTTTTTTATCATATAATACAAAATTTTACCCTAAAAATATCACGATACACATTCTATCATGCCAACGTCATGGGTAATGCACTAATCTATCTTACAACTCAGCTAAGAGTTTAATTATTTATAAGGAATTAGAAATAAAAGAGAGCTATGATTGAAAGTTAAGTAAGATATTAAGGGTTGAGATTCATTTTCTATAGTGAAATGGTTTGTATAAGATGTAGAAGGGCAAATAAAATAAACAAAGAGATGAAAAAAGTTTTGTAATGTAATGTGGCAGAAAGAGAAAATTTAATTTTTCATTTGCTAAAAATGAAAATTGTGGTTACTATCTACTTAGTTGACGAATTTTGGAAAACTGGGTATACTTGAAATGCATGTTTGAAGATATTTTAAATGAAATCACTGATCAATACAAATGCTCAAAACTTTTCAAATACACAATTTCATGCCATATGTAATTTTCCAAAAAAAAAAAAAACATGTCTAAGGTTTTTTACTTCGTAAGTATTTTCAATATTTATCAAAAATGATACAGATATCTTAAGACACATTTAGGCGAAAACCTGAATTCCATATTTTAGAAAATTAAAATTTGACAAGAAGTCACTACCGCTGTTTTAAAATGAGTTTTTTTTTCAATTAATTAAAATTGAACAAATGCCATGAACCACTTTCTTAATGCCAATGACATTGGTAATACATTAGTCTATCTTTCAAATTAACTTGGTATTTCACTATTTATAAGGAATTAGAGACAAAATATGGCTAGAATTGAAAGATGAGAAATATGTTGAAGGTTGAAATTCATTTATTATAATGACATGTTTGTAAATATAAAACATGTAGAATGACAAATAAAATGAAAAAGGTTGGAGCAATATACATGTAACATAGAGAAAAAAAAAATTTGTATATGTTTTTATTCCTCAAAATTAAAATTGTTATAAAACTATTTACTTGGTTGTCAAATTTTAGTAAACTTGGTATTCCAATGATCAATACAAATGCTAAAAATTTAAAATATATCTTATTATTATAAACTTCTAGTGCATTTCACGTCGTTAACATTTTTCAATGAAATGAGACGGGAATGATAATGCACATTTAAACAAAAATCACGAACTTCTTGTTTTGGCAAATTCAAAGTTTGGAGGAGAACTCACTCTTGGCGTTTCAAATTGTTTTCCCCAACTAATTCAAATTTTGACTGAGTCTTACCCTAAAGTTTGTAATATATATTTTTACCTTGGAATAAATTTGTACTTCAAACTGATTTAGGACAAAAGTGGGGATGGTGGCGGGGTCTTCAGTACATATATTCAGTAAAAAATAAATGTATGAGGGTTGAGATTCATTTCTATAATGACATATTTGTAAATGTAAAATATGTAGAAAGGGAAAGGAAAATCAACATAAAACTTAAAATGAGGAAATGTACATGTGGCTGAGGAAAAAGTTTTTGTGTTTTCTTTCCTAGAATTTTTTTTTATGAATTTCGTAATTAGATTCTGCTAAAATTGGCATCATTAAAATCTAATGATCAATGCAAATACTTAAAATTTTAAAATAAGCATTTCACACCGTATGCATTTAAAAAAAAATCCAATACATTTCACGCCTTAAATATTTTCAATATTTTTCATAAAAATGAAAAGGCTTTCTCAAGGCATATTCAAACTCCACTTCCACTATTTTTTCAACGGATAAAAACTTAGACCAATTTTAACCCTCATATCACGACACACTTTCTATCGTGCCAACAACATGGGTAATACAATAATCTATCTCACAAATCAGTTAGGTGTTTTACTATTCAAAAGGAATTGGAAGTAAAAGATGACTATGATTAAAAGTTGAAAAAGATGTTGAGGATTGAGATTCATTTTATATAATGACATGTTTGTAAATAAAAAAACATTTAAAAGGCAAAAGAAGTGGGGAGAGAAAATTTTGTGTGTTTTTTAGATAAAATTAAAATTGTCGTAACTATTTACTTGGTTGTCTAATTTTGGTAAATTTGGTATCATTGGAATGCATATTTTTGAAAATCTTTCAATAAATCCAATGATCAAACAAGCACTAAAATTGAAAAATTATATGTTTTATTATTAAAAAAGTCTAATGCATTTTAGGTCCTCAGTGTTTTTCCAATAAAAGGATGAAGGAAATTGATGAGGCCGTTCACACTTTGATTGAGAAAACCATACAAATGAGAGAGGGCAATGAAAGATGGATAAGTCAACAACAATGACTTTTTAGACATATTGATGGATTCCAACCTCCAGAAAATTCAAGACAATGGGAACTCGAAGAAACTTGGGATGAGCACTCATGACATTATTCAGGAGCGCAAGTTTTTTTGTATTGTAGGGCAAGAAACTACTTCATCATTGCTGGTTGGACAATGATTTATTAAGCATGCATCACTGGCAAGAGAAGAGGTCTTAAAAGCCCTCGGAAAAGGAATATCGGATTTTGATGGGTTTATTAATTAATAAAAGTTGTGAGTTTATTAATTAAGAGTGGCACTATTGATGCAAATCATATAAAATTTGTTTATTCGAGTGACGATGATTTCATATGAGGTTCTTAGGTTATATCTGTTAGAATATATAGGGTTTGCACTCAACATAGCCAAGTCCAAGTCCAAATCCAAGATTGATTCACCTCTACAAGATATGAAACATCTAATCATATCCTAGCATAATATTTGCTAGGATATTCTTCTATTATAGGTTTATTTTAGTTGATATGATTTGTATTTATTTCTAAATGTACTTTTAGTTTATGTTATATAAACTCATCTTGGGTTTCTTGTAAGACATCCAATCAATAAAGTACAAGAGACTCGAGATGAGTTTATATAACCGAAACTAAAAGTACATTTAGAAACAAATACAGATAATATCAAATAAAATAAACCTAGAATAGAAGAATATCCTTGCAAATATTATGTTAGGATATGATTAGATACTCCATATCTTGTAAAGGTGATGGGTTTGACTATGTTGAGTACAAACTAACATATTCTAACAATATCACCTGTGGAAATTCTAATGCGAGCTACTCATAAGGAGATGAAACTTGGAGAAATACCTATTCCGGCAAGAGTTGAGACTGCATTGTCAACACTACTTATTGACCATAGTTGTGAATTCTGGGAAAACGATGTGAACGAGTTCAAGCCAGAAAGATTCTATGATGGAATTTCAAAGGCCACAATAAATCAAGTGTCGTTCTTCCCGTTTGGTTGGAAATCCCTATGATGAAGTAACCCAACTACTTGGTTACAGATTTTTTCTATTTTTCAAATGATGAGAAAACCTGATCTTACTAATGGTAATTAAGGTATTTAGTTATTAATCAGTTTAGGTATAAATTATAAACCGTTTTCCTGTTTTGCCTCCCCTGCTTCTGGCTTTATGTTCTTCCTAGTTTGCGACACAGAATGGGTTTATGTGAAATAAAATAGAGGGAAAAAAATATGACACCAAATTTTTTTTCCTTTTTTTAATCGACATGGATGCTCAACTCTTTTTATTTCAACATGAAACTCGTTGATAGTCCAGTTACGATTTTTCGTATTGAGCTCCTTGGAAGATTGTTAAAATAAATATAGGTTTTGAATTGAATTGTTTGTACATAAAGCTTCACTAATGAAAAGAAAAGTTTTTCATTTGAAATGTTTGTACATAAAACTTGACTGTATCAAGAGTGCAAAATGGAAGAAAACTGCTCCTGACATAAAAGAAGATTCCTTGTTTCTCCTTATTAAAAATTATACATAGGAAATACTTTTGTTAGCTTGCTTTTTCTTTAATACTTGATTTGGGTTTTGTTTCTATTGAATGAGTTCTATTAAAGGTTTCAACTCCTTCAATCTGTATGAGGGATGAGTTTTTTCAAAGTCATAGTTTAAATGGAGGCTTTTTGAAGTTGATCAAGATCCTCTCATGTTGTTTTTCAGAAATTCTAGCTGGTTCGGGAAATTGGTCAGGTTTGCTGTCCGGGAAGTGTTTAAGGAGGAGGGGCAAAAATGTATTTTCGCCCTTTTCAAGCAACAAATCAGGCCAATTTCCCAGATCAGCTAGAATTTCTCATTGTTTTTTATATCCAGGCTTCTCGTGTATGTTGCTTTATGCCTATGATGAGCAAACTCCCAACTAATTCAGGTTGAAACTCTTTTATCAATAAGCTTCAGAATCGCCATTATTATTTGTGTCTCTAACTGCCTTTTGTTAAACTGACATAGTGAATATATTTTTAGTTAGAACTAAGTATGCCTGATTTGTGACCGAAGGACACCTTCCTGCTCGGTATCCGGGGTTTATAGTTTACATATGCTTAGGGCATTCATGAAGCTAGAAGGTTAGCACCCAAGGGCCGGGCAGAGGGCAAAGCCAGCAAGGCACTGCTTTGGGCCTCAGAATAGACAAGCCAAAATTGGGAGAATGTAACGGGGGGGGGGGGGGGTCATGTCATTGCTATATATATATATATATGCAGGCCTAAAGTAATGGAACCATAATCCAAAAAATCCTTATTAAATACTTATAGAAAAACCTAGTTTTAAATGGAATGGAGTATCCAAAGACTAAGATAGCATTTGTGTTTTTTAAGTGCTTATAAGCTAACTTTTAACTGTAATTAGAAGTTCTAAACGAGCTTTTGAATGAACTGTTTGTTTTGCTTCTGAATGGACTGCTGATTAGAAGCTGTAAAATTAAAAAGGTGTTTGTTTTTAGATGCTAAATTGGAATTGTTTGACAATTTTGCCCCATTGAGCTGAAAAAATTGATGACATAAATATTGTGCTTAAAATCATATCCAATAATTATTCAAATCCTAGAGAATGTTACAATACCTTTCATTACTAGAATATCGAAATATGACCAAGTACATTTAAAAAAAAAATTCAAACCAAATTTCTCACTAATATTTCTTTTGCAATACGATCTCATAAATCAACTATATTGATTTGTTTACCTGATCAAAATACTTGAGACAGTTGTGATTGTTCACTATCAGTTTGTTCGGGAGAATTTGAGAGATAAAGAAAAACTTAAAAATACAGAGAAAGAAAAAAAAAAGATGAATGAGAGAAAAGAGAAAAATTTCTTATCGAGTCCTTGTCAAGGTAGGTAGAACCACAATATTTGGTGAAGAGAATGAAGATGCGCCGTTAAAATTTAGCCATACTTATTTTTAAGAAGATGGATACAAGAATTGTCATTACAAAATTATGTTAAGGTTATTATTAGAATAATTTTTTACTCAACACTCAGTGCTAAGTGATCAACACTTCCATGTTGCTTACTCTAATAAGAAGTAGAACTTCTGATCAAAATTAAAACAAACACTCTAAACAAGGTTGTCCACTTCTTATTATGACTTCTGCCATTCAAAAACAAAAACAAACACCCTCTAAGAGCATCATCAGTACAACCAGTGTAATTTCTCTCTCTGTTTTATTGGTTTTTTTTTTTTTTTTCTTTTTCCAAAGATGATCTCCTCACCATTTCATTCGGTTTTGAGCACTCAAAGGAAGATGTTAAACAAGATCTTATGGGTGAAAATTGCTCTTATCACCTTGTTGATGACATCATTCATAAAAAGTTGTATATTTTTTAAAATTGTAATTATTTTTCAATTTTTTTTATCCCATAACCCCCACCCTAGATGTTGCCGACAGGGTTTGAACCCTGGCTAACGTTATAAGGTAAGTGTGGTCATGAAAAATTTTAACCTACTAAGAGACACCAACATAAAAGTTTATTTTCCTCTCTGTTATCTCCTTTTTCCTCAACAATTTCTTTCCAACATTGTCACTGCCACTGCTACCTCGCCTCGCACCACCTAGTAGGGGTGTTAATTGGTCCATGTAAACCGATCGAATTAACGGAACCGAGCCCAAAAAACTGAAACAGAATGAAAATCGAAACCAAATTGCTAAAACCGAACAAAACCGAGTTACTTCAATTCGGTTTTGGTTTGAGTTTTTTTTAGCCCCCAATAAACTGAAAAGAACCGTATCAAAATTTTATCTGTTTTTTAACTCGCAGCCCCCTACTACAAACAACTCAAATCCCACCCAACCCCCACCCACCCCCATTTAATTCTCACCTACCCCATTTGGTTTAGCTAAGGTGTATATATAGAGATTGGATCCAGTGAGAGAAGTAGAGAGGTCCTCCATATCATAGATATAAGTGAGTCTGGTGTGCTAAGATCCATTATTGGTTACCCTGCTCATTTTCCAAAAAAAAAACGATCCATTATTGATGATCTTATAAATGAGTTTTGTTTCAAGGCTTTATTCGGCTCTGTTGTTAAAGGAGTTTCTGTTGCTTTATTATATATATATATATATATATATATATATATATCTGTCAAGAACCTCCCAACTTTGCCAAAGTTCCTCTTCGCTGAAGAAGTAACCGCGCAACACTGCACATGATCGAAAAACATCAACTACTACAAAGGTAGCGAGTACCTTTCTCTCTTCTTTCTTTCTTTATTTCTTTATTTCTTTCTTTTTTTCTCTGCTTGCTCTATTTATTCCTCTTCACATGGTGGGGTGGCAACACCCGCGAGGATTAATTTATTGAGAAGAGGAGGTGGTTCTCCTTCTTGATTTACAAAAGAGGAGATGTGAAGAGGGGTAGTGATGAGAAAAGAAGGCAATGGTTGCGATTGATTTACAGAGAAGGAAGGGAGAAAAGAAGGCGGCAGTGGTGGTTGGTTTATAGAGAAGAGGAGGAGACAAGTGGGTAGTAGCTATGGTGGATTGCTGGGAAAAAAGGGAAGGTGGGGTGTGAGAAGAAGTTTTAAAACCTAACTCTTCAAAACAGAACTTGAAATTGAGAATACCCGGCGATACTTGGGTGGGGTGCCAAAATGAGTTTCGGAAAAAAAAAAAAAACTTGACTATGGCAGGAGAAGGAATTAGGTAGGGTGAACTTAACAATTCCCATTCCCATTTCAAAATAATTGGAGAAGACTAATGTATAAATAAACTAACACAATGACATTTTTCATTTTTCTTATTAAATAAAGAATATATTAAAGACTAATCAAAACACACCATACATACATCAGGTCTTTATACAGACCAGACACCACAAAAGAAAACCAACAGAACTAGATAAACAGAGCCCAGGCTTGAATGTGATGTTTTGGAGTATTCAAAGACTCTTTTGGAATATTCAACACTGCAAAAGTGGGTTTCATTCACTTAAAAGTCTTCGTGCATGCATCTAGAGATTTAATTCCACTACCTTATCTCTTCATTCCACAGAAATTTCATGACGAAGACCCCATAATATATTTTTCGAAATTTCTAGCTCCACATAAAAGGGACAATTTTTCAATTATATAGGTAGTCAAAGAACAATAACAACCTAGTTGGCAATTTAGACGAGATAGGATAATATTTTGGGTGTTTCTTTGTATGATAAAGCTTTTATGTCCTCATTTCACTATAAAAGCAGACTTTCAGTCCTTCCTTTCATAACTCATTAGTGATAGAAGTTTGAGAGAGAGAGAGAGATCATAGCGATTCATTTATTTGAAATTGAAATAATAAGAAAAATTGAATATAATTTTAGAAAATTAAAAAATATTTTATAAATTGTGATTTTTTTAATTTTTTTAAATTATTTATTTATTGCTATTTTTTATTATTTTTGTTTAATTCGGATTTTTAAACACTGTAACCCCCATTTTCTTTAAATTAGTTTAATTAAATTATTAAATTCAATTTAATCCACCTTTCTCGTGGGATCGACCTGAACTTATCATTGTCTACCAGTTAGACACCGTGCACTTGCGATTATTACAAGTGGGTCAAATTCGTCTGTTTGTTTAGGCCGGTTAAACCTGCAACACTTTATAACAACTAGGTACAAATGATTTTCATGTGATTTTAGTCATCTTGTTGCTGAATTGTTATATATATATATATATATATCAAAAGCCTCCCAACTTTGTCAGAGTTCCTCTTCGCCGAAGAAGTCACTGCGCAGCGCTGCACATGATCGGAAAACATCAGCTACTACAAAGGCAGCGGGTACCTATCTGGCGCCATCCTTGGTGCCACCAAGGGTTCCGTAGAGGGGATCAAATCGACCAAGAAACGTGACTCTTTGTAGCTTTGTCTAAATCGGGTATTGAACTCCGACTGCCAGGTTGGGCGGAGGTTTAGGAACTCGTTGGGCACCGTGTATTTAAGCCTATTTTTCTTTTTGTTCGACTAATTTTCTTTGCATTAGCACAATTGGGGGTTTTGTCGAATTGTATGGTCATTCGAGCTTGTTTAATCAGAATGCAATAATGGTAATATCTTTTAATATAATAGAAAAACTAGTATTAATTTTTTTTTTTGGATAATATAATCTTGTTGAGGTTCAAATTTTATTTGAAATCTCTATGTGTGAAAAAAGTTTTATCTTTGTGTTTAGATCTAGCTGTACGAGAATGACAATGGCAACACAAAACTATTTCAGTAAGAAGAAGAAAGAGGATGGAAAAAAAGAAATAATCGAAATCGAAATCGAACCGAATTGGTCGGTTCGATTCGGTTACGATTTTCTGTTTGAAATATCAGAAAATCGTACCGAAACCAAATCTCAAGTTCGGTTAAGTTTTGATCCCATTTCACACCGATTAACACCCCTACCGCCTTGCACTGCCCTCACCTATCCCCTTCCTTTTTTTTTCCTCTACTTGCTTTCCTCTCTTTTCTTCTCGACAACAAATTGTTGCAACCTTTTTTTTTATTCCCAATAACAACCAACAAGAGTAGCAGAAATGGCGTCGTTGCCGCTGTCACCTCGCCATTGCCCCCTTTTCCTTTTCTCTTTCGATCTCACACCAACGTCTGCAAGAACGTGTTCTATTCTCGCAGACGTTGGTGTGAGATTGAAGGAGAAAAAAGGGTAGTGGCGAGGCGGCTGGCAGCAATCATTCTGCTACTATTATTGCTGATTGTTGTTGATGAGAAGAAAAGAGAAGGAATAGAGGAAGAAAAAAGATATAGAGGGGGCAGGCGAGCAGGAACGACAGTAGCGACAATGACAGTGTTGCTACTACTGTAGTTGTTGTTGTTTTCTGGAGACAAAAAACACCGGAAAAAAATGGTGTCAAAAAGCAAGGGGTGGTGTGAGTTAGAAAGGTGGTGATGTTAGAAAGAAGGGTGGGAAACGGAGGTGTCAAATAGGCAAACTAGTGGTGTCAAAAAAGTCATTTCACCTAAAAATATTCTTGCAAATTTGTTTTTTCTTGGCATGAGTGCAAAGAACAATAGTATAACTCTTAGTGGTGTGAGTTACGTTTCACTCTTAGTGATAGGATGATATCTGTTGATGTCCTCATCTTACTATAAAAAACTTTCAATCTTTTCTTTCATCACTCACATATTAATTAGCTTCATCATCTACAGAAGTGCCTAGTATCAGAGGGAAAAATGGGAGAGGTTGTAATGGTTTTGCTTGCAATATGGGGTGCTCTGTTTCTCTTATTGGCATGCAGAGCCATTTATTCTGTGTGGTGGAAGCCCATGAAGCTGCAAAGGTACCTAAGGAAGCAAGGCTTCAGAGGTCCTGCTTACAAGTTGTTGTATGGTGACCTTAAAGAATTCGTAAGAGCAACCAAGGAAGCTAGATCTAAGCCTATGGAACTTTCACATGATATCGTGCCACGGGTCATGCCTTTCCTTAGTGGAAAGGTTCATGAATACGGTATTTCTGATTTTTTTCCATCCTGAAATTAGTTTTTCTCATTGCTGTTATATGGTGGAAATCGATTATCAACAGAGAAAATGAAGAAACTTAATCCATGTTCCTCACTGGTATCGTTATAAGAAGGGAATTAAAATTTCAAACTTTTTTTTTATTGTTTAATTTCGAGTAATGGTTTATTTTCTGTTGTGCTTATTAATTTTAAAACTATTCGAATTTTGAGTTATTGGATTTAAAGGGATATATTTAGCAACTAGTTGAACTATTTTCCTTTAATATGTGACATACATATCTTTTTCAACTCTTTATTTTTGTTAGGGAGTGGTGTTAATAATTTCTTGCTTTATCTACAATTGAAAAATTGAGGGTGTGTTTGGTCGCATGTAATCTTATGCCATGAAAATTCATGTGGGGACCCCTATATTTTAGTTTAAATTGATGTATCACTCCACATCCATCTGATTTCCATGTTCATGATACTTTCATTCTCATCATTGATCACAAAATCAAATGGTATATTAATTTAGCCTAAAATGTAGGGGTATCCTCATGAATTGTCATGGCATAGGATTCCATGCAACCAAACACACCCTGAGAGCTTGAAAGAAACATTACACAACATATTTTTGTGTGTATCTAGAGAACTAATTGCCAGATTTAGCTCAAATTTATCCTGACCTAAACCTACACATTCTCGTAACTTTAATTTTGACAACCATGATTAGATATATATGCGCATGAGAGGACTAGAAATCCAAACATAAGTTTGCAAAATTTTCATGCTTATTATATATGTCTAAGGAGTGATATCCCTGCAGTAACCAAAAGAGATCTTTCACCTTAATACTTTGGAGGCAATCCAGATAATTATGTTAATAGTAATTTTCCAGGATTTCATCAACTGTGGTGCTAAGTAGTGAAGTTTTGTTTGACTTAAAAATGCAGGTAAGATGTCCTTTACTTGGTTTGGAAAAACTCCAAGGGTGAATGTTATAGATCCAGATCATGTCAGGGATATCCTATCTAACAAGTTTGGTCATTTTTCGAAGCCAAAGGCACATCCCTTGGGGAAGTTGTTAGCAACTGGAGTCATTGCCTACGAAGGTGAAAAATGGGTGAAACACAGAAGGATAATTAACCCAGCCTTTCATCTAGAGAAGCTTAAGGTTTTTCTCTTTTCTTAATTACTCAAAGGTCATGTATCATTACAAAAAAAAAAAATTTCATTTCTTAATTACTCAAAGGTCATAGTGTTTTCTTTATAAATTAAAAGTGCTTCGGAAAAGTTTTGAAGGGTATTTTAAGAATCATTAACTTAAATTTCGACTAAGAAAGAAGCAAAAAAAGTAACATGGTGAGCTGGTTTATTTCATTTCCATGTATCTAACATAAATTCTGACTAGCTAATAAAGTTGTGCACAAAATATTTATGTATGAGTAGCTGATTATCTTTTGTATTGATTGTAGTTGATGATGCCTGCATTCTACACATGTTGTAGTGAAATGATAAGCAAATGGGAGAATCTAATCACTGAGAAGTCCTCTGAGTTAGATGTATGGCCTGAATTCCAGAAATTAACGGGAGATGTAATCTCTAGAACAGCATTTGGTAGCAGTTTCGAAGAAGGGCAACGGATATTTCAACTACAAACTGAACTAGCTGTACTAGTTAATCAACTTTCTCAATCCATATACCTTCCTGGTTTCAGGTATATATCAGCTATATTAGTATGCAAGGGATTTCTCACTCACAATGTATATATCACTCTTACATATACTTGCATACACTTAATTACCATGATGGGTACTGATAGGTTTTGACTTAATATACATGTGCATATAGGTTTCTTCCAACTAAAAGAAACAATAGGGTAAAGCAAATTGACAGGGAAGTTCGATCTTTGCTCAATAATATTATCAGAAAGAGAGAGAAGGCCATGAAAGTTGGAGAAGTACACAGCGATGACTTGTTAGGCCTGTTGATGGAATCCAACTTTAAGGAAATTCAAGACAATGAGAACTTGAAGAATCTTGGGATGAGCATCAATGATGTTATTGAGGAGTGCAAGCTTTTCTTTTTTGCAGGACAAGAAACTACTTCAACATTGCTTGTGTGGACAATGATTGTTTTGAGTATGCATCCGGACTGGCAAGAGAAAGCAAGAGAAGAAGTCCTACAAGTTTTTGGACAAGGAAAACCCAATTTTGAAGGGTTGAACCATTTAAAAATTGTGAGTTCATTACTTCTATATGTCCCTTCAATTAAGATTGACATCTAATGCAAATGAAAGATGTGTCTCACTAATTTATGGAATCGCTTATGCAGGTAACTATGATATTTTACGAGGTTCTTAGATTATACCCACCTGTGGTTATGTTAATACGTGCTACTTATAAGGAGATGAAACTTGGAGAAATATGTCTTCCGCCGGGAGTTGAGACTGCATTGCCAGTTCTTCTTGTTCACCATAGTAGTGAATTTTGGGGAGATGATGCTAAAGAGTTCAAGCCAGAGAGATTCTCTGAAGGAATTTCAAAGGCCACAAAGAATCAAGTATCATTCTTCCCGTTCGGTTGGGGTCCGCGGATATGCATGGGGCAAACATTTGCGTTGATTGAAGCAAAGTTGGCATTAGCCATGGTTCTGCAACGCTTCTCATTTGAGCTTTCAGCCACCTATACACATGCCCCATACACTGTTATGATTCTTCAACCTCAATATGGTGCTCCACTCATCCTACACAAACTATGATTTTTCCATCCTCAGGTCATCCCTGTTGCTAGCATGATATATATATTCATGTTACTTCAATTTAAATGTATGATGCTTGCACTGTAGTTCAATTAATTCTATTGTCTGCCATTTCCACCTTCCATGGCATGTACCACATTGGAAGTGGCTCTTCCGTTCTCCATTGTTGCGACCACCTGATTCATCACATAGACCAAACATTTCAATTTTCATTAGAGTACAACATGCTTGTAAAGAATATACGCAGAAGAAACAATATCTTCATTTTATCTCTTAACAAACTATCTTTGATCCATGTTATTTCCGTTCATTTCCAACATGAATCTTTTTTTTTTTAATTAATTTTAAAAAATGAACCTCGAGTCTACAGTAGTGAAAACTTAAATTGATCCAGTACATAAGGGGTGGGGAGTGACTGACAATAAGTCTCAACTCCTAAGATCATTTTGAAGGGATACTTTAAATTAGTCAAAAAACTATTTTGGTGATCTCATGTGGTAAAAATCTTGCTCCAAGGGATTCCTTATTCATGCCCCAATTTTAACTTTGCCTCACATCACTTTCCCTATATCTGGGGGCATCCATTCCATATCCCAAATCCTAATAAATTATTAAAAAAAAGTCATTTTTCTTTCTTCGCTCTCCTCAAATTATTAAAATTTAAATAGAAAATTTCTAAAATTAGCAAAATATATATTTAAATAATGATGAAAAAGTTAAAATGAAACACATGGTTGAAATGACGAAGAAATAGGAAGACCCCTAAAACTTGTTTTTGGTTAAAATGGAAAATGATTTTAGCTTTTACCCTTGGAAATGCACTACGTATCAAATAAAACAAGTCATATTGTATCCACCAATTGTGGCTCAATTGGTCGGACATCCACTCTCCTTGTGATGGGTGGTGGATGGACGATTGATAGAAAAGGGGTTGAGAGGGGGCGGTGGTGAGCTATTGACAGAAACGAAGGGGTGGTGGTGGTCGTTATCAATCAAGAGGATGATGTGAAATGAATTGAGGGGGGATCCTATGCACAGTGGGCATGATGAGCTCCTGCGCAGGTGTCCCAGCCGTTGGATCGCCAAAAACCTCTCTCCTCAGATATGATCTGAGCCGTTGGATTCTGATCCAACGGCTGGGACACCTGCGCAGGAGCCCCCCTCGATCCATGTGAAAGAGGGAGGTGGAGGGGGAGGAAGAGGCGGTGGCTGTCATCAACAAATAGGAGTAGGCTGAGGAGGGTGATGAACCCTTTCTCTCTTTCTTTCTTTCTCTGCTCGCTCTATTTATTCCTCTTCACATGGTGGGGTGGCAACACCCGTGAGGATTAATTTATTGAGAAGAGGAGGTGGTTCTCCTTCTTGATTTACAAAAGAGGAGAGGTGAAGAGGGGTAATGATGAGAAAAGAAGGCAGTGGTTGCGATTGATTTACAGAGAAGGAAGGGAGAATAAGAAGGCGACAGTGGTGGTTGGTTTATAGAGAAGAGGAGGAGAGAAGTGGGTAGCAGCTATGGTGGATTGCTGGGGAAAAGGGAAGGTGGGGTGTGAGAAGAAGTTTTAAAACCTAACTCTTCAAAACAGAACTTGAAATTGAGAATACCTGGCGATAATTGGGTGGGGTGCCAAAATGAGTTTTGGAAAAAAAAAAAAACTTGACTGTGGCGGGAGAAGGAATTAGATAGGGTGAACTTAACAATTCCCACTCCCATTTCAAAATAATTGGAGAAGACTAATGTATAAATAAACTAACACAATGAAAATTTTCATTTTTCTTATTAAATAAAGAATATATTTATATTAAAGACTAATCAAAACACACCATACATACATCAAGTCTTTATACAGGCTAGACACCAAATAATATACTAAAAGTGTTTTTTTGGCGGTCGAAGAGACACGCACACAAAATTATATCCAAAATGTCAATTTTATGAATAAAATAATTTATCCGAACATGTCATAAGAAGTAAAAATTCAAAATTTCGACAGTGTCCCTTGTATTTTTCAATAATTGAAACCTGTATGAACCTGTCATACAAATTTATAATGGCAATCAATGCCATGAACACCAAATAATATATCCACACGCCAAAATAATATAAAAACATTTAAGTACATCAAAGCCATACATTGTTTATACCTATATGCATTTAAAGAGCATGGTTTCCACCATTTCTCTTTTGAAAAAATGATAACAAAAGGAACCCACAATATACAAAAATGAGTTAAACTGCATATGTACATCAAAACTATGTATCAACAACTGCTCCAAATATCTTCTGCATCACATTATCAAATGACTCGGCGTCTATATGCACCAACTTTGAGCAAGGAGGGAATATGACTGAAATGTACAAATTTATCACACACAATATTAGAAAAAAAAATGTGAATAAAATAAGCTATTTTCAATCATCTTTAGAGATAAACTACCTTATTTGCCAATTTTCAATGACGCCCACCATTATACTTTTGTTTTTTAATGGTTTTTTTGAACTCCTCGACAATGATATCCCAATTCTACAAAAAATGTATAATCAATATTAGATTCATATCGTATGAAAACAAAATATAAATATCAATAGAAAATTTATTAAAATATACCTTTAAAAAATTCTTACAACAAAACTTCTGGATAAACAATATTGGTCGTAGAATCCAGCCCATCTTGAGGTAAAAAGACACGTATTCTATTAGAAGCTGTGCATCTAGATAATGCAGCATAAAGTTGGCCATGGCTGAATACCGGTGTTCGTAAATCAACTCCAACGTATTTCACAGATTGACCCTGCGACTTGTTTATCGTCATTGCATATGCCAACCGCACTGGAAATTGACGCCTTTTCATTTTGAAGGGAAACTCGGAAGATGATGCCGTTAAAGAGATTCTAGGAATGAAAACTAAATTGCCAGCCTTATCCCCATTTAAGATTTTTGCTTCAATTATACGCTTTGCACAACGCATAACCATAAGACGGGTTCCATTACAAAGTCCATCTTTAGGTGCGATGTTTCTCAGCAACATAATTGGACAACCTACTTTTAATTCTAACTTAAATGGCGGTAATCTAGAAGGATTAAGCGAGTTCAAATACTCAGTTGGATAACGGTTGGCAATGGAATGATCATTTTCAAAATGTTCCGCCATTTTATCTGCGGCAAAATAAACAATGATTTCTCCTGAAAAATCAGACAATGCAGCTTTGTCAATGTCCCAGACATCGTCATTTCGTGCTGAGAGAATTGTTCGCTCAGTCAAATAATTCGGAGACGCTGTGCCTATTACATTTAGTTGAAGATAAACCAAAGAAATTAGTTCACTTAAATCTTTGCACTTGTGCACCGTTGTTGGAATACGAATAACATCTTGTGCGGTGCTTCCAATCTATATAAAATAAAAATAATCAGTAATTAAAAAATAGCAATGTAGTAAAACGTAGAATTGTTTACCAAAAAATAATACCTCAGTCAAAAACTTCGTAAACCCGTCATTGCCTACCCCATTGTCCAACCGCATATTCAAACTCAAAGTCAGAACTTGTATGTTTAACCAAAGCTTAGAACCCCTAAAAGATGCAGCCACAATTTGCTCGCGGACGCCTTTGGGTATCACTGGCAATATCTGTCTAAAATCACCCCCAAGAACAACAGTAATATCACCAAATGACTTATTGGTGCTGTAAATGTCTTGTAGTGCACGATCAACTACTTCAACACAATATCTATGTTGCATCGGAACTTCATCCCAGATAATTAGTTTGGTCTCCCTGAATAACTCAGCGTGCAATGACTGTTTACTAAACCCACACACTGAATTTTCCATGACATCCAGCGGAATACGAAACATTGAGTGAGATGTTCTACCTCCCACTAATAGTAACGCCGCAATACCAGATGATGCAACGGTAATGACAATGTGTCCAAGGCTGTGACATTTAGATGCAATGGCGTTGTATAAAAACGTTTTTCCTGTTCGTGCACCTCCATTCAAAAAAAATGAATTCCCTTATGTTCAAGAACTGAAGTTACTATTGCAGTATCAGCAGAACGTTGTGCCTCATTAAGACGATCGACGGATGATTGTGCTTCGGATTCTTGACCATCATACTGAAGTTGTCGGTGTTCCCATATGAGTCTGTTACCAACTATCATGTCCCAATTTTCAATTGGCAGAGGCATAGGTGGGAACTTTGTTAAATTCTTCCCTCCTTCTTGAAGAAATTGATTTATGAGATACAAACCATAATCCAGAGTCTGAGCATCTGTTGGATTTGAAATACCGAACCTTGGTCGAAGTTGGTGCGAAAGATCATCACATATATTCACTGAGAACTTTGTCCATAGCAAATCTGGGTGACGTGGATGACATTCCATTAGAATCACACTAAACAATCTTCTCAACTGATTCACAGTTTTCATGATCGCAGCCTCTTCAAGGCACTGAATCCATTCATCATCATCTTCTAGGAGTCCTCGTGAGGTGCAAGCTAATTTGAAGGTGTCGTGTAAAACATTGTCATATGTGCGCAAACATTGTCATAAGCTAATTTGAAGGTTTTGATTTGAATTGTTTGTACATAAAGTTTCACTAATGAAAAGAAAAAGGTTAGGTTTTCATTTGAAATTTATACATAAAACTTGACTGTATCAGGAGTGCAAAATGGAAGAAAACTGCTCCTAAAATAAAAGAAGATTCCTTGTTTCCCCTTATTAAAAATTATATATAGGAACTTTAATATGCCGAAAATCTTTCTGGCATGGGAAAACCAGCGAGGCTGCTGTTTGAGAGTAAAAATACATTTTTACCCTCTCCTCTTTAACAACCATTTTGGAAAAAAGTGTTTAAAGAGGTCCCCCAAGCAGCAAACCAGATAAGGGGACCCAGGCCCCGTAGAAAGTGTATGTTAGCTTGCTTTTTCTTTAATACTTGATTTGGGTTTTGTTTCTGTTGAATGAGTTCTATTAAAGGTTTCAACTCCTTCAATCTGAATGAGAGATGAGTTTTTTCTAGGTCATAGTTTGCTGTCTGGGAGGGGCGAAAATACATTTTTGCCCCTCCTCCTTAAACACACAACCAGGCCGATTTCTCAGACCATCTAGAATTTCTCGTTGTTTTTTATATCCAGGCTTCTTGTGTATGTTGCTTTATGCCTATGATGAGCAAACTCCCAACTAATTCAGGTTGAAACTCTTTTATCAATAAGCTTCAGAATCGCCATTATTATTTGTGTCTCTAACTGCCCTTTGTTAAGCTGACTTAGTGAATATATTTTTAGTTAGAACTAAGTATGCCTGATTTGTGAGCCAAGGACACCTTCCTGCCCCGTATCTGGGGTTTATAGTTTACATATGCTTAGGGCCTTCATGAAGCTAGAAGGTTAGCACCCAAGGGCCGGCTAGGGGGCAAAGCCAGCAAGGCACTGCTTTGGGCCTCAGAATAGACAAGCCAAAATTGGGGGAACAAATTTGGGAGAATGTAACGGGGTGTCATGTCATTGCTATATATATATGCAGGCCTAAAGTAATGGAGCCATAATCCAAAAAATCCTTATTAAATACTTATAGAAAAACCTAGTTCTAACTGGAATGGAGTATCCAAAGACTAAGATGACATTTGTGTTTTTAAAGTGCTTATAAGCTAACTTGTAACTGGAATTAGAAGTTCTAAACGAGTTTTTGAATGAACAGTTTGTTTTGCTTCTGAATGGGCTGCTTATTAGAAGCTGTAAAATTAAAAGGTGTTTGTTTTTAGATGTTGAATTGAAACTGTTTGACAATTTTGCCCCACTGAGTTGAAAAAATTGATGATCATACCCAATAATTATTCAAATCCTAGAGAATGTTACAATACCTTTCATTACTAGAATATCGAAATATGACCAAGTACATTTAAAAAAAATTCAAACCAAATTTCTCACTAATATTTCATTTGTAATACGATCTTGTAAATTAACCATATCAGTTTGTTCACGTGATCAAAATACTTGAGACAATTGTGGTTGTTCACTATCAGTTTGTTCGGGAGAATTGGAGAGATGAAGAAAAACTTAAAAATACAGAGAAAGAAAAAAAAAGATGAATGAGAGAAAAGAGATAAGTTTCTTACCGAGTCCTTGTCAATGTAGGTAGAACCACAATATTTGGTGAAGAGAATGAAGGTGTGCCGTTAAAATTTAGCCATACTTATTTTTAAGAAGATGGAGACAATAATTGTCATTACAAAATTATGTTAAGGTTATTATTAGAATAATTTTTTACTCAACACTCGGTGCTAAATGATCAGCACCTCCATGTTGCTTACTCCAATAAGATGTAGAACTTCTGATCAAAATTAAAAACAAACACTCTAAATAAGGTTGTCCACTGCTTATTAAGACTTCTGCCATTCAAAAGCAAAAACAAACACCCTCTAAGAGCATCATCAGTACAACCAGTGTAATTTCTCTATCTGTTTGTTTTTTTTCCCAAAAGATGATCTCCTCATCATTTCATTCGGTTTTGAGCACTCAAAGGAAGATGTTAAACTCAGACAACAAGATCTTATGGGTGAAAATTGCTCTCATCACCTTGTTGATGACATCATTCACAAAAAGTTGTATATTTTTTAAAATTGTAATTATTTTTCAATTCTTTTTATCCCTTAATCCCCACCCCAGATGTCGCCGGCAGGGTTTGAACCCTGGCTAACGTTATAAGTTAAGTGTGGTCATGAAAACTTTTAACCTACTAAGAGACACCAACATAAAAGTTTATTTTCCCCTCTGTTATCTCATTTTTCCTCAACGATTTCTTTCCAACATTGTCACTGCCACTGCTACCTCGCCTCGCACCACCTAGTAGGGGTGTTAATTGGTCCATGTAAACCGACCGAATTAACGGAATCGAGCCCAAAAAACTGAAACAGAATGAAAATCGAAACCAAATTGCTAAAGCCGAACAAAACCGAGTTACTACAATTCGGTTTCGGTTTGAGTTTTTTTTAGCCCCGAATAAACTGAAAAGAACCGTATCAAATTTTTATCTGTTTTTTAACTCGCAGCCCCCCACTACAAACAACTCAAATCCCACTCAACCCCCACCCACCCCCATTTAATTCTCACCTACCCCATTTGGTTTAGTTAAGGTGAATATATAGAGATTGGATCTAGCTAGAGAAGTAGAGAGGTCCTCCATGAATATCATAGATATAGGTGAGTTTGGTGTGCTAAGATCCATTATTGATGATCTTATAAATGAGTTTTGTTTCAAGGCTTTCTTCGACTCTGTTGTTGAAGGAGTTTCTGTTGCTTTATAACAACTGGGTACAAATGATCTTCATGTGATTTTTGTCATCTTGTTGTTGAATTGTTATATATATATATATGTCAAAAACCTCTCAATTTTGCTAGAGTTCCTCTTCGTCGAAGAAGTCACCGCACAATGCTGTACATGATCGAAAAACATCAACTACTACAAAAACAGCGGGTACCTTTCTCTCTTATTTCTTTCTTTCTTTATTTCTCTGCTCGCTCTATTTATTCCTCTTCACATGGTGGGGTGGCTGCGAGGATTAATTTATTGAGAAGAGGAGGTGGTTCTCCATCTTGATTTACAAAAGAGGAGAAGTGAAGAGGCATAGTGATGAGAAAAGAAGGCAGTGATTGCAATTGATTTACATAGAAGGAAGGGAGAAAATAAGGCAGCAGTGGTGGTTGGTTTATAGAGAAGAGGAGGAGAGAAGTGGGTAGTAGCTATGGTGGATTGCTGAGGAAAAAGGAAGGTAGGGTGTGAGAAGAAGTTTTAAAACCTACCTCTTCAAAATAGAACTTGAAATTGAGAATACCCGGCGATAATTGGGTGGGGTGCCAAAATGAGTTTTGGAAAGAAAAAAAACTTGACTGTGGCGGGAGAAGGAATTAGGTAGGGTGAACTTAACAATTCCCACTCCCATTTCAAAATAATTGGAGAAGATTAATGTATAAATAAACTAACACAATGACATTTTTCATTTTTCTTATTAAATAAAGAATATATTAAAGACTAATCAAAACACACCATACATTAGGTCTTTATACAGACCAGACACCACAAAAGAAAACCAACAGAACTAGATAAACAGGTAAAAATCTAACTGGCGAGGGAAGCAGCGAGGAAAACAGCGAGGGACTCCACCGAAGGAAATGGACGGCTCCCCCTCCCCCCTGTGGAGTCCCTCGCTGCTTCCCTCGACAATTAGACGGATTCGATAAACAGAGCCCAGGCTTGAATGTGATGTTTTAGAGTATTCAAAGGCTCTTTTGGAATATTCAACATAGCAAAAGTGGGTTTCATTCACTAAAAAATCTTTGTGCATGCATCTAGAGATTTAATTCAACTACATTATCTCTTCGTGGATGCGTGGGTTGACTTTTTGCGCGCACATCTTGAACGGAATGATCGGCTTCCACCTCGCCACCTCACTCCCCTTGCCCGTTTCCTCGCTGTGTAGACTTACTCTTTGGAATATTCAACATAGCAAAAGTGGGTTTCATTCACTAAAATATCTTCGTGCATGCATCTAGAGATTTAATTCTTATCTCTTCATCAGTTCACAGAAATTTCATGACGAAGACCCCATAATATATTTTTCGAAATTTCTAGCTCCACATAAAAGGGACAATTTTTCAATTATATAGGTAGTCAAAGAACAATAACAACCTAGTTGGCACTTTAGACGAGATAGGATAATATTTTGGGTGTTTCTTTGTATGATAAAGCTTTTGTCCTCATTTGACTATAAAAGCAGACTTTCAGTCCTTCCTTTCATAACTCATTAGTGATAGAAGTTCAAGAGAGAGAGAGAGAGAGATGGGAGCGATTCATTTATTTGAAATTGAAATCATCATCATCATCAAAGCTCATTTTCGAGATTTTGGGGTCGATTAGATAGATTTTGGTTCTCCAAGCAATGCGATCTTCTCACAGTTTCTCACCTAATCCAAGCTCAATGATATATTCATTCACCGTCTTCATCCAAGTTTTCAACGGTCGTCCCCTCCATCTACACCCTCCATTAACTTGCCAATCTAAACATTTTCTAATTGGCGCCGTGCTTGGTCACCTCCGCACATGACCAAACCAAGTTAAACGTATTTCTCTAATTTTTTCCTCTATGGGCGCTACACCTAAGTATTTCTTAATTCTTTCATTTCTAATTTTATCCTTACGAGTTTTACCACACATCCACCTTAACATACGCATTTCTGCTGCTGCCATCCTATGCGTATGTTGTCCCGTAGTGGCCCAACATTCTGAACCGTATAGCATGGCTGGTCGAACAATTGTCTTATAGCATTTCCCTTTTAGCCTTGCAGGCATCCTTCTATCGCATAATACTCCTGACGCCATTCGCCATTTCAACCAACCAGCTTTAATCCTGTGGTCTACATCTGCTCCAATAGCCCCATTCTTTTGAATTATAGACCCTAGATATCGAAAAGCCTCACACTCCGGGACCTCGACACCTTCGATCTCAATTGCATTACTTCTCCCTCTTGGTTCACACCCAAAGTTGCACACTAGATACTCCATCTTCGAACGGCTAATTCTAAAACCTTTACTCTCTAAAGCCTCCTCCCACTTAACTAATTTATGACCTAAACCTGCACTAGTCTCATCCATTAAGACAATATCATCTGCAAATAACATGCACCAAGGTACATCTTCTTGCAGATGTCTCGTCAACTCATCCATGACCAAAGCAAAGAGATATGGACTTAACGCCGACCCTTAATGTAGTCCTACTGTCACTGAAAATTCACTAGACATCCCACCTACTGAGCGAACACTTGTTACAACCCCTTCATGCATATCTTTAATGATATCGACATAACATCGAGACACTTTCTTCCTTTCAAGCACCCACCAAATTAACTCCCTGGAGACCCTATCATATGCTTTCTCCAGATCAATAAAAACCATATGCAAACTCTTACGTGCCTCTCAATATTTTTCTACAGTTTGCCTAAGCAGGAAGATGGCCTCCGTAGTAGACCTACCTGGCATAAATCCAAATTGATTCTCCGAAATCATGGTTAAACTCCTAAGTCTTTGTTCTATAACCCTCTCCCAAAGTTTCATCGTATGACTCATAAGCTTTATCCCTCTATAGTTCGAGCAATTCTGGATATCCCCTTTGTTCTTATAAATTGGTACCACAATGCTATGCCTCCATGTATCTGGCATTTTTCTAGTTTCCAAAATCCTATTAAAGAGCTTAGTTAGCCATTGAATCCCAACTTCTCCCAAACATTTCCATGCTTCAATTGGTATATCATCTGGTCCAACGGCCTTCCCTGTCTTCATTCTTTTTAAAGCTTCCCTCACTTCTGTGGCACTAACTCTGCAATGGAACACGCGATCTCTCCCTTCCTGTGAAGCATACCCCTCCAAGTTTAACTCCCTACATGTGTTCCATTGAGTAGGTTCCAAAAGTAATCCTTCCATCTATCTAAAATAGCTTTATCATGCATTAAGACTCTTCCATCCTCATGCTTAACACACTTAACATGACTCAAGTCCCTAGTTTTTCGTTCTCGAGCCTTCGCTATCTTGAAAATATCCTTCTCCCCTTCCTTTGTACCTAGCCTATTATAAAGAGCATCATACGCTCTCTTCTTAGCTTCCCCTACTGCTCTACTACTCAACTTCTTAGCCTGCTTATAAAGCCCATAAGACTCTAGGCACTTATCTTTTTGCCACGCCTTAAAGCATCTTTTCTTTTCCGCAATGGTTTGTTGCACATCCGCGTTCCACCACCATGTCTCCTTACCATAAAAACCTCCTCTTTTGGCCAGTCCTAACTCTTCCTTCGCACATCTTCTTATTCAGTTGCCAAATGTTCAAAAAGATCCGCGCTACTAGTCCTATCATTTGGTTCTAGATTCTCCCCACCCTCTGAAACTGACTGGCCACCCAAAATCCCCTTTCTAAATCTTTGGCACACATCTCCCTGTAAGGTCCACCACTTAATTCTCGGTCTAACCTGTTCTATAGCAATACGACCCCTACTCTTAAGACCAAAATCGAGAACTAATAGCCTATGTTGGGATGTCAGACGCTCTCCTGGTATAACCTTACAATTTTTACACCTACCTAAATCGTGTCTCTTCACAAGAAAATAATCAATTTGACTTCTATTGCGCTCACTCGCAAAGGTCACCAAGTGATCTTCCCTCTTCTTATAAAAAGTATTTACGATCCCAAAATCCTGAGCTAAAGCAAAATCTAGAATAGAAATCCCCGCAATGTTTCGATCCTCAAAGCCTTGACCTCCATGTACCCTCTCATACCCAACTCTATCCTTACCGACATGGCCATTTAAATCCCCGCCTAGGAAAACCCTATCGGAAGAGGGAATTCCAAGAACTAACTCCTCTAAAGAGTCCCAAAAATCTTTCTTAGTCTCCTCGTCCAAACCCACTTGGGGTGCATACACACTAATAACATGCACTATCTCTAGTTCTAAAGCTAATTTAATACTTATGATTCTATCCCCAAACCTCCTAACGTCGACTACTGCATCTTTAAAAACTTTATCTACCACTATTCCCACCCCGTTCCTAGTGCCATCTTTACCAGAATAGAAGAGTTTGAACCCTCCTCCTAAATCTTTAGCCTTGTTCCCCTTCCATTTTGTCTCTTGAAGACAAACTATGTTTACTTTCCTCCTACGCAGGACATCCACTAATTCTATTGCCTTTCCCGTCAAGGTTCCTATGTTCCAAGAGGCTAATCTAATCATTCTATCTCTAGCTCTAACTTGGACTAGCTTCTTTACTCGCCCCCGTCCAGAAAGGTGCGAGAACCCTTGAAATAATAAGAAAAATTGAATATAATTTTAGGAAATTAAAAAATATTTTATAAATTGTGATTTTTTAATTTTTTTTTAAATTATTTATTTATTGCTATTTTTTATTACTTTTGTTTAATTCAGATTTTTAAACACTGTAACCCCAATTTTCTTCAAATTAGTTTAATTAAATTCAATTTAATCCACCTTTCTCGTGGGATCGACCCGAACTTGCCGTTGTCTACCAGTTAGACATCGTGCACTTGCGGTTATTACAAGTGGGTCAAATTAGTCTGTTTGTTTAGGTCGGTTAAACTTGCAACACTTTATAACAACTGGGTACAAATGATCTTCATATGATTTTGGTCATCTTGTTGCTGAATTGTTATATATATATATATATGTCAAAAACCTCCCAACTTTGCCAGAGTTCCTTTTCGCCGAAGAAGTCACCGCGCAGCGCTGCACATGATCGAAAAACATCAGCTACTACAAAGGCAGCGGGTACCTATCTGGCGCCATCCTTGGTGCCACCAAGGGTTCCGTAGAGGGGATCAAATCGACCAAGAAACGTGACTCTTTGTGGCTTTGTCTAAATCGGGTATTGAATTCCGACTGCCAGGTTGGGCGGAGGTTCAAGAACTCTTTGGGCACCGTGTATTTAAGCCTATTTTTCTTTTTGTTCGACTAATTTTCTTTGCATTGGCACAATTGGGGGGTTTTGTCGAATTGTACGGCCATTCGAGCTTGTTTAATCAGAATGCAATAATGCTAATATCTTTTAATATAATAGAAAAACTAGTATTAATTTTTTTTTTGGACAATATAATCTTGTCGAGGTTCAAATTTTATTTGAAATCTCTATATGTGAAAAAGTTTTATCTTTGTGTTTAGATCTAGTTGTATGGGAATGGCAATGGCAACGGCAACACAAAACTATTTCAGTAAGAAGAAGAAAGAGGATGGAAAAAAAGAAAAATCGAAATCGAACCGAATTGGTCAGTTCGATTCGGTTACGATTTTCTATTTGAAATATCAGAAAATCGAACCGAAAACCAAATCTCAAGTTCGGTTAAGTTTTGATCCAATTTCAAACCGATTAACACCCTACCGCCTTGCACTGCTGTCACCTATCCCCTCCTTTTTTTTTCCTCTACTTGCTTTCCTGTCTTTTCTTTTCGACAACAGATTGTTGCAACCTTCTTTTTTCTTCCCAATAACAACCAACAAGAGTAGCAGAAGTGGCGTCGCTGCCGCTGTCACCTCGCCATTGCCCCCTTTTCCTTTTCTCTTTCAATCTCACACCAACGTCTGCAAGAACGTGTTCTATTCTCGCAGACGTTGGTGTGAGAGTGAAGGAGAAAAAAAGGGTAGTGGCGATGCGGCTGGCAGCAATCATTCTGCTACTATTATTGCTGATTGCTGTTGATGAGAAGAAAAGAGAAGGAATAGAGGAAGAGAAAAGAAAGAAAAAAGATATAGAGGGGGCAGGCGAGCAGGGACGACAGTAGCGACAATGACAGTGTTGCTACTACTGTTGTTGTTGTTTTGTGGAGACAAAAAACACAGGAAAAAAATGGTGTAAAAAAGCAAGGGGTGGTGTGAGTTAGAAATGTGGTGATGTTAGAAAGAAGGGTGGAAAACGGAGGTGTCAAAGAGTCGAACTAGTGGTGTCAAAAAAGTCATTTCACCTCAAAAATATTCTTGCAAATTTGTTTTTTGTTTGCATGTGTGCAAAGAACAATAGTAAGCCACGTTTCACTTTTAGTGATAGGATGATATCTGTTGATGTCCTCATCTTACTATAAAAAACTTTCAATCTTTTCTTTCATCACTCACATATTAGCTTCATCATCTACAGAAGTGCCTAGTATCAGAGGGAAAAATGGGAGAGGTTGTAATGGTTTTGCTTGCAATATGGGGTGCTCTGTTTCTCTTATTGGCATGCAGAGCCATTTATTCTGTGTGGTGGAAGCCCATGAAGCTGCAAAGGTACCTAAGGAAGCAAGGCTTCAGAGGTCCTGCTTACAAGTTGTTGTATGGTGACCTTAAAGAATTCGTAAGAGCAACCAAGGAAGCTAGATCTAAGCCTATGGAACTTTCACATGATATCGTGCCACGGGTCATGCCTTTCCTTAGTGGAAAGGTTCATGAATACGGTATTTCTGATTTTTTCCATCCTGAAATCGATTATCAACAGAGAAAATGAAGAAACTTAATCCATGTTCCTCACTGGTATCGTTGTAAGAACGGAATTAAAATTTCAAACTTTTTTTATTGCTTAATTTCGAGTAGTGGTTAATTTTTCTGTTGTGCTTATTAATTTTAAAACTCTTCGAATTTTGAGTTATTGGATTTAAAGGGATATATTTAGCAACTAGTTGAACTATTTTCCTTTAATATGTGACATACATATCTTTTTCAACTCTTTATTTTTGTTAGGGAGTGGGGCTAATAATTTCTTGCTTTATCTACAATTGAGAAATTGAAAGCTTGAAAGAAACATTACACAACACATTTTGTGTGTATCTAGAGAACTAATTGCCGGATTTAGCTCAAATTTATCCTGACCTGAACCTACACATTTCTCGTAACTTTAATTTTGACAACCATGGTTAGATATTTATGCGCATGAGAGGACTAGAAATCCAAACATAAGTTTGCAAAATTTTCATGCTTATTATAAGTCTAGCAGGTGATATTCCTGCAGTAACCAAAATAGATCTTTCACCTTAATACTTTGGAGGCAATCCAGATAACTATGTTAACAGTAATTTTCCAGGATTTCATCAACTGTGGTGCTAAGTAGTGAAGTTTTGTTTGACTTCAAAATGCAGGTAAGATGTCCTTTACTTGGTTTGGAAAAACTCCAAGGGTGAATGTTATAGATCCAGATCATGTCAGGGATATCCTATCTAACAAGTTTGGCCATTTTTCGAAGCCAAAGGCACATCCCTTGGGGAAGTTGTTAGCAACTGGAGTCGTTGCCTATGAAGGTGAAAAATGGGTGAAACACAGAAGGATAATTAACCCAGCCTTTCATCTAGAGAAGCTTAAGGTTTTTCTCTTTTCTTAATTACTCAAAGGTCATAGTGTTTTCTTTATAAATTAAAAGTGCTTCGGAAAAGTTTTGAAGGGTATTTTAAGAATCATTAACTTAAATTTCGACTAAGAAAGAAGCAAAAAAAGTAACACGGTGAGCTGGTTTATTTCATTTCCATGTATCTAACATAAATTCTGACTAGCTAATAAAGTTGTGCACAAAATATTTATGTACGAGTAGCTGATTATCTTTTGTATTGATTGTAGTTGATGATGCCTGCATTCTACACATGTTGTAGTGAAATGATAAGCAAATGGGAGAATCTAATCACTGAGAAGTCCTCTGAGTTAGATGTATGGCCTGAATTCCAGAAATTAACGGGAGATGTAATCTCTAGAACAGCATTTGGTAGCAGTTTCGAAGAAGGGCAACGGATATTTCAACTACAAACCGAACTAGCTGTACTAGTTATTCAACTTTCTCAATCCATATACCTTCCTGGTTTCAGGTATATATCAGCTATATTAGTATGCAAGGGATTTCTCAATCACAATGTATATATCACTCTTGCATATCACTTAATATAATAATATGGCTACTGATAGGTTTTGATTTGATATACATGTGCATGTAGGTTTCTTCCAACTAAAAGAAACAATAGGGTAAAGCAAATTGACAGGGAAGTTCGATCTTTGCTCAATAATATTATCAGAAAGAGAGAGAAGGCCATGAAAGTTGGAGAAGTACACAGCGATGACTTGTTAGGCCTGTTGATGGAATCCAACTTTAAGGAAATTCAAGACAATGAGAACTTGAAGAATCTTGGGATGAGCATCAATGAGGTTATTGAGGAGTGCAAGCTTTTCTTTTTTGCAGGACAAGAAACTACTTCATCATTGCTTGTGTGGACAATGATTGTTTTGAGTATGCATCCGGACTGGCAAGAGAAAGCAAGAGAAGAAGTCCTACAAGTTTTTGGACAAGGAAAACCCAATTTTGAAGGGTTGAACCATTTAAAAATTGTGAGTTCATTACTTCTATATGTCCCTTCAATTAAGATTGACATCTAATGCAAATGAAAGATGTGTCTCACTAATTTATGGAATCGCTTATGCAGGTAACTATGATATTTTACGAGGTTCTTAGATTATACCCACCTGTGGTTATGTTAACACGTGCTACTTATAAGGAGATGAAACTTGGAGAAATATGTCTTCCGCCGGGAGTTGAGACTGCATTGCCAGTTCTTCTTGTTCACCATAGTAGTGAATTTTGGGGAGATGATGCTAAAGAGTTCAAGCCAGAGAGATTCTCTGAAGGAATTTCAAAGGCCACAAAGAATCAAGTATCATTCTTCCCGTTCGGTTGGGGTCCGCGGATATGCATAGGGCAAACATTTGCGTTGATTGAAGCAAAGTTGGCATTAGCCATGGTTCTGCAACGCTTCTCATTTGAACTTTCAGCCACCTATACACATGCCCCATACACTGTTATAACTCTTCAACCTCAATATGGTGCTCCACTCATCCTACACAAACTATGATTTTTCCATTCTCAGTTCATCCCTGTTGCTAGCATGATATCTATATATTCATGTTACTTTAATTTAAATGTATGATGCATGCACTGTAGTTCAATTAGTTCTATTGTCTGCCATTTCCACCTTCCATGGCATGTACCACATTGGAAGTGGCTCTTCCGTTCTCCATTGTTGCGACCACCTTATTCATCACATAGACCAAACATTTCAATTTTCATCAGAGTACAACATGCTTGTAAAGAATATACGCAGAAGTAATAAGATCTCATTTTATCTCTTAACAAACTATCTTTGATCCATGTTATTTCCGTTCATTTCCAACATGAATATTTTTTTTAGTTAATTTTAAAAAATGAACCTCGAGTCTACAGTAGTGAAAACTTAAATTGATCCAGTGCATAAGGGGTGGGGAGTGACTGTCTGACAATGAGTCTTAACTCCGAAGATCATTTTCAAGGGATACTTTAAATTAGCCAAAAAGTTATTTTGGAGGTTTCACGTGGTAAAAACCTTGCTTCAAGGGATTCCCTATTCATGCTCCAATTTTAACTTTGCCTCACATCACTTCCCCAATATCTGGGGGCATTAATTGCATCTCCCAAATCCTAATTTAATTTTAAAAAAAATAATTTTTCTTTTTTTGCTCTCCTCAAATCATTAAAATTTAAATAGAAAATTTCTAAAATTAGCAAAATATATATTTAAATAATGATGAAAAAGTTAAAATAAAAAATGTGGTTGGAATGACGAAGAAATAGGATGACCCCTAAAATTTATTTTTGATTAAAATGGAAAAATGATTTTAGCTTTTACCCTTGGAAATGCACTACGTATCAAATAAAACAAGTCATATTGTATCCACCAATTGTGGCTCAATTGATCGGACATCCACTCTCCTTGTGATGGGTGGTAGATGAACGATTGATAGAATAGGGGCTGAGAGGCGGCAGTGGTGAGCTATTGACAGAAACGAAGGAGTGGCGGTGGTTGTTATCAATCAAGAGGATGATGTCAAAGAGGGAGGTGAAGGGGGAGGAAGAGGCAGTGGCTGTCATCAACAAAGAGGAGTAGGATGAGGAGGGTGATGGTGGCGGCCATGGTAAATTGTCAGGAAGAAGGGAAGAGATGGATGGTGTGCACTAGGAAGAAAAAAAAAAAGTAGACCATGATGAATTGACAAGTAACCACCGATTTCAAAACTAAAAATCGATTAGAACACTACACCAAATTGACACTTTTGTAACAACTCTAAAAACAGTATCACTTTTGAAATGTTACAATCCACCAAACAATTTTAAGGTAAAACTAAATTTAGTCTAAAAATGAAAAACAGTAACACAAAAAAATGATACAATAAGTTGGATCACCATGAATAGTATCACTTTTAAAACCATACTCTTCATGGTGATACAATTATTGTATCATTTTATTTGTGAAAATGTATAAAATTGTTAGGTGAATTGTTACACTTCAAAAGTGATACTATTTTTAGGTTGTTACGAAAATGTCAATTTGGTGTAGTGGAATCACATCAATTTTATATGAACCTTTAGAACACGACTCTGTTAGAAATTACAATCGACAAATGAAAGTCGAATTCCAAGGTACAAAATGATAGAAATCTGTTGAACAAAATAATTGTCACTAAAGAACCTAAGTTTATTAGAAGCAACGTATTGACAAGGAACCACTACATCAAATTGACATTTTTGTAACAACTTTCAAAACAGTATCACTTTTGAGATGTTACAATCCACTAAACAATTTCAAGTCAAAATTAAATTTAGTCAAAACAATGAAAATAGTAATAAAAAAATGATACAATAACTTGTATCATCATGAATAATATCACTTTTATAACCATACTCTTCATGGTGATACAATTATTGTATCATTTTATTTATGAAAATGTGTAAAATTGTTAGGTGGATTGTTACACTTTAAAAATAATAATATTTTAAAATTATTACAAAAATATCAATTTGATATAATGAACTAACAATTTCACAATTGAAAATCCATAGTTTTAAAACAAGTCCCACTCCCATTTCAAAATAATTGGAGAAGACTAATGTATAAATAAACTAACACAATGACATTTTTCATTTGTCTTATTAAATAAATAATATATTAAAGACATTATCAAAACACACCGTACATACATCAGGTCTTTATACAGACCAGACGCCACAAAAGAAAACCAACAGAACTAGATAAACAGAGCCCAGGCTTGAATGTGATGTTTTGGAGTATTCAAAGACTCTTTTGGAATATTCAACACTGCAAAAGTGGGTTTCATTCGCTTAAAAGTCTTCGTGCATGCATCTAGAGATTTAATTCAACTGCCTTATCTCTTCGGCCCACAGAAATTTTGGATACATAGTTTCTTTGTATGATTAAGCTTTCATGTACTCATTTGAGTATAAAAGCAGAGACTTTCAGTCCTTCCTTTCATAACTCATCAGTGATAGAAGTTTAAGAGAGAAAGAGAGATGGGAGAGATTCTATCAGTCTTGCTTGCAATATTGGGTGCTCTGTTCCTTATATTGGCATGGAAAGCCATTTATTCTGTGTGGTGGAAGCCCATGAAGCTGCAAAGTTACCTAAGGGAGCATGGCTTCAGAGGTCCTCCTTACAAGTTGTTGTATGGTGACCTCAAAGAATTTGCAAGGGTATCCGAGGAGGCGAAATCCAAGCCTATGGAACTTTCACACGATATTGTGCCACGACTCATGCCTTTCTTCAGTGGAATCGTTCAGAAATATGGTATTTTTTTATTTTTATTTTTATGAAATTGGAAAGTACTCTCATCGTCATCATCTGTGACAATTGAATTTTGTGTTTGACTGAAAATTGCAGGTAAAATGTCCTATAGTTGGGCAGGAAGAACTCCAAGGGTGAACATCGTTGATCCAGATCTAATTAGGGATATTCTATCTAACAAGTCTGGTTATTTTCCAAAGCCAAAGGGACATCCCTTAACGAAGTTGTTAGCATCTGGAGTCGCACTCTACGAGGGTGAAAAATGGGTCAAACATAGAAGGATAATCACTCCGGCCTTTCATCTAGAGAAGTTGAAGGTTTTTCTCTTATCATCCGCCCATTGAATATAACTCAACAAAGAAAGAATCCATATTGTGTTATGAATATGGTCATGTCATTTTTTTAACGACTATTTTTGCTTGTTAATTGTAGTTGATGTTTCCTGCATTCAACACATGTTGTAGTGAGATGATAAGCAAATGGGAGAATCAAGTTAGTGACAAGTCCTGTGAGTTAGATATATCGCCTGAATTCCTGAAACTAACGGCAGATGTTATCTCTAGAACAGCATTTGGTAGCAGTTTTGAAGAAGGGCAACGTATATTTGAACTACAAAATGAACTTGGTGCACTCATTCTCCAACTTGCTCAATCTGTATACATCCCAGGTTTCAGGTAGGCACGCCAACAATTCTTCTGTATACATCGTTTTTTTTTTCTTTCCTTCATTGAATTACATGGGTCAACAAGTTAATTAGAACATGTACATATGACAATATGCATGTGAATGCAGGTTTCTACCCACTAAAATAAACAATAGGGTAAAGGAAATTGAGAGGGAAGTGCGAACTTTGATCACGTATATCATCAGAAAGAAAGAGCAAGCTATGAAATCTGGAGAAGTTAACAACAAAGACTTGTTAGGCTTGTTGATGGAATCAAACTTTAAGGAAATTCAAGATAATGGGAACTCTAAGAATCTTGGGATGAACATTAACGATATTATTCAAGAGTGCAAGCTTTTCTACATTGCAGGGCAAGAAACTACTGCATCATTGCTTGTGTGGACAATGATAGTTTTAAGTATGCATCCTGACTGGCAAGAGAAAGCAAGAGAAGAAGTCCTAAAAGTCTTCGGACAACAAAAACCGAATTTTGATGGGTTGAACCACTTAAAAATTGTGAGTTCGTTACTTTTAAATATCCCTTAAAGAATTACAGCTGATGCAGATCATGGATATCACGCACTAATATGTAAAAATTGTTCATGTAGGTGACGATGATTTTTTACGAGGTTCTTAGGCTATACCCATCTGGGATAATACTAACGCGATCTACTGATAAGGAGATGAAACTTGGAGAAATATGTCTTCCACCAGGAGTTGAGATTGCATTGCTAGTTCTTTTTGCTCACCATAGTAGGGAAATTTGGGGAGAAGATGCTAAAGAGTTCAAGCCAGAGAGATTCTCTGAAGGAATTTCAAAAGTCACAAAGCATCAAGTATCATTTTTCCCGTTCGGTTGGGGACCACGAATATGCCCAGGGCAAGCATTTGCATTGATCGAAGCAAAATTGGCTTTATCCATGATTCTACAGCACTTCTCATTCCAGCTTTCACCGACCTATACCCATGCCCCATATCTCTCTTTATCTCTTCGACCTCAATATGGTGCTCAACTTATCCTTCACAAACTCTGATTACTTTATCATCAGTGCATGTATCCATGATCCCCACTTCTTGGATTGTACTATGTGTTAATAAAAATCATGATGCTTTGTAGTGCTGCTACTTGTACTAAACCTGCCCATTACTTACTCGATTTGACAATTAGGCTGTCTTATGAACAAGAAAAAAAAGGGGAAAGCAACTCTTTTATTTAGCATAAAGTGAATCACTGTATCATATTTCCAAGTATATTTACATTATATTGAACACTTATTGTGACAAAATTGAGTAATTAGAACCGGAATCAAAGATTGCGCAAGATGAGTTGAGCACCATGTTGGGGTTGGAGGGTTATAACAGTGTAAGGAGCATGGACATAAGTTGATGATAACTCGAAGGAGAAATGTTGTAGAATCATAGATATAGCCATCTTCGCTTCTATCATGGCAAAGTTCTGCCCGATGCATGTTCTTGGACCAAAACCAAATGGGAAGAATGAGATACTATTGTTTGTAGCTTTTGACAACCCATTGGAAAATCTATTTGGATTGAATTCTTCAGCATCCTCACCCCAATACTCAGGGTCGCGATGGATGAGAATAGTTGGTAGTGCAATTTGTACTCCAGATGGAATATATACTTCTCCTAGTTTTGTAGTCTCGCTAGTGGCTCGCAAACGCTGAATCACAGGTGGGTATAATCTAAGAACCTCATATAGAATCATTGGTACCTGCATTGAAAGCTTTACTGATTAGTGAAAAGTTTCACATCTATATCAATGTTCAAGGATATCAAAGAAACACTCACAATTTTTAGTTGATTTAGTCCATCAAAATCAGATTTTCTTTTCCCAAAGACACGTAGAACCTCGTCCCGTGCTCGTGTTTGCCATTCAGGATGCATACTCAATACAATCATTGTCCAAACAAGTAATGTCGAAACTGTCTCTTGCCCAGCTAAGTAGAATAACTTGCACTCCTCAATAACCTCATCAATACTCATCCCGAGATTCTTTGAATTCTGATTTTCTTGAATATTTTTAAAATTAGATTCCATTAACAAGCCTAATAAATCATTTTTCATGAGTTCTCCTGTCTTCATCGCCTTCTCTCTTTTCTTTATCAGATTTCTCAATAGAGTTCTTACTTCTCTATAGATTTCCTTCATTCTCTTGTTTCTTTTGGTGGGGAGAAACCTGCAATGAATTACATACAGAGGAGGACATCAATTTAATCATAATTATAATGGATGGTAATCTTAAACAGTCCATTTATATATTGTTTAGTTGAATTTTTTTTCTAAAGATAAATTGTTAACTTAAGTTAATTTTCACTTTTACTAAACAAAGGAGTAGAAATGAAAATAAAAAAAATCCTGTAATCAGTTAATCCTTACTTGAATCCTGGGATGAACATTGATTGAGCAGCCTGGATCACAAGCTCCGTTTGTTCAGTCTGTAGTTGAAATATACGCCTTCCTTCTTCAAAGCTACTTCCAAATGCTGCTCGAGAGATTACATCTCCAGTTAAGTTTTGGAAATCAGGCCAGACATCCAATTCAATTGAATCTTCTGAAACTAACTTTTGCCATTTCCATATCATCTCGATACAACTGGTATAAAATGCCGGTAGCATCATCTATAAGCATCACCAGACCACAATAAACAAGCTTGTATAATCAACATTATATTTTAATAAAAATCTGTCTTTTAAACTATGATAATGAAACGTATTTGATCAGCAGAAGCTACCTTTAACTTCTCAGGATGAAAGGCAGGATTGACAATCCTTCTATGTTTTGCCCATTTTTCGCCTTCATAGCTTACAAGCCCTGTTACTAGCAGTCGGTTGTAATACCCGCCTAATTAAATAAATAAATAAATAAATAAAATTTCTTTTGTAAACCCTAATGTTGATGGGTTGCTACAAAATTTGTATTTGAATTTGGTTTTGGGCTTTTATTAAACTAATAAGTAGGGTTTTTATTTTGTGAAAGAGGGTGAGTGCATTCCAAAGTTCGGTGGGGGCGAATAGCCACCCACGTTATAAAGAGGCAAAAAAAAAAAAAAAAAAAAAAACCTATTTCTTTTTTTCTCTCCTTCTTTTCTCCTTCCTTCTCCCTTTTCCAGTTTTCCCTTCTTCCCGATTTTTCTCAAGGGCGGGCAGTGTGTGAGAATATTAATTTTATATGGAGAAGAATGAGGAGGAGTTTAAAGTGTATTTGGAGGATTTTGCGCTTGCGGTTTGGAGTTTGCTTGTTACGAATTTCGGGTTCTTCGAGTAGGGATAGGTTGATGGTTACTGCGATTAAGTTTTTGACCATGATTAGTACAAGTGTTCATCATACACTGTTTGGTCGTGCGGATGTGTTGCAGCAGATTTGTGAGAGTCTTGAGATCCCGAATGTAAGGTTGAGGGCAGAGGATGAGGAGTTGTTTGAGATAAATTATGTGGAGTTTATTCAGAGGGATATGGAGGGGAGTGATTTGGATACGAGGAGGAGGATTGCTTGTGAGTTGCTTAAAGGGATAGGGACTAATTATAAAGAACAAATTACTGCAATGGTTGGGGCTCAGATAAAGAATATGTTGGCTGCGTTTGCTGTGAATCTGGTCGTGATGGAGAGAAAGATGGGAGGTCAAATGGATGGATCTATTTGTGGCGATGAGGAGCAGATGAAGACGAAGTTGGATGTGAAATAGATCGTGGCTAGCGATTCTACAAGGTGGAACCTGCAGTAGGGGCAGCTTTGCTGGCCTGAAATTTCTTCATGAGAGATATGGAAAACAGTCTGATAGCTGACGAGAGTCATCATCAGCATTATTCCTGTTGTACAGCATCATGGATAAAAGAGGTGGTTATGGCTTGATGTGGCGATTAGAATGGTGAGTTTTCTTTTCCTCTCTTATTTTGTTGATTCATGCTCTCTAGTTCATATGATCCCGACTGAAATTTGTTTGTTCTTGATTTTTTTTATTGTGCTTGCGATGAGATTTACTAATACGGGTTCATCTCGAATCCACTGTCCTAACTTGGAGCAGAGAAGAAGGAAATGAACAACATTTACACAAAACAATAAAATAGTTTTTCCTTTTCTTAGGCAATTGTTTTAACATTTCAAGCAATTTTCTGTCTTCATTCACCGATCCCATACTTTAATGGTGCATGATTTATAATGGCGTTGTTGACTATGTAGTTATCTGATCTGGGTTCCTTCACATTTTAGTTTAGATTTTGTTTAGAAACATTAAATAGTCATTACTAGTTCAGGTCGACTTTGGAATGCCAAGGACATCCTTGTACTAACTACCAATTACATTGCTCATGTTGCTTAAACTTTACCATTATAGGTATTAAAGAATAATGGTCCTAAAAGCTGTTTGTTTTGACCTCATAGAGGACAAAATTTATTGAAAATGTGTTATTTTTAGCAAAAGATTTGAAAAACATGAGCATCCCATTTGTTGCCACATATGCAGCAACTTTGGGGATTGTTATTTCTGCAAGTAAAATTACTTGCATTGTCTTTGAGTGGACAATATTTTGTATATAGGTTGAATTCTTAATCAAGCACTGATGAACTCGTTTTGATGTTTGCTTTCACATTTTGGGTGCTTGATGTTTCAAACTCCTGCCGCATAGTAGGATTTCTATAACAAAATCATATGGATTTGTGTGTCACATAAGCGGTACTTAAGTTAGAACCTCACACCATTATGGATATGTCTTTTGCCAATGTACGCATTACAGGTTAGATGGGATCTTGAATGTTCATAAACTTTTGTAGGATGGGCATATGAGAGTAGAAGACTAGGAGAGATTTTTATGGCTAAGTAAGGAGAAAGCATGAATGGGCATCCAATTTTATAACATAAATACAATATAGTATTTAATCCTTTCATTGCGTACTTTTGTCAAACACAAATATAATATAGTATTTAACCCTTCCATATGTGTTGCTATGACAATTCGCTAATTGCATTCAGTGTTTGTAGGCTTGTAGTCTGTATTTAATTTTCCATATTTGGATTATTAGTGTGTTACGTAAATTGGAAGATATTATCTTTGGAGTATTTCTTTGGACTTATTTTACATAGCTGGCGAGATTGATCCCAATTGCATAACATAAAATAGAAGGAAATTTTCTAGTAATAGATATTGACTGAAATTTAACTGAGCAATTGTTTTAACCTGAGTGTTTGTATTGTTATGTGAATTGGTATGCATATTGTTTTTCGTATGATGCAAAGAAATGAGATATGTGAAGTGGCAATGTGTCAAATATTACTTGTTCCCCAAAAGAATGGTGGATACTGTGATTGATTTATTTATGGTTGACAAAGCGTCACCATAAAAGAGTTTTGAGGATTTAATTATTTTTATGCTCTTTTCCACAACTCCGAGAAAAAAAAAAAAAAAAAAAAAGAATGTGAAATTTTTGTATACAGACTTGCTTGTATACTTGTGATATTATTGGGTATGCAGACTTGCTTGCATATCAGTGTACTTGCCAGTGATCGACCTTCGGGTGAGATGACATGTTCCTCGAGGTGGCACCCCACTTGGAACCTGTACGCTCCGAATGGTTTCGATAGCAAGGGCGGCACACTTGGGTGAGGTGTGTTCGGTGCACCGTTCCATGTGTGTTCGGTTGTACGTGTAGATTTAGGAAGAATGCTTGCCATGGATCGAACTTCGGGTGAGATGACATGTTCCTCTAGGTGGCACCCCACTTGGAACATGTACGCTCCGAGTGGTTTCGAAGGCAAGGGAGGCACACTTGGGTGAGGTGTGTTCGGCACAGGAGGAGAGTGCGATTGTGGAAAAGTAGCGAGATTTATTTTTGTGTATGTGCATGATTACCTTAAAGGAAGAAACTAAATGCTCATTCAACCATTGAATGAGAACTACACGTTTTCCTAAAGGTAGAAAAATGTGTTTGTTTAATATTTCAATAATAGTCTAATATGAGTATGAATTGTATTGTTGTTGCATTTATGAGGATTGATAACTCATAAATTTTATTAGTAATCAATAATGCATATTTATTTATTATGATAACACCATTTGCCTCATGGAGGAACTAAGTGGTTATTTATTGTTTGGTTTATTTTTAATGTTGTCACGTGTGGATTTATTGATTTTGGGATGAAGATTTCTCACACCAGTTTTATTGCTGACCCGAGTGAGCTTTTGCTTCTTGGGTACATTCCTTTTGGAATGTAGCCGAGTAGTCTTTCAGGTCTAGAGATTTTGAGCTGCATTACTGAAGTTTCGCTAGTGAGCTAGCCATGCCAGTCTTCTCCGGGTTAGATTTTTTTATTTGTTTCAGATGTTTAGTTCATGCTGCTATTTGTTTCTGTTATTATTGAATTCTCACGTCCCGAATTTGGGGGAAAAGGATAATCCTACGTGGCTTTTTGGGATTTTCGTTTCCTCCGAAAATCGGGGCGTGACAGCCGGCCTAATGGGTTCAATTTCATCATCGAGAAGTGACCAGACTTGTTAGAGAGAATATCCTTTACAACAACTGGGTCGATCACTTGCACTCTAGGAATTGGTCCGAACCAATGAACAGACAACTTACCTGCACTTTTAAATTCACAGCATAAAGAAGAAAAACTAACTAAAGTACAATTAAAAAAAAAAAGCTTGTAAACCAAATCAACAATTCTTGCCAGGCCAATGGCATGACAGCTCAACGATTAGAACTTGGCGAATGGTACCAGTAGATCGTGGGTTCAAACTTAGCTTGCGGCATCTTTAGTGGGTTCTGGGATCCTATAAAAATTTTGTTTGCCTTTAAAAAAAAACAATTCTAAAAGGAGTGGAATTGTAAAAAAAATAAAAAAATGCTCAAAATAGACCAGCAAACAAGATTGACTAGGATGTCAAAATGCTAAAAAATGCTAGGACTTACTCTTTCTCGGATGTCAAGATTATTTCATTATATCAAAATATCAAATTAATTAAATATTGGTTACCTTGGAAATTATCAAAAAATAAAAATTAAAAACTTTGTGTTATTCTAAAAATTAACCCGACTTCAGAAAGGAAAAATAAAATACAAAAAAAACCTTCACAAACAAACGAGTTGAAAATGTGAAGATTACCATATTTCTGAACCGTTTGATGTATAAAAGGAATGACGCGAGGCACAATACGATGTGAGAGTTCCATAGGCTTGGATCTTGTTTCCTTTGTAGTACTGATGAACTCTTTGAGATTGCCAAATAACAATCTGTAAGGAGGACCAGTTATGCCTTGCTCCTTTAGGTACCTTTGGAGCTTCATCGGTTTCCACCATACCCACAAGAATGCTTTCAGTGCCAAAGAGGATATCACCAATACAAGAGATATTACAAGCATAACCAGCACAATCTCTACCATTTCTCCCAACTTTGTTACTCCCTCTCAAACCACCTCATCTTTCGCATATCATACCAAACACAAGATATATAGTAAAGTTGTGTATAAAGAAATGGAAGAGAGTGACATATGGTTGAGAAAGGAAGAAATAAATACAACCTAGCTACCATATATTTTTTTTTAATATTTGTGACAATATGGGAAAGCATGCTAGCTAGCAACCCTCCTTCTCACACCATATATTTTGATTAAAATATGGTTTCATTCTACTATGAACAGAGTTGCCTTGGGTGTTCAAACATGGTGACTCAGAGTAAGTACTCATTTGAATTGTAAACCCTTGTGTGAATGTCTCTTTGAAGTATGCCTTTCTCCATTCATCATCAACAAATTTCAACCATTTAAAATTAAATTAAGATGATCCTTCCTTGAAAGTTATCTAGACCTATGATAGCACCAAACGAGTGCATCCATCTTTCAAATCTAGCATGGTTCAACCTTAACTTGGACTTGCCAAAACCCAAGTTTATGATCCTTTCAAACCAGCAAATCCTTGTAAGTTTTAAAAAGGACATCTTGTCCAACCAAGGTTGCACTAGATTTGGTGAATCGGATTAAGCTTCAGGACAATGCTTCAATATGTGACCAATCTTGTGATTATAGTAACACTCATAATCAATAGCTTTATCTTGATGATCAACTTCATCTCCCAAGTTAGAGAAATAAGTAACTATTTAGATAAAAATTTGTCAGTTACAAATTACAAAAATATTAGGGAATCAGGTTTTTGCAACTAGAGTAACGTGACGTGATCTAATTAGGAGGATGATGAAATCCTTGAAATGTTTGTGAGTATATCGACGATTCCTTTTGAATTTTGCTAAGGAACCAGATTTTGTAACTAGAGTGATGTGGCATGACCAAAAGAGGGTTGATATAAATCTTGAGATACGCATAAAAATCTCAAGTAAATCAACTTTCCCAATTCACTCCATGTTCTTCTAGTTGCAAAATTTGATTGCCAAAATCCTGGTTCTCTAGTATTTTTGGTTCTTCTTAAGGCTTGATGTTTTTTTCCAATTTGCATGGTCAATGACCTTAGTTTCTAGTCAGTCTGAAAAGTGATTTACCTAGATTAAAAAATATTGTATAGAGACATCAAAATCCCACATTTTCATTCACAAAAATAAAAATTTTAAATATTAAAATTATGGTCATTTGCAATTTGCCTCTATAATAAATAATTATTTAGAGGTTATTCCCCTAACTAATCACTGTTGCGTTTCAGTACTATCTAATAATCTAAATGAGTAATTCTACAGAGCCCGCCTTGTTAGCCTGGGAGGCAATCCGGACTCTCCTAGGCATGTGCCTGAGAGGGTGGCTGGCACGTGAATCCAAGCTCCTCCTCTCTTGCGCCTCCTCCTCTTAACCTCTCATGCGCCTCCTCCACCTCTTAACCTCTCCTCTCCTGCGCCTCCTCCTCCAAGTCTTAAATCCATTCAATACATATAACCTCGAGTCTACAGTAGTGAAAACTTAAATTGATCCAGTACATAAGAGGTGGGGTGTGACTGCAATGAGTCTTTAACTCCTAATATCATTTTCAATGGATACTTTAAATTAGCCAAAAAGCTATTTTGGAGGTCTCATGTGGTAAAAACCTTGCTTTAAGAATTCCCTATTCATGACCCTAGGAAGAAAAATAAAAGTAAACCATGATGAATTGACAAGTAACCACCAATTTCAAAACTAAAAATCGATTAGAATCACATCAATTTTATATGAACCTTTAGAACTACTTAGGTTCCTTGTTGAAGATTTGAAGCAAGTTTTTTATCCTGTGGACGCTGTAACGAGTGAACGTATGAGTGATTGTAAACTTTATCATCATCTTTTTTCATTTCTAACGTTCGGGGATCCTAAATAACCCTGCTCGTTTTCCAAAAAAAAAAAGTCGATTTCCAAGGCACAAATTGATAGAATATGTCGAACAAAATAATTGTCGCTAAAGAACCTAAGTTTATTAGAAGTAACGTATTGACAAGCAACTACCAATTTCACAATTGAAAATCGATAGAATCACGTCGATTTTACTATTTTGTATGAACCCTTTCTCTCTTTCTTTCTTTCTATCTTTCTATCTTTGCTCGCTCTATTTATTCCTCTTCACATGGTGGGGTGGCAACACCCGCGAGGATTAATTTATTGAGAAGAGGAGGTGGTTGAGTCTCTCTCTCCTTCTTGATTTACAAAAGAGGAGAGGTGAAGAGGGGTAGTGATGAGAAAAGAAGGCAGTGGTTGCGATTGATTTACAGAGAAGGAAGGGAGAAAAGAAGGCTGCAGTGGTGGTTGGTTTATAGAGAAGAGGAGGAGAGAAGTGGGTTGTAGCTATGGTGGATTGCGTAAAATTCTAATTGTCGAGGGAAACAGCGAGAGACCCCACAGGGGGAGGGGGAGCCGTCCATTCCCCACGGGATGTGTGTTTGAATTTTCAACGCACGCATCCCGAGGGGAATGGATGGCTCCCCCTCCCCCTGTGGGATCCCTCGCTGTTTTCCTCATTGCTTCCCTCGACGATTAGACGGGTTCGTGGATTGCTGAGGAAAAGGGAAGGTGGGGTGTGAGAAGAAGTTTTAAAACCGAACTCTTCAAAACAGAACTTGAAATTGAGAATACCCGGCGATAATTGGGTGGGGTGCCAAAATGAGTTTTGGAAAAAAAAAAAAAAAAAAAAAAACTTAACAATTCCCACTCCCATTTCAAAATAATTGGAGAAGACTAATGTATAAATAAACTAACACAATGACATTTTTCATTTTTCTTATTAAATAAAGAATATATTAAAGACTAATCAAAACACACCATACATACATCAGGTCTTTATACAGCCCAGACACCACAAAAGAAAACCAACAGAACTAGATAAACAGAGCCCAGGCTTGAATGTGATGTTTTGGAGTATTCAAAGACTCTTTTGGAATATTCAACACTGCAAAAGTGGGTTTCATTCACTAAAAAATCTTCGAAAAAATCTTCGTGCATGCATCAAGAGATTTAATTCCACTACCTTATCTCTTCAGTTCACAGAAATTTCATGACGAAGACCTCATAATATATTTTTCGAAATTTCTAGCTCCACATCAAAGGGACAGTTGTTCAATTTATACAAAACTTTCAGTCATATGTAGGCAGGCAAAGAACAATAGCAACCTAGTTGGCACTTTAGATGAGATAGGATAATATTTTGGGTACATATATAGTTTCTTTGTATGATAAAGCTTTCATGTCCTCATTTGACTATAAAAGCAGAGACTTTCAGTCCTTCCTTTCATAACTCATCAGTGATAGAAGTTTAAGAGAGAGAGAGATGAGAGAGATTCTATCAGTCTTGCTTGCAATATTGGGTGCTCTGTTCCTTATATTGGCGTGGAAAGCCATTTATTCTGTGTGGTGGAAGCCCATAAAGCTGCAAAGTTACCTAAGGAAGCATGGCTTCAGAGGTCCTCCTTACAAGTTGTTGTATGGTGACCTCAAAGAATTTGCAAGGGCATCCGAGGAGGCGAAATCCAAGCCTATGGAACTTTCACACGATATTGTGCCACGACTCATGCCTTTCCTCAGTGGAATCGTTCAGAAATATGGTATTTTCTGGGTTTTTTTTTTAAAAAAAATTATTTTATGTTTACCACCTCATATTATTTTAAATAGATGACTATGGAATTGGAAAGTACTATCATCATCATCATCATCATCATCTTCTGTGACAATTGAATTTTGTGTTTGACTGAAAATTGCAGGTAAAATGTCCTATAGTTGGGCAGGAAGAACTCCAAGGGTGAACATCGTTGATCCAGATCTAATTAGGGATATTCTATCTAACAAGTCTGGTTATTTTCCAAAGCCAAAGGGACATCCCTTAATGAAGTTGTTAGCATCTGGAGTCGCACTCTACGAGGGTGAAAAATGGGTCAAACATAGAAGGATAATCACTCCGGCCTTTCATCTAGAGAAGTTGAAGGTTTTTCTCTTATCATCCGCCCATTGAATATAACTCAACAAAGAAAGAATCCATATTGTGTTATGAATATGGTCATGTCATTTTTTTAACGACTATTTTTGCTTGTTAATTGTAGTTGATGTTTCCTGCATTCAACACATGTTGTAGTGAGATGATAAGCAAATGGGAGAATCAAGTTAGTGACAAGTCCTGTGAGTTAGATATATTGCCTGAATTCCTGAAACTAACGGCAGATGTTATCTCTAGAACAGCATTTGGTAGCAGTTTTGAAGAAGGGCAACGTATATTTGAACTACAAAATGAACTTGGTGCACTCATTATCCAACTTGCTCGATCTGTATACATCCCAGGTTTCAGGTAGGCACGCCAACAATTCTTCTGTATACATCGTTTTATTTTTTCCTTCATTGAATTACATGGGTCAACAAGTTAATTAGAACATGTACATATGACAATATACATGTGAATGCAGGTTTCTACCCACTAAAATAAACAATAGGGTAAAGGAAATTGAGAGGGAAGTGCGAACTTTGATCACGTATATCATCAGAAAGAAAGAGCAAGCTATGAAATCTGGAGAAGTTAACAACAAAGACTTGTTAGGCTTGTTGATGGAATCAAACTTTAAGGAAATTCAAGATAATGGGAACTCTAAGAATCTTGGGATGAACATTAACGATATTATTCAAGAGTGCAAGCTTTTCTACATTGCAGGGCAAGAAACTACTGCATCATTGCTTGTGTGGACAATGATAGTTTTAAGTATGCATCCTGACTGGCAAGAGAAAGCAAGAGAAGAAGTCCTAAAAGTCTTCGGACAACAAAAACCGAATTTTGATGGGTTGAACCACTTAAAAATTGTGAGTTCGTTACTTTTAAATATCCCTTAAAGAATTACAGCTGATGCAAATCATGGATATCACGCACTAATATGTAAAAATTGTTCATGTAGGTGACGATGATTTTTACGAGGTTCTTAGGCTATACCCATCTGGGATAATACTAACGCGATCTACTGATAAGGAGATGAAACTTGGAGAAATATGTCTTCCACCAGGAGTTGATATCGCATTGCTAGTTCTTCTTGCTCACCATAGTAGTGAAATTTGGGGAGAAGATGCTAAAGAGTTCAAGCCAGAGAGATTCTCTGAAGGAATTTCAAAAGTCACAAAGCATCAAGTATCATTCTTCCCGTTTGGTTGGGGACCACGAATATGCCCAGGGCAAGCATTTGCATTGATCGAAGCAAAATTGGCTTTATCCATGGTTCTGCAGCGCTTCTCATTCCAGCTTTCACCGACCTATACCCATGCCCCATATCTCTCTTTCTCTCTTCGACCTCAATATGGTGCTCAACTTATCCTTCACAAACTCTGATTACTTTATCATCAGTGCATGTATCCATAAAAACCCTATAAAAACTTAGCTTGCGGCATCTTTAGTAGGTTCTGGGATCCTATAAAAACCCTGTTTGCTTAAAAAAAAAAACAATTCAGGGGTGGAATTGTAAAAAAAACCAAAAAATGCTCAAAACTCTTTCTTGGATGTCAAGATTATTTCATTATATCAAAATATCAAATTAATTAAATATTGGTTACCTTGGAAATTATCAAAAAATAAAAAATTTGTGTTATTCTAAAAATTAACCCGACTTTAGAAAGGAAAAATAAAATACAAAAAAAACCTTCACAAACAAATGAATTGAAAATGTGAAGATTACCATATTTCTGAACCGTTTGATCTATAAAAGGAATGACGCGAGGCACGATACGATGTGAGAGTTCCATAGGCTTGGATCTTGCTTCCTTTGTAGTACTGATGAACTCTTTGAGATTGCCAAATAACAATCTGTAAGGAGGACCAGTTATGCCTTGCTCCTTTAGGTACCTTTGGAGCTTCATCGGTTTCCACCATACCCACAAGAAAGCTTTCAGTGCCAAAGAGGATATCACCAATACAAGAGATATTACAAGCATAACCAGCACAATCTCTACCATTTCTCCCAACTTTGTTACTCCCTCTCAAACCACCTCATCTTTCGCATATCATACCAAGCACAAGATATATAGTAAAGTTTGTGTATAAAGAAATGGAAGAGAGTGACATTATGGTTGAGAAAGGAAGAAATAAATACAACCTAGCTACCATATATTTTTTTTTTAATATTTGTGACAATATGGGAAAGCATGCTAGCTAGCAACCCTCCTTCTCACACCATATATTTTGATTAAAATATGGTTTCATTCTACTTTGAACAGAGTTGCCTTGGGTGTTCAAACATGGTGACTCAGAGTAAGTACTCATTTGAATTGTAAACCCTTGTGTGAATGTCTCTTTGAAGTATGCCTTTCTCCATTCATCATCAACAAATTTCAACCATTTAAAATTAAATTAAGATGATCCTTCCTTGAAAGTTATCTAGACCTATGATAGCACCAAACGAGTGCATCCATCTTTCAAATCTAGCATGGTTCAACCTGAACTTGGACTTGCCAAAACCCAAGTTTTATGATCCTTTCAAACCAGCAAATCCTTGTAAGTTTTAAAAAGGACATCTTGTCCAACCAAGGTTGCACTAGATTTGGTGAATCGGATTAAGCTTTAGGACAATGCTTCAATATGTGACCAATCTTGTGATTATAGTAACACTCATAATCAATAGCTTTATCTTGATGATCAACTTCATCTCCCAAGTTAGAGAAATAAGTAACTATTTAGATAAAAATCTGTCAGTTATAAATTATAAAAATATTAGGGAATCAGGTTTTTGCAACTAGAGTAACGTGGCGTGATCTAATTAGGAGGATGATGAAATCCTTGAGATGTTTGTGAGTGTATCCTAGAGTGATGTGGCATGAACAAAAGAGGGTTGATATAAATATTCAGATATGCATAAAAATCTCAAGTAAATCAACTTTCCCAATTCACTCCATGTTCTTCTGGTTGCAAAATTTGATTGCCAAAATCCTGGTTCTTTAGTATTTTTGGTTCTTCTTGAGGCTTGATGTTTTTTTTTTCCAATTTGCATGGTCAATGACCTTAGTTTCTAGTCAGTCTGAAAAGTGATTTACCTAGATTAAAAAATATTGTATAGAGACATCAAAATCCCACATTTTCATTCACAAAAATAAAAATTTTAAATATTAAAATTATGGTCATTTGCAATTTGCCTCTATAATAAATAGTTATTTAGAGATTATCCCCTCACTAATCACGGTTGTAGTCTCAGTACTATCTAATAATTTAAATGAGTAATTCTAGGGAGCCAGCCTTGGTAGCTTGAGAGGCAGTTCGGACTCTCCTAAACACGTGCCTGGGAGGGCGGCTGGCACGTGAACTCAAGCTCATCCTCTTAACCTCTCATGCGTTTCCTCCACCTCTCCTGCGCCTCCTCCTCCAAGTCTTAAATCCATTCAACCCTCTCTTTACCTAATCTAATCAAACTTTTTCTCCCCCAAAACAAAACACAAACCAAATGGTTTGCTTAACTTGAAGAAAGATCTCCTAATCAATTTTCCTTTGGACTATAAACATCACAAAGACTTTTCTCTCAACATCTCTCCACAGGTACTTGGCTTTATCCATCCAAACAAAACCCGCTCTTTGCCTCTGCCACTAAAACTGGAGAATGGATGCCAGAGCACATAGAAACATTAAATTCAGTACCCAAAATGAATGCAAACAAAATATTATCCATACCATCCCCAGTGATGAATATAAACAAAACATTACCCATTCACAGTGGAAAAAAAAATTCTAATTCAACACTAAAAAACAAACATTAAATTCCGTCCCCAGAGATGAATGCAAACAAAACATTACCCAACCCATTCACAGTGGAAGAAATTTCTAATTCAATACCAAAAAACAGAGCATTCAACACAACAAAAAACAAACTTAAATACACCCAGATCATAAATCTGGGGATGGGTTTTATAGCTTCAGTTTCTTTGATTCCCTTCTTCTTCCTTCAAAGTTGCAATCCATCCTCTCGTAGTACCGAATCGAGAGCAGAGACAGAGAGAGCTGAAACTCGTCCCGATCCATTACAAAGGTCGAAGTTAAAGACATGAACTTATGAGTGTTTGAAGAAATTTTCAAGATTGGCCTCATGTACTGTGAGTGCAAGAGATGGAACCCACCAAAGGCGAGGATCACAGACCTAAGTTGCTCTTTTGAACACCCAATATCGCACCAATGTCGACTGCACATGATCTCCGACAATCGCTCATCCTTTGACACCTTCCCCCACTTCTTGCTCACACAAGAAGCTCTGGCTAGTGTTACAGAGTCTACATGTTTGAATATCTCGAACATCATGTCTTCGTCTAGTAGGTTAAGAGCTTGAGGGAGGAGGCGCAGGAGAGGAGAGGTTAAGAGGTGGAGGAGGCGCAGGAGAGGATGAGCTTGAGTTCACGTGCCAGCCACCCTCCCAGACACGTGCCCAGGAGGGTGCGGACTGCCTCCCAGGCTACCAAGGCGGGCTCCTAGAATTATTCAATCTAAATAGCTACCTCCATTGGTGTTTTGGTGGCTACGAATTGGTGCAGGAGGTGGCTGGAACAGGGCTGAAATGGAGGCGAAGTGGACGATTGTGGGTGCGAAGTTCTGTTTTGGTGTGGGGGGGTGAAACGGAGACCGCAAGCTGGTCGTTTGTGGCTGCAAAACAAGGTTGCGAATTGTGGGATGCAACACAGGGCTGAAACAATGAGAGATGCGGGGGGGCTGAAACATGAAGGGAGAGGGAAAAAAGCGAGAGGGTAGGGGAAGATGGTGGGGTGTTGAGACAATGAGAGAGGTGGGGGGCTGAAACAGAGAGGTGGGGAGGAGGATGATGGTGGAGGTGAATTCCATCAGGAGGGAGGAAGGAGGAGGAGTGGGATTAGTGCGATGGCGAAGAATGACTTTTTTAATAATCCTTAGATTTTTTTTCTCGAAGCACGCTTATCATTATAATTGGAGCTTTTGATTTTCTTCGAGATTAACACTTTGAAAAATAAAATATTCAATATCACTCTTTGTTTTGTCATGGTATTTTGTTCATCTAATTACGAATATTTTAAAAATAGACGATCAACACATATTAACCGTTAGTTTTAAAGGGAGACTCCAATAGTGATTAATGATGGAATAACATCTGAATAGTTATTTATTTTCGGTGAAAATCACAAATGACCCAAACTAAATAAGAGAATAAGATGTTTGTAGTGCATTTATTTATTTAAATGGGTGATTAAGATTAGACAGAGACATGGAAGGTCCTTGTTTTGATTTTGCGATACATTTCAAATTAAAGACATTCATGTGTGACATGCACACAAACCACAGGACTCCATCTCGAGCTGTTGGATTAAAGTAAAACTAATCTAATGGCTCTCTAACTCATTAAATCACACATCATCCCTTTCTCTCTCTGACTTCTTGTCTTCTGGGTGTAGAAATGGATCCAGAGAGCTTCTTCTAGAGCCGAGGGCTTTGAAGGCTTGCAACCCATTCTACATGCAACTCCCAACAACCACACTCACTATGTTTCCTTCTTGTGAAAGAGTTGCCACCACCACCTCCACCAACACCAACACCAACACCAACACCAACACCAACACCAACAAAGCTGGTGGTTCTCTTGCAAAGCCATTTGGGCTTTCTCCATTCTCTCATCAGGCTTCCGTGCCCAAGTCCACTGCTACATAGAAAACAAGAATCCATTGTTGATGATGGTAGATCTGTAAATAACTTTAGTTGTTTAGACAATTTTCTCATTAAGGTGATATTTTAATGGACTTTTTTTTGGTTGGCAGAGGAAATGACCCTTTGATGATGTATTTGGAAAGGAAAATACAGAAAATTTTGGTTCATTTCACTGTTTTGTATTTTATTTTGCAGGGAAAGTTTATACTTGGGTCAAAGGTCAATTTTTTTCATGTTAAATTTTTCTTTTTGATATAATTAATAAAGTAAAGTTTAGGTAGAACTCTAATCACCAGCAAAGTTTAGGTAGAACTCTAATCACCCTTATCTGCTACAATGCTCATTAGAAGAGCAGTCTTATACTTCTAAAAATAAAAGAAAAATTCCCGATATCTCGCACTGAGTGCACAATTCATAATTAAAAACAAAATTAAGCAGTCTCATTTGCTTCAGGTTTGCAAGTTTGGTCTGATTCAATATGTCGATTGGGTTGACAGACCTGTAAGAGACGAACATGGGACTTGAAGAGCTCACACTCCCAACTGCAAAGATTGTAATTTGGGATCTGAAGTGGTGAACAAGGTCCTAGTAGATATAGTTCATTGCATGAACTCTCGGAAAATCGAAATGGGGTGTTTGATAAACTGATAGATCGATTGGGCAGAGAAGAAGCAGAGTGAGTGAGTTGTTGATGGTTGGTGAGACAGCGGAGAGAATGAGAGAAGTGGTGTTGGGCTGATTGCGTAAGATAGCAAAAGAGGAGTTGTTGTGATAGACTGATACTGATTTTTCATCTCTTGGAAGTGAATTCTTGTCTCGCAGTTCTTTTTCACATCTTTTCATCTGATATGTTTGCCTCGCTGTTTTTATTCACTTTCTTTTTTACCTTTTCATCTGATTTGTTTGCCTCGTAGTTCTTTCCCATTCCTTCTGAGCGAACCCAAACTTCATAACTAGTATAAGCCTCAGCAACTGAGGTAAAATCCTTGTACAAACTACCACTATACCCTATTACTTGGATTGAATAATCTTCCCATGTTAAGTAAATTTTGGAGTCACGATCGCGATATACCATATACGCCTTGTATGCCATTATTAAGATCCTTATTTCAACATACAAAAAAAAAAAAAAATTGACACAAGCAATAAAATTAAGCTACAGATGCCAAAAAAAAAAAATAATAAAAAATAAAAATAAACACAAGCAAACAATAAAATAAAGTTCGTGTATGCCTCGCAGTTTTTGCAAGAAAGTGAGGGGAAGGGGCTGTAATTTTTTACTAAGAAGAAAAATTAAGTTACCCAATCACACAAAATCAACCTCATTCATTTCATTTAAGAAGAGAAAACACAAATTTTTTACTAAACCCACAGAAATCTCGCCCTCAGGCCTTTTAGAGCTTGAAGACAAATGAATAAATAAAAAATTAAGCTTTTGCCTTCAAATTATGTTAACATAATATCATCTAATGAAGTGATTTTGTGTGATAAAAATGTGAATGTGTGAACAATAAATTCATACCTGTTATGAAAATTTCTGTGGGTTTTGTACAATGGCGAGGTGGAGAAGACGATGGCGATGGCGATGGAAGGTGATTGCGTGGAGGACGAACGTCAACAACCCAGGCAACGGTGACGGGATGTGGAAGAGGACGACGACAATGGGAGGTGGAGGAGGATCTGTTATTCAAATCATGTTGCTATTTGTGGGTTTTGTACAATGGCAAGGTGGAGAAGACGATGACGCGATGGGAGGTGATTGCGTTTTTGTTACAACCTTCACTGTGTTTTTTTTTTTTTTTGTCGAGGTTGCCACCTCATCAGTTGCACGTGCCTGGTATCATCCAGGCATGGATCAGGCAGCATAGAATTTTCAAAAAATTTAATGTGGAAGAGAATAACTTATTTTCTGGGTAAAATGCTTGAAAATTTTATCTAGCATTAAAAACATGACTACTCTTAAACAATTATTATTTACAAAAATGCTAAGAAACTATGTTTTTGTAACCAGGTTTTGGAACCATGGTGACGTGGCGTGATCTTGAAAAAATGATGAAATTTTCAAAATGTTCATGAGTATCTCGAGGTAGTAAAAAATTTCCTCTAACGATGCCACATCATCCTAATTATAAAATATGATTACAAAACAAGATTTCCAAATCTCACTCTATCATTTAAATGCCAATCAAGTGTATTATAATTCATTAATATAATCAAGTATATTATCATAAAGAGTGAGGCTAGGAAACCATGTTTTGTAAACATGTTTCGTAACCATGATGACGTGGCATCGTTAGAGGAGTTTTTTACAATTTTGAGATACACACAAAATCTTCAGAGATTTCATCATTCTTTCCAGATCATGACACGTCATCATGGTTGCAAAACATGTTTACAAAACATGGTTTCCTAGCATTTCTCTGTCATAAAAGTTGTGGTCACATGGACAATAAATTATATGATTGATAACCTCACCCCTTACATCATCCAAAAAAAGAAAACATATGGTAAGAATATAAACAAACTCTGAAGTAGTCTCTAACTTAATACTATTCTACATGGAACTTTATTATTGGATGTCGAACTTTATTATTCGCTCAAACTTGTAAAGAAGTCGACACATTAATAAATTTTGTTATTAATAATTTTATGTGAATTCAGTCCCAAACACTTGGGTAGTCCAATTATCCATTTGTAAAATGGGTGAATCAGATTAGTCACAGATGCGGAAGATCTGATTTCTAATTTTCTATTAATCAGATTAGTTAAGATAAATCTTGTGTTTTCTCTTGTTTGAGTAGTGTAAGAAGTTGAGTGTTTGTAGGAGAAGGATCAAAGGTTCACAAAAATGGGAGAAATTGTGGTAGCTATCCTTGTAACATCTATTGTATTGGTGATATCATCTTTGGCATGGAAAGCTTTCTTATGGGTATGGTGGAAGCCCATGAAGTTGCAAAGGTACCTGAGAGAGCAAGGCATAAGTGGTCCTTCTTACAGGTTCTTCAATGGGAACCTGAAAGAGAACCTAGGTGCTACTAAGGAAGCAAGAACCAAGCCTATGGAGCTCTCACATCGTATCTTGCCTCGCGTCATCCCTTTCATTAATCAAACTGTTCAGAAATACGGTATCTTTCTTTCATTCTTTCTTCTGCCATGTCTTGAAGAGTATAGAAGTATGTCTCATCATCTGTTTAGTAGGAATGTTTTGCAAATTAATTGCCTTATCCTAAGTCAGTCTATTTGTTGTTATGTGAATGGTGAGGATTCTTGAGAGCCACCTAAAGTGGGATGTGCTGTGCTCACATGATAACATGAACTGACCTCATCCGAACAAAAAACCAAAACTTGATGGCCTTGGCTAGGAATGAAAATGAAAATTTATGTTTTAGTTAAAAAGAAAAACAAACGAAAAAAATGAGAGTATAGGTTCTAATGACGAACTTTGCTACGATTCACTGCTAATAGACCTTATACCTTAATTAATTACCATAATAGATAATAGAGAAGTTGTCCAATTTCATGCTTCTCTGTTTTCTCTGTTTGCTCTAATAGATTTTTGGGTGGGTTGGATCTAGTAATTAGGAAGTAAAATTTTCTTAGGGGTTCGATGTTTTCAACTCACTTTTGGCACTGTGATAAGTTCTTTCTGTTAACTTGAACACAGAAACACTATAAGAAGCAAAACAGTTCTGGGAATGGCATTATCTTTATTGAGATTTTAACTGGCTTTTATAGAGCCTTACAGATCATAACAGAAACAAATTAACAAGCCACATTATAGCCTAGAAACGTGGTAACAACTGAGACCTAATAAGAAGCAACAACTACCCTGAAGAATCGGGCTAATGAATAACAAACTATGACCACTTCATTCCCTCCCCTAAACTAGACTGTCAAAAAAAAAACTAGTTTATCCCAGGTGCATCACAAACTCCAAGCAGCTTTCTCATTCTTTGAAAAGACTCTACTTTCAGTGGCTTGGTAAACACATCTGCCACTTGATCATGTGTACCACAGTGTCTCAAATGCACAACTCCATCATTTGCAAGATTACGTAGGAAGTGAAATCGCACCTGAATATGTTTGCTTCTGCCATGTAAGACAGGATTCTTGGCTAGCTTAATGGTTGAACTATTGTCACAAAAAATGACAGTGCTCTCATTTCCTTCATACCCCAGCTTCTCCAGCACCCTCTTCATCCATACTGCTTGAGTTGAACATGCAGCAGCAGCCACGTACTCTGCTTCGGTTGTGCTTAAGGCAACGATCGGCTGCTTGCGTGAGGACCAAGCTACTGCAGCTGAGCTTAAGATAAAAGCATAGCCTGAGGTGCTTTTCCTATCTTCCACATCACCAGCATAATCACTGTCAGTGAACCCAATCAGCTCCTTATTCCCATCCTTCCTATAGAACAGTCCAAAACCAGAAGTTCCTTGTAGATAACGTAGAATTCTTTTGGCAGCATAGAGATGAAGCTCTGTTGGTTTCGACATGTATCTACTGATCAAACTGACTGCATACATAATATCCGGCCTTGTGGCTGTCATATACATCATGCTACCCACCAATTGCCTGTAATAAGAGCCATCTACCTCCACTCCATTATCATCTCGGAAAATCTTGAAACCTGGGATGATTGGATTCTGAACAGAGTTGCATTGTTCCATTCCAAACCTTTTTAGAACTTCCAGCACATATTTCTTTTGATTAATAAAAATTCCTTCACTAAGTTGCGAGACTTCTAACCCAAGAAAGAACCTCATCTTACCAAGGTCTGACATTTCAAATTCATTCATCATTGATCTCTTAAACTCAAAGACCATATTCTCATCATCTCCAGCATAAATCAAATCATCAACATAAAGGCTAATAACCAAAAGTTTACCTTGTTTGTTGACTTTGGTGAAGAGTGTTTGTTCACTTTCGCACTTCTCAAACCCTTCTTTCAAAAAATAAGCTTCAATGCGGCTAAACCATGCCCTCGGCGCCTGCTTGAGCCCATACAATGCTTTATTGAGCTTATAGACCTTGTGTATTTCAGCTTTCACCTCATAGCCTCTTGGTTGATCGACATAAACATCTTCTGTCAAGTTTCCATGGAGAAAGGCTGATTTAACATCGAGTTGATAAACATACCAGCCTCTTTGTGCAGCCAAAGCAAGAAACATCCGAACAGTATCCATACGTGATACAGGTGCATACACTTCTTCATAGTCAACCCCGTACTTCTGTGCGTAGCCCTTGGCAACCAAGCGGGCTTTGTATCTTTCTACCTCACCGTGCTCATTTACCTTCGTCTTGTAAACCCATTTAACCCCAATCATTTTAGCTCCTGCTGGCAGCTCTGTCAAGTACCATGTATTATTTTTCTTAATGGCTTTTATCTCTGAATCCATAGCCTCTCTCCATCTTGCATCAGCTGCTGCTTCCTCATAACTAGTTGGATCAGTATTGACAAGAAGAGCCCAGTTAGCCTCAACATCTTCATCATAAAGCTCTTCCCCTGAGACATATTCTTCCATCCATACAGGGGTTCTTTTGACCCTTGAGCTCGATCTCACACTCGAAGTTCCAGGAGCTTCTGGGTTCACAAGGTTTGGTGCAGCTTCTTCATCTTCATTGCTTCCTGCATTCTCGTCTTCTGACTCATTCGAATTATTTAGCTCCTCATCATCACCCCACTCCAAATCAAGAGCAATCTCCTCTTCAAAACTTGCATCCCAGTTCCATTTCTTGTCTTCCTCAAAGACAACATCCCGGCTAATTACTACCTTCTTCAAAACTGGATCATAAAGTCGGTAGGCCTTCGATTCTTCACTCATTCCCAACAAAACACAACTCCGACTTTTGTCTTCCAGTTTCGTTCTTCGTGCATCCGGAACATGAGCGTGTGCAACACTTCCGAACACCCTGAAATGAGCTACTGAAGGTTTAACCCCGCTCCACGCCTCTTCCGGTATCATGTCTTTGACTGATAAAGTGGGGCACCTGTTTAGTACATAGAAGCTCCAGTTGACCGCCTCCGGCCAAAAGTTCTTGGGGACACCTTTCTCAGATAACAAACTCCTCACCATGTTCATCACTGTCCGATTTTTTCTTTCTGCGACGCCATTCTGCTGCGGCGTGTATGCTGCAGTCAATTGCCTCTTAATTCCATTCTCTTTACAGAAACTCTTAAACTCATCCGAAGTAAATTCTCCTCCTCGGTCTGTTCTTAAACACTTAATAGCAAGACCTGTTTCTTTCTCTACACAGCTCTTAAATAACTTGAAAGAAGCAAATGCATCTGATTTATCAATTAGAAAATAAACCCAAGCTTTTCTACTATAGTCATCAATAAAGCAGATTAGGTACCTCTTGTGGCTGTTTGAAATGGGAGTAACAGGTCCACATGTATCGGCATGAATGAGTTCGAGTTTTTGGGAAGCTCTCCATGTACTCTTCTTAGGAAAAAAGTCTCGGTGTTGATTGCCTTTTAAGCAATCAATACACACAGCTCCGGTGTCACTGATCTTAGGCAATCCCTTCACCATTCCTTTGCGCTGCAGTGTTTTGAGGTTTTTTGTAACCAAGGTGACCGTACCTCCGGTGCCAAAGATCAGTCACGTCTTGAGTTGTTGCTTGCAAACATGCCTCCTTCTTCACTTGCTTCTCAGCTGGTTGTGACTTGGATAGCAATACGAACATTCTATTCGCAGTCATGTTGGTTTGGATGATCAAGCCTCTTGAGGGATGGTAAATTTGACATTTGTTGGATTTAAACAGCACAACTAGTCCTTTCTCCTGCAACTGACCAATGCTAAGAAGATTATTTTTTAACTCAGGCACGTAGAAGACCTCTGTGACAACATGACTAGTGCCCTCCAAAAACAATCTCACATTCCCTTTTCCAACCACATTCATCCTCATATTATTTCCGAGCCTCACCATTTGTGTGAAACTCTCATCCAAATCACAAAACAGAGAGCGATCACCGCACATATGGTTACTACAACCAGAATCAAGAAACCATAATTTTTTTTTTATTACCTTCATTCATCTCCACATGTGCCATAAGCAGCAGTTCCTCTGACTCATCAAACTCCACATAGTTAGCCTTCTTTTCCCACATTGGACAATCATATTGATAGTGTCCAAGCTTGTGACACTTGTAACACTCAACTGCAGCTTTGTCATAGGACTGCAAGCCTCTTCCTCTGCCCCTACCTCCTCGAGAAATTGTTCTTCCACGCCCTCTTGCATGATACCCTTCTGCATGAGTAACTTTGAGTGCCTGATCTTCCCCACTGGAATGCCTCCGAAATTTCTGCTCATGAACTAACAAAGAGCTTTGCAATTCATCTATTGACAAGCTCTTGATATCCTTGGACTCTTCAATTGAACATACAATATAATTGTATTTCTCAGACAGAGAGCGCAATACCTTTTCAACAATCTTTGCATCGTGCATATCTTCTCCCAAATTTCGCATATTGTTGGCAACAATCATCACTCTTGAGAAGTAATCATTGACTGATTCCCCTAACTTCATCTCAAGCACCTCGAAATCTCTTCTAAGTGTTTGCAGCTGCGCATTTCTGACTCTCTCATTCCCTTGATATCTTGTTTTCATTGAATCCCAAATCTGCTTGGCTGTGTCCTTCTGAAGAATGGTTTTCAAGGTAGTCTTGTCTATGGCCTGGAAAAGGTAATTCTTTACCTTCAGATCTTTCAGCTTCATCTCTGCAAGAGCTGCTCTCTGTGTGCCATTAAGAACCTCTCCTCTGGCTGGTTCTATGACTCCTGTCTCCACCAATGACCACCATTCCTTCGAGCGAAGCAAATTCTCCATGAGCATAGCCCAATGCTCATAATCACTGTCGAGTTTAGGAATACTCAACATAGAATCCTTTTCTGCTGCCATCTCCACCCTTTATGTTTCCTCACTTTCTCTCGTGTTTATACTCAAACCTAACTATCAATCAGGTCCTTATAATAGGAGCTCTGATACCAGATGTTAACTTGAACACAGAAACACTATAAGAAGCAAAACAGTTCTGGGAATGGCATTATCTTTATTGAGATTTTAACTGGCTTTTATAGAGCCTTACAGATCATAACAGAAACAAATTAACAAGCCACATTATAGCCTAGAAACATGGTAACAACTGAGACCTAATAAGAAGCAACAACTACCCTGAAGAATCGGGCTAATGAATAACAAACTATGACCACTTCACTTTCCTGCTGATGTTTTTTTTTTTTTTTTTTTGGAATACTTGCTTCAATTGATATATCTTTATATATATAAGGGTTTCTTCAAGTCCTTAATTAAATTGTTTATGGTTTCAATTGAATGGAATTGCTTCTCAAATTGTGGGCTTTCACCTTTTGTACCAACATATGTGGATTAATGAAGCCATTCTCTGGACCTCTGTATATGGAGTTTCATCGAAAAGGCCTTGTAATCCTCATATTCTTTCCTGAAAAATTGACCATGAGCAATAGGGGACTAACTCGAATATCCAACATATTGTAGGTCTTTGGCAATAGTTGGTGTACCTGCCTTTCATGCACAATGTTTGTCATTTTCTTTAGATGAATGAACTGATACACTTGTCACCATGTGTTCTTTGGTGCATTTGTCTATAACATGAATAGATTTTTATTGTAAAAATCTGAAATTGCTGTTTCTTGAATATGCAGGTAAGATATCTTTTATTTGGTATGGACCAATTCCAAGGGTGATGGTTATGGACCCAGATAGCGTGAGAGACATTTTGTCAAACAAATTTGGTCATTTTTCTAAGGTTGGAACAAATCCATTAAGCAAATTGCTCGTAACAGGGGTTGTAAGCTATGAAGGTGAAAAATGGGCCAAACATAGAAGGATTATCAACCCGGCCTTTCATTTTGAGAAGTTGAAGGTCAGTCTCTTCTATCATCATTTGTTCTCAAACATATTTGCACAATTCAAATTAAGGACATTGCTTTAGCTGCATGCAGCCAAATTGATGCAATTGTTAATGTACTTGCATTTAATTAATTGGATATAATAACATGATATTGATTTATATTATTGTGTGTCTTTGGCTACAGTTGATGTTGCCGGCATTTCATACTAGTTGTAGTGAGATGATAAGCAAATGGCAGAAGTTGATTCCAGGGGAGTCAGGTGAATTGGATGTGTGGCCTCAATTCCAAAACTTAACTGGAGAAGTTATCTCGCGAACAGCATTTGGTAGCAGCTATGAAGAAGGGCAACGTATATTTGAACTCCAGCAAGAACAAGCTGGGCATGCTATCAAAGCTCTTCTATCCATATACATTCCAGGTTTCAGGTATGGTTGGGCTACATATACAGAAAATACATTTAGATTATAGTCCATTCATTTTGCATTACCTTCCTCAATAACTTTATGAGCAGGTTTCTTCCAACAAAAGCAAATAGGAGGATGAAGGAAATTCATAGAGAAGTACAAACTCTGATGGGAAATATAATACAAAAGAGAGAGAAAGCTATGAGAATGAGAGAAGCCTATAACGAAGACTTACTAGGATTGTTGATGGAATCGAATTCAAAGGAAATTCAAGAAAATGGAAATGCAAAACATCTTGGCATGAGTATCAACGAGGTTATTGAGGAATGCAAGCTATTCTACTTTGCAGGGCAAGAGACAACTTCGACTTTACTTGTGTGGACGATGATTGTGTTGAGCATGCATCCTGAATGGCAAGCCCAAGCGAGGGAAGAGGTTTTACAAGTCTTTGGGAAAAGAAAACCAGACTTTGATGGACTCAACCATCTAAAAGTTGTAAGTTTCACTTTCACATTCATGACACTATATATATGTATAAACAAAAAGGTCCACTAATTTGCAAAAACTTCAATATAGGTTACAATGATTCTGTACGAGGTTCTCCGATTGTACCCATCTGCGGTTATGCTTACTCGGGCTACTTACAAAACCATGAAAATAGGAGAAGTGTCTCTCCCTCCAGGAGTGCATATTGGATTACCAATCCTTCTAATTCACCATAGTCGTGAATTTTGGGGTGATGATGCTGAAGAGTTCAATCCGTCCAGGTTCTCAGAAGGAATTTCGAAGGCCACAAAGAATCATGTCTCATTCTTCCCATTTGGCTGGGGACCGCGGATATGTATTGGGCAGAACTTTGCCCTGATAGAAGCAAAGATAGCTCTAGCTATGATTTTACAAAATTTCTCATTCGAACTTTCACCCACTTATGTCCATGCTCCTTACACTGTTCTAACCCTTCAACCCCAACATGGTGCTCAACTTATTTTACACAAACTGTAATTTCCCTTATAGCCACAATAAGGGGACTGCATTATAAATTTGTAATTTTTGTCTGTGTAGCAACGTTATGGCATCCCTTCCTAGCTATTGCTATAAACACGATCAACATGTTTTCTGAACTATGGTATGCTGATTTGGTGCGGAGTGGGGTTTTTATACTCATTGCTGTTAGGGAGTGGACAATTCCTTATATTCTTATATGACAACTCCACCTTAGTTTCATTGCTATTAGGGAGTGTATAACTCCTTATATATTCTTAGATGATAATTTCACCTTAGTTTATGTGAGACTACTCAAGCCAACTCCAATAATACATCATGCAATCTCTGGCCAACACCACCCTAACGGTTGTTTCAACTACAAAATGGTTAGTTTGTAAATAATATATATGACAAATCCATTTGTAAGCCATATAAATATTAAACATAATAGTAAAGTTTGGTGAGAAGAAAGAAGTAGATGATCACCGAAACAAGATCCCTTTTAGGGAGCGAGGAAAGGGGCGAGGGATGGGTGTAATTAGGGGTGGGCACGGGACGAGATAGACCCATCTCTATCCCATCCCATTCATACGGGATCAGGACGGGACGGGATGGAAAAAACTTCATCCCGACCTCGTCCCATCCCAAATAGGTTCGGGACGGGACGAGATCAACATGCTATCATTTTTTGACAAATTACTGCTTACCCAAGACCCAATTTGCTTAGTTGAAAAGAAGCAAAGACAATTCGTAGAACTACACATAAATGATAGCCTTAGATTGAGTATGTAACATCATAATAAACTACCATAAATGATAGCTAAAATTCACCATATAATTAAGATTTCTGCATAGTTTTGAATGACTAAGAGGTGGACAGTATAATGGCAATGGTGGACCTGCTCTATTGTTTCGAATAGTGAACAAAAGGATGAGTACATTTTGGGTGCTAAGAAGAATGTTTCATTATTGCTTTTAAAAAAAACAATCATTAAATTCATTGTCTTGACACGAAATAAAACTCTCCAATGTAGTTAGCAATCCCATTTTGAGTTTTAAAGAGTTTGCAATTAAATAATTCATTTAGAATTCTAGAAATAAACCAATATCAAATAGTTGCAGATATAGACTAATATCAATTACACTGATTTCAGAGTATACGCCGCACATGGAAACATCTATCTATGGACAATATTCTGATTGGAACCTATCTCCTGCGTATCTAGAAGCACAAGTCTAACAGGGAAACTTCCCTTCACAGCACAACTCCTAATTAGAAAAGAATTTTCACGAAGATCATCTTCCCTAAACTACGCCACCGATGGTCTGGTCAAACCATGATTCCAACACTATAAATAAGACATGAGGTTGGTAAGCTAAGGTATGCTACAAATTTTTGTTTACAACATTACGCCTTCCTCATTTCCTCATCTGATTTTAGCATCAGAGTGCCATCGGCCACCACAACGGTGGTCCGTGGCTCACGTGCGTTCCTTGTGCAGATCAGCAGGTCAATGTCAAACAGAGAGCAAAAATCGACTGCATTAGTTTGGCGCCGTCTGTGGGGATGACAAAGTTCCTAACTAATTAGAAGCGTCATCTCTCTTCAAAATACAAGAAGATGGTGACCACCAGATCATGCAACAATGGATAATAAGATGACACATCAAACTCTCGGACTGGCACTATACCACCGCTCCCAGTGGTGCTGGTGAAAAACGTGCAACATGCTCACACCCCAGTGCCATCAACAACAACGATAGACGCCAGAATGGATTTCATGTCGTCACAAATACAACACATCGCTAAAGCATTGAAGATTCTTATATAGCATAACCCTTCACCTGTCGATGGAGATCAGGAGCACAAACCCCAATCTTCAGAGAACAATAGATAGCAGACACATGAGAGTGAAGCCCCTGGTAGTTCTCATTGGACTTGTGACACCCCGATTTTCGAAGAAAACGTAAATCCCAAAATCCACGTAGGATTATCCATTTCCCCAAAACTCGGGACGTGAAATCCAGTAACAATAGAAACATTTAGCAGCAACGACTAAAACATAGGAATGTACCCAAGAAGCTAAAGTCTCTAAACCTGAAAGGCTAATCTGCTACATTCTCAAAGGAATGTACCCAAGAAGCAAAAGCTCACTTGGGTCAGCAATAAAGTTGGTGTGAGAAATCTTCATCCCAAAATCAATAAAATCGCACGCGATAAACATCAAGCTAAACACAAACACACCAACAGGTAGTTCCTCAACGAGGCAAAAGTGTGATGCAAGAAAACACAGTTCCAAGATTTTAGTTCCTCAACGAGGCAATCATATCATCATCCTAATGAGTAAATATGCATATACTTGTACTTACGCTGTAAAAGTTGACTATGGCAAGTCTGACCTGCAAAAATATTAGTGGACTTGCCATCCTGTATGAAAAGGATTAGAAACAATATAAACGTAATTTATTCGTCTTTATTTTAATTTGATTCATATTTTTAACGGATTGATCACTTAGACGATACCACATTCGCACCACCTCCGTGCCGAACATACATGCATGTATGCCTCTCTCATATAAAGGAGGATTACTCCGTCATCCATGCCCAATTGGGGACATCACGTACAGGCATGCATCGCGGATACTCCTAATTATATGAGTACCAAAAGCCACTCTTGGGCTATCAATGTGCATAAACTCATGTCACATTTTTTACGGATAAATATCAAAGACTATCTTAGGCATAACAATTCACCTCATTTCCGCAAGACTAACCCGAAGGTTATTTTAGTTTCTCTAGTAAGAAATGAGCGCCCCAACTCCACAAGACGACCTGCTGGTCATTTAGTTTCTCTAGTAGGAGAGGAAAAATAATAAACAAAAGAGGTGTGATAGTTCTAAGTGATACAATTTTAGGTGTTTAAATTTTCAGGAATCAAAGTTTATCAATATCTTTTATTTTTTTGACATTTCATAATTTCTCTACAATGACATTTTGTCATTCATCAATCGATTCACAATCGTATCCACCCACATTTTTGGGGAAAAACATAGCATTTTTGGCACATTACCAAATCATAATCAATCTCATCAGGATATCCTCCTATTGTTTTGGGGCAACCTACATTTTTCATATATTACATTTCTATAACAAAACGGGGATCAAGCCCATTCAATATAAGGAATTTAGACCCGCTAACAAGTCAATTGGCATGTAATACAATCATCCAAATTTATCTCATCAAAATATAAATCCTGACAAATAAATTTCTTAAACAGAATTAACTCAGAGTTTCATTCGCAAACGATTATTTAGGACAAAATAATATATAGAGTATGAGACTCATAAGTTTAGGTGTAATAGATCAAGTTTCTAAGTAAAAGCAAAATCATCCCAAAACATACCCGATCGAACACATCAACCCCGAATGCACAAACTTGCAACCTACAAACACCCGCACCTAACTTAATCATGCTCCCCATTTGCAAAGTAGCCCCAGATGTTTACATCTCAAATTTAGAGACTTCACCTTCACTTAATTTACAATTGTTCAATGATTTAAATTAGCCTTGGATTTAAATGGAGATGCCTTGTTGGTTGCCAAATACACAAGGAATTATATTAAAACCATAAAGCCCAAACATATTGTACTTGCAGGCCTTAGTTGGCAAGGGAATTAACTTAACTAAAAATACATTAGAAATGGAGAGGCTTTACCTTGACCCAAAACCTATTGAAAACACATTGATTTAAAGACTCCTCAACCTAACCCCAACTGAACATCAATAAATGTGAATGGGTTCACTTAATTTACAATTGTTCAATAGGTTAAATTGGCCTTGGTTTTAGATGGAGATGCCTCCTTGGTTGCTAACTCCACAAGGAATTATATTAAAAGCATAGGTCCCAAACATATAATATTTGTAGACCTCAGTCAGCCAAGAGATTACCCAAATTGAAAATACATCAAAGATTTAGAAACTTCACCTTGACCCAAACTCTATTGAAAATACACTGACTGGAAGACTACTCAACCCAACCCCAATTGAAAATTAATTGATTGCATAACTAATCAACCAAACCCCAAATCACTCCTCGTCCTTCTCTGTCTCGAACACCCTACTATTCCAGCCTTTCCATAAAGTAACAACACCAGCGGTAGGATCTCAAGGCAATCTACCTTTGGTTTTGAAGATAGAAACAACCACTGCTGAACCAATTCAAAGAAAATTGTCACAACAGGGAGAGCACCACCACTATTATCAAACAAACTACTGCTAGAACAATCCAAAGAGCAAGTGATCAGCCTCCAAAGACTACATCAGTTAATATCGGTCATGCCTTTCTTGGTCAAGGTATCAATTTGTGAGGACTTCCATGGGGGATGGTTCATAGAAGGAAGCTGGTAAGAAAGGCGTACCTGCTTTTTCCATAAAAAACTTAGACGCAAAATAACAGGAAATAAGATATGCATGTTGGACAGAGAAAGCACTTTGGGTGGGTTCTAATACACTTCGCCAATAAGGCCATAATTTGTCAAAGTAAATTTCTAATCCACGTCAATCTACATTGTGATAACATTGACGGAGCTTCCCTGTAGATTCTTAAGAGTTCTTAAACCCCAGCCACCCAAGAATCACTAATCAAGAAATTGTAGAGGCTACCAGGGGGTTTAATCAAAACAGATTAACCACATGACACATCACAATCAAAACCATCACATAAAACAACTAAAAAGGGTAAAAGAGAACTCACGAACAAGAATAGATAAAAACAAACAAACTTCATTTTGAGGACCAAAATCAAATCTAAACATCCAAAATCATGAGGTGGGTATCTGAAAGAAAACTCACTGATTAGTAGCACACCGCCCTCGACACACAAGATCTCTCTCTCACCACAACAATCTCCTCGCCAGACCACCACCACATCGCCAGCAACCCATCATCCTCAAGCCTCCCTAGCCTTCGTCGCCGCCGAAGAGGATGAGTGGAAGAGCAAACTTTGCTCTTCCTGTTGCACAAGAGATGAAGGAAAAAGAGGATTTTTGTTTTATATTATGAGTGGCTATTCACCCTTTAACTCACCAAATAAACCCAAAAATTTTGAAACCTGAATTTAATTAAATGTAACCTATTTATTCATTCAAAATCAAATAAATTAGTTTTATGAAATTTAGGGGTGTTATAGGACTAGAGGCGGCGACGCGTTCAACACGAACTCGACCTTCAGGGTGGACAGGCTGGTGCCACAGAACCCCCTCTGCCGAGGGGCTCACGACCTAGACATGCTATACCGCCTCTCTGTTCCACCGTTCGTGGACCGCATCATGAATGAGGCTCTTCCAAAAAAGTTCGGCCCTCCAAAGCTCGATTTCTATGATGGGACTGTGACCCATTCGATCACTTGCGTCATTATCAACATGTAATGACGCTCAAAGAAAACTCTGATTCAGTAATGTGTAGAACGTTCCCTACCAGTCTAAAGAAGTCAGCACTAATATGGTTCCACAGCCTCCTGCCAAAGTCGATCGACTCATTCAAGACACTGGGCAAAGAATTCCTAACGCACTTTGTCAAAAGCTTGTGGATCAGGATGGGCCCACACTACATACTCTCTGAGACAGAAGTCTAACGAACTGCTAAGAGAGTTTGTCACGTGCTTCAATGACGAGCTGAGGCTCATTGACGGTTGTAGCGATGACACACCATTGACGACTTTGACCCCAGGCCTAAAAGAGGGAAAGTTTTACGACTTCCTCACCTTGGAACCTTCTGGATATGGCAGAACTCTTGAAGGCGCCCAAAGGTACATAACCCTGGAAGAGATAATAACAACAATGAAGGAAACTGAAGTAGAGAAGAAACTCTCCGTTTCCAGGGACAAAAAATGAGGAAAAAATGGGAGAAGATGAAGAAAGAAACAAGCGAAAGTGCAACAACAATAGTTCGGACTCTGGTCGAGCCAGGCCAGGTCAGAGAAAATTTCCAACAATGTTGGATCCAGATCCATGACTCCCTCAATTCTAGCTTATCAGACGTCCTTAATTCCATGAAAAATTAGAAAGATTTGAAATGGCCCCCAAAGCCGCGCGGAGACCCCTCCAAACGCGACAACAAGTATTGCTTATATCACAAGGAGGGTGGCCACGACACCAACGACTGCAAAAGTCTAAGGTATGAGATCGAATACTGGATTCACAAGGGCAATGGAATTCCTGGGTTAAGAAAAATGACTAGACCGAGCTAAGGAAAGGGGAGAGGCAGTCAAGGAGATTGAGAAGGAGACTCTAGGCATAATATATGTCCTTCACGGAGTCAGATCAGAAGATCGGTAAAAAAAGTCCCACAAACGAACACTACTAGAGATGCGGACACAGCCCAAAAATGAGGACAGATGCGTATACTACTTGAGGGTACAAAGCCCATCCCAACCTTCATTGACAAGGACTCGAAGGCTTCCGTGAACCACACAATGACGCTCTCGTCATTTTGGTCTCTAGTGAAATGTGGGAAGTGAAGAGGACCCTGGTTGACACGGGGGGCTCCCTCAAAGTCATGTTCTACAACGCGTTCCGCAGTATGGACCTCAAGGAGGAGAATCTGACATCCTCCGACTACCCACTGGTTGGATTCAGTGGAGAGAAATGCTTCTTAGTCGGGAAGATAAGATTAATAGTGGTGGCAGAAGATCCACGACTAAGAAAGGTCAGGTTCTTGAACTTTATGGTGGTAGACGCACCGTCTACCTATAACCTCATCCTGGGAAGATTGTGGCTTCACCAGATGGAAGCAATAGTCTCCACCCTTCACCAGTGCGTCAAGTATATTGCTAACCACTCGGAGGAAACAATTCACGGGGACCAACCAACGACACATGGCTGCCATTACGCTGCACTGAAACGGATAGAATGTTCCCAGATCCAGCTGCAACCCATAGGGCAAGTTGAACAAAAGCAAGACCCACAAATTATGGAAAAGTAACTCCACCCACATGGAGACAAAATCCTAATAGCGGTGGCTCAAGCAGCGGAGAACATTCCAGCATTACAGGAACAATCTGCTCTTCAACCCGACAAAGCGGAGAGGTCATTGTAGACATGAGCACAACCCCACGACTATCAGTGGGTGTGGAAGGAACCTCCCACGCAAGGTTTACTTTTTATTAACCTCAACAGTGTTAGAGAAACTTGGCAGTTCGCTGAATGTACTAACAATGCAAGCAAGGGCCATGCGAATTCACTTCAAGGTCTGGTCGACCTTTCTCTGCCAACAGTCATTATATTCAGTTGTCTAGTTTTATTTCCATAGTCAATGTAGACTTTTAGTTCTTAGGAGATTATGTGATTTGCAATCATTTAAGAAATAAAAGAGAATTATGTAAACACACTCTATTGATTACTATAAAAATGTAACAACGATTGCCCAGCGGCGGGTACAAAAGACAACTACAAGCATCTGAATTTGCTGCGACATATAGTAAATACTCGCTTAAACAGTCTGACTCCAGAAGAAAACTCAAAAGCGACAGCAAGGGTACCCGGATAGACTCCACTCAGCGACTTATCTGAAGAAAATGTTCCACGAGCAATAACAGTATGAAAGAGCGCATTTAGCTCAATGCCTCTACGAACACACCCTTCAAATATGGCATCAGGTGGTATAAAATCAGCAACCAGAGGCCCCGTAAAATGCCAGCCGAGGCTACAACCAACTCACATGCTCGATCTGCTCAACCAAACGAACTTGGGATAAGTATCAAGTTGAAACAGATCGAGTGCACCCTCCTGCTAAGGGATGAGAGGGGCATCTAGGAGTCAATGACCCACTCCGACATGCCATGTCCAATTCCACTCCGCCCATTCCGAGTTCCAGCGCAACACAGCATGACGGGGTTAGCTTAGAAGGGAGGAAAGCAACCGCTCCAAGGTTGGCTGCTAGTACTATCTCTGAAACTAGGCGGTTTGAAGTCCTGACAAGGCACCGACACATAAATGGCAGACTCATCCCTAGTGGGAAACTTTGTACTTCTTCTACACAATGCGAAAAGAAATTACAAGGTCTCAGCGAACCAATTGAGTGTTCACCCAAAAAAGGTGACCGTGCATAACAAGTTTTATCGTGACTCATCGGCGCAAAAGCCAGAACATTCGAAGACTCCAACATTGGAGATCTCCTTTCAGCCTTTGAAAACTCAAAGCATATTCTTTGAGTAAGAACATCTGAAGAGGTGCGTTCTGTAGAAAATAATGCCTACAACGATGAATGAACACCATTATATAGACATAGTGGTTCACCAAACAAGCGCTTCAACATTAACTATCAGCATTGAATACCATATGGGAAACGATGAGATGACGGTTCCCAAGGAAACCACACAGAACCACGTTTATCCAATTAATGATGCTGCACACAACCCCATTAATTGGGGGAAGTAACCGATACTCAACCATCTCGCGATTTATGTTGTATGCATGTCACCATGCAATCTACACTGTACACATAACGTCTTGATCCTACGATAGGGCCTAGCTCTTCTTTTACCGGACCCATGGGCTCAGTCCACTATTCAAGCAGTATTCTACCACGTGTTCGACATGAGCATTAGAAACCCTATTCACTTTTGACACACGGATCACACATGTATATCACCAACTGATTTAAGTTAATTCATTTTTTTGAAAGGAAACTAATCTGCATGATGAACTCTGACTACAGAAGTAGGCTCGCACGCCCGTAACAAGCGGAGCCCCTACCTAACCAGGCAAGCTTAGTCAGTTTCGACTGATGACGACGACTTCTGGTTCATTCTGACGCCTAGTTCGCCCTGAGCGAATGTCGATGGCTTAGGAAGTGTGAGTCTAATCAGCACTCTTCATGGACAACGGTTGCCGAACCCGATCAGGTAAGCTTAGCCAGTGACGACTGACAACAACAATTTTTGGTTAAAACCCAGACATGTAGCCTGCTGCATGCGGGTGTAGATAGTTTGAAAGGTGGGAACCTAGTCAATTCCAACTGATATCGACTGTTCACCACGGGACCACTGCTCTTCTACAAATCATGGTCGTCGAATTACTGACTCCTAGACTTGTGATCCGCTCTGCGTGAGTGTAGATGGTTTGGAAGGTGGGAGCCTAGAAAGTCCCGAACTGATGTTAGCGACTTTCCACAGGACCACTGCTCTTCTATAGATCACGGTAGAAGAAAACTCCCAAATTTGCAACTTGATGCACACGGGTGTAGATGATTTGAAAGGTGGGAGCTTAGTCAGTTGTTGCGAGTTTTATTAACCTAAATTAATAAGCTAATAAACCCACTTGTAATAACCCCAAGTGCACGGTGTCTAACTGGTAAACAACGACAAGTACGGGTCGATCCCACGAGGAAGGTGGATGCAATTGAATTTAATAATTTAATTAAATTAATTTGGAGGAAATGAGGTTACAACATTTTTAAAACTAAGCTAAAAATAAATTTAAAATAATAAAAATAAAAGAAAAGAAAAGATGGATGTTGTGGGGTTTGGACTCACTGATGAGTTAGCAAAAATATTTAAATCTAAATTACTGAAATTATAAATGAGAAGCTTTAGGGATGAGGATCCCTTGCTTACACCGAAGATGTGATCGTTAAGAACAATTCAGTTTTAAAATCCAATGTTACAATTAACTTCAGCATAAGTTATAGACTCTTAGAATTGAGTGTCTTGTTACGACACACTCAATCATAAGTCTAATTAATTTTTAGCACATGCTTTGAATATTAATAAAATGTGAATCTAAGTACCAAACATATCAATTTTTTAATCGAACATGAAAGGTGAAAGCAATTTATCAAATTTATGAAATAAAATTGTAATTAACAATTAAGCATTTAAGTCAGTAAAATAAATTAAAATGAATTATGTAACCCTTTTGGTTTGTCGCAAACTCGATGTGGTGGTACTCAGCAGATCAGCAGGTGGTCCGAACACAAATCCCGAGAAAAGCTGCAAATTGCATTGTGGTGGTACAAAGAGATGCTTGGAGTGCCAATAACCAACTGATTTGAAAATCAGTTGGTTCCCGCCAGAAAGCTGTGCCTTTGCACCTTTGTCTCCAGCGAGCAGCGCCGCTCGCTGCGCCTCGTTTCTGCTCCTCGCGAGCTCCTTCGTCCTCCAACCGGTTCTGGAACCTGCAAAAGAGATAAAGGGATGGAAGAACAAAGAGAGATGCGATGAAAACACAAAAAAAATTAGAGACAGAGATGCGAGGACTTCCCTGATTCTGCTCCTGTCGCGGTGGTTGTGCGCTGCTAACGTGCTGCTCTGTGGTGGTGATCGTGAGAGAGAGACAGGAAGGAGGCCGAGACGAAGAGAGGGCGGTGATGGCGAAACTCGGTGGTGTGGACGGTCTGTGTGGCTCTGTCGCGAGGTGGAAATTTGATGTGAAACAGGGTTGTCACGCCCCTGTTTCACGGTGGTGGTGGTGCTCGGGTGATGGTGGTGGCGGAGAGACAGATAGTGGTTGATGGTGGATGGAGGTGGTGATGGTGATGAGAATCACTGTGTGAGGAAGAGAGTTTGATTTTCTGTAATTTTTCTTTTCCCTTCTCTTCCTCCCATTTTCTCACCATTTTCTCTTGTATTTATAGAGAATGATCAAAATGAATAGAGATGAGATAAAAGGATGATTCATGGAGTGAATCAAGGTAAAATCAAGGGATAATTGGGAGAATATTCTTTGGATTTGCTTGGGCTTGGCATTGGGTTTGGGTTTATGGGTAAGGTTTTGGGTTTAAGTTATGGGCTTGGTTTTGGGTTTAAGAGTTTATTTATGTGACCCTCTACTTTGTACCACCGCTAGAATCGACCAATTGTCATTCCTTAAATTGTCGCCTTAATACGATTTCATCGTTCACGCTCAAATTCCTACAAAGACATGAAAACAAAATAATTACTATAAAATATAATAATCGAAACGCTAACATATATGAATTAAGGGATATATTATGTAATAATTATGTGAATATCATCAGTCTCGAACTGATGCCAATGGCTTGCCACGGGACGACTGCTCTTCTACAGACCATGGTCGCGGAATCCTCTCATCCCAAACTTGTAGCCCACTTCGCACGGGTGTAGATGGTTTGGAAGGTGGGAGTCTAGTCAACTCTGCCTGATGTCGACTGATCGTCACGGGATCACCGCTCTCCAACAGACCATAATCGCCAAATTCTCACATCCCAAACCTGTAATCCGATTTGTGCGGGTATAAATGGTTCGGAAGGTGGGAGCTCAGCCAACTCCGACTGATGTCAACGGCTCGCCACGCGACCATCGCTCTTCCTCAAGACAACGGTCGCCGAAGTAAATTACAGCTCAAACAACGTCCTTACAGTCACATAGGCTGACATTCCATTATCAGCAATGGTTATTCAAACCAGCTCAAAAATCAACTTGCCTCCACGCGAACGAATGCTACATAGGATGTTAGCCCGAGCTTACGAAACCTGACTTAGGACAAACGTTCTAACTCAAATACAGAGCATGTGCTCGACTGCAACGGTTCACTCATGCAAGCAACCACAACCGACGGTCAGATACGCAACTTAAGTCTCCAATGGCTTACTTTAAGGATGGGCCATGGCCTGGGTAGCGTAACACACTGCCAAACCATCCACAGAATACCCACTATTGGATGTAACCGAGCGATAGCAACTCTAAAACCTCACAAAGGAGCAAGTCAGAATCATTCACGATGTAAATGGTCAAACTCTCAACAACAGACAGACTACTCAACTTTTTGCTAACCCAGCCTGTCCTATGTCAAAGTAAAACGACAAGGCAAAATGGAAAGCGCGCAATAGGGAGACCAAACATAACGCGGGTACAAAGTATACTCAAAATAAATATGTTTTCATTAACAGTTGAAACAAAAAGTGCAAATGTACAAAATCTACTCCTCATAAGGAGGGGTACAAATACGGGGGAACTAAGCTTGATGGGAGAAGTGGCAGTAGTTGCGTCCGTACCTGTCTTAATCTGAGCGCCATGATCCTGATCATCCTCTTTTTCTTATGACGCAGAGACCATTTCGAAGTCAGCATAAGACATCTTCTGTTAATAAGCAAGGTCCCATTCCGGATGCTCTTCCTTCATCAGCGACAACAGTTCTAATTTCCCATGCACGACCCAACAAAATTCACACTTGCCTTGCGTCTTGAGAAGTTCTTCTTCACGCGCATATGCTTAACATCGCATCCATTAACAAAAAATTTATATACAGAACATAACTGAATACAATTTGAAATACGACTTACAAAATATTCAATAAACCACAAGTTTGAACAAAATAACTACCATTATTATAATAACCACCACCACAAAATATTCAAATCCCTTGTCAATGCCCAATGATCATTGTTCGCTAGCACTTGACTCTCACGAACGCGATACTGATTTTTCATCTCTTCGAAGAGATTTCTTGCCTTGTAGTTTTTTTCACATCTTCATCAGATTTGTTTGCCTCGCAGTTCTTGCTCACTTTCTTTTTCATCTCTTCATCTGATTTGTTTGCCTCGTAGTTCTTTCCCACCCCTTCTGAGCGAACCTAAACTTCATAACTAGTATAAGCCTCGACAACTGAGGTAAAACCCTTGTACAAACTACCATTATACCCTGTTACTTGGATTGAATAATCTTTCAATGTTAAGTAAATTTCGGGTCACGATCGCGATATACCACATACGCCTTGTATGCCATTATTAAGATCCTTATTTCAACATACAAAAAAAAAAAAAAAAAAATTTGACACAAGCAATTAAATTAAGCTACAGATGCCAAAAAAAAAATTAACACAAGCAAGCAATAAAAAAAATCCTTGCATGCCTCGCAGTTTTTGCAAGGAAGTGAGGGGAAGGGGCTGTAATTTTTTACTAAGAAGAAAAATTAAGCTACAGATGCCAATCACCCAAAATCGACCTCATTCATTTAATTTAAGAAGAGAAAACACAAATTTTTTTACTAAACCCACAGAAATCTCAGCCTCAGGCCATTTAGAGCTTGAAGACAAATGAACAAATAAAAAAATTAAGCTTTTGCCTTCAAATCATGTTAACATAATATCATTTAATGAGGTGATTTTGTGTGATAAAAATGTGAATGCGTGAACAATAAACTCATACCCGTTATGAAAATTTCTGTGGGTTTTGTACAATGGCGAGGTGGAGAAGACGATGGAGATGGGAGGTGATTGCGTGGAGGACGAATGTCAACAACCCAGGCGACGACGACGGGATGTGGAGGAGGACGACAACAATGGGAGGTGGAGGAGGATCTGCTCTTCAAATCATGTTGCTATTTGTGGATTTGTACAATGGCAAGGTGGAGAAGACGATGGCGCGATGGTGATGGGAGGTGGTTGCGTTTTTGTTACAACCTTCATTGTGTTTTTTTTTGTCAAGGTTGCCACCTCATCAGCTGCACCTGCCTGGTACCATCCAGGCATGGACCAGGCAGCGTAGAATTTTCGAAAAATTTAATGTGGAAGAGAATAACTTATTTTCCGGGTAAAAATGCTTGAAAATTTTATCTAGCATTAAAAACAGGATTACTCTTAAACAATTATCATTTACGAAAATGTTAGGAAACCATGTTTTTGTAACCAGGTTTTGGAACCATGGTGATGTGGCGTGATCTTGAAAGAATGATGAAATCCCCAAAGCGTTTATATGTATCTCGAGATTGTAAAAAGTCTCCTCTAACAATGCCACATCGTCCTAGTTATAAAACATGATTGCAAAACCTGATTCCCTAGTGTCACTCTATCATTAAATGCCAATCAAGTGTATTATAATTCATACTTATAATCAAGTATATTATCAAAGAAATTGTGGTCACGTGGACAATAAATTATATGATTGATAACCTCACCCATTACATCATCCAAAGAAAAGAAAACATATGGTAAGAATATAAACAAAACATATGGTAGTCTCTAACTTAATACTATTCTACATGGAACTTTATTATTGGATGTCGAACTTTATTATTCACTCAAACTTTTAAAGAAGTCGACACTGTCCCAGAAGATTAATGACTTTTGCGTGGGGTTAATAAATTTTGTTATTAATAATTTTAAGTGAATTGAGTCCCAAGGCAAGTAACACTTGGGTAGTCCAATTATTCATTTGTAAAATGGCTGAATCAGATTAGTCACAGATGTGGAAGATCTGATTTCTAATTTTCTATTAATCAGATTAGTTAAGATAAATCTTGTGTTTTCTCTTGTTTGAGTAGTGTAAGAAGTTGAGTGTTTGTAGGAGAAGGATCAAAGGTTCACAAAAATGGGAGAAATTGTGGTAGCTATGCTTGTAACATCTATTGTATTGGTGATATCATCTTTGGCATGGAAAGCTTTCTTATGGGTATGGTGGAAGCCCATGAAGTTGCAAAGGTACCTGAGAGAGCAAGGCATAAGTGGTCCTTCTTACAGGTTCTTCAATGGGAACCTGAAAGAGAACCTTGGTGCTACTAAGGAAGCAAGAACCAAGCCTATGGAGCTCTCACATCGTATCTTGCCTCGCGTCATCCCTTTCATTAATCAAACTGTTCAGAAATACGGTATCTTTCTTTCATTCTTTCTTCTGCCATGTCTTGAAGAGTATAGAAGTATGTCTCATCATCTGTTTAGTAGGAATGTTTTGCAAATTAATTGCCTTATCCTAAGTCAGTCTATTTGTTGTTATGTGAATGGTGAGGATTCTTGAGAGCCACCTAAAGTGGGATGTGCTGTGCTCACATGATAACATGAACTGACCTCATCCGAACAAAAAACCAAAACTTGATGGCCTTGGCTAGGAATGAAAATGAAAATCTATGTTTTAGTTAAAAAGAAAAACAAACGAAAAAAATGAGAGTATAGGTTCTAATGACCAACTTTGCTACGATTCACTGCTAATAGACCTTATACCTTAATTAATTACCATAATAGATAATAGAGAAGTTGTCCAATTTCATGCTTCTCTGTTTCTCTGTTTGCTCTAATAGATTTTTGGGTGGGTTGGATCTAGTAATTAGGAAGTAAAATTTTCTTAGGGGTTCGATGTTTTCAACTCACTTTTGGCACTGTGATAAGTTCTTTCCTGCTGATGTTTTTTTTTTTTTTTTTTGGAATACTTGCTTTCAATTGATATATCTTTATATATATAAGGGTTTCTTCAAGTCCTTAATTAAATTGTTTATGGTTTCAATTGAATGGAATTGCTTCTCAAATTGTGGGCTTTCACCTTTTGTACCAACATATGTGGATTAATGAAGCCATTCTCTGGACCTCTGTATAGGAGTTTCATCGAAAAGGCCTTGTAATCCTCATATTCTTTCCTGAAAAATTGACCATGAGCAATAGGGGACTAACTCGAATATCCAACATATTGTAGGTCTTTGGCAATAGTTGGTGTACCTGCCTTTCATGCACAATGTGTGTCATTTTCTTTAGATGAATGAACTGATACAATTGTTACCATGTGTTCTTTGGTGCATTTGTCTATAACATGAATAGATTCTTATTATAAAAATCTGAAATTTCCGTTTCTTGAAAATGCAGGTAAGATATCTGTTATTTGGGATGGACCAATTCCAAGGGTGATGGTTATGGACCCAGATAGCGTGAGAGAGATTTTGTCAAACAAATTTGGTCATTTTTCTAAGGTTAGAACAAATCCATTAAGCAGATTGCTCATAACAGGGATTGTAAGCTATGAAGGTGAAAAATGGGCCAAACATAGAAGGATTATCAACCCGGCCTTTCATTTTGAGAAGTTGAAGGTCAGTCTCTTCTATCATCATTTGTTCTCAAACATATTTGCACAATTCAAATTAAGGACATTGCTTTAGCTGCATGCAGCCAAATTGATGCAATTGTTAATGTACTTGCATTTAATTAATTGGATATAATAACATGATATTGATTTATGTTATTGTGCGTCTTTGGCTACAGTTGATGTTGCCGGCATTTCATACTAGTTGTAGTGAGATGATAAGCAAATGGCAGAAGTTGATTCCAGGGGAGTCAGGTGAATTGGATGTGTGGCCTCAATTCCAAAACTTAACTGGAGAAGTTATCTCGCGAACAGCATTTGGTAGCAGCTATGAAGAAGGGCAACGTATATTTGAACTCCAGCAAGAACAAGCTGGGCATGCTATCAAAGCTCTTCTATCCATATACATTCCAGGTTTCAGGTATGGTTGGGCTACATATACAGAAAATACATTTAGATTATAGTCCATTCATTTTGCATTACCTTCCTCAATAACTTTATGAGCAGGTTTCTTCCAACAAAAGCAAATAGGAGGATGAAGGAAATTCATAGAGAAGTACAAACTCTGATGGGAAATATAATACAAAAGAGAGAGAAAGCTATGAGAATGAGAGAAGCCTATAACGAAGACTTACTAGGATTGTTGATGGAATCGAATTCAAAGGAAATTCAAGAAAATGGAAATGCAAAACATCTTGGCATGAGTATCAACGAGGTTATTGAGGAATGCAAGCTATTCTACTTTGCAGGGCAAGAGACAACTTCGACTTTACTTGTGTGGACAATGATTGTGTTGAGCATGCATCCTGAATGGCAAGCCCAAGCGAGGGAAGAGGTTTTACAAGTCTTTGGGAAAAGAAAACCAGACTTTGATGGACTCAACCATCTAAAAGTTGTAAGTTTCACTTTCACATTCATGACACTATATATATGTATAAACAAAAAGGTCCACTAATTTGCAAAAACTTCAATATAGGTTACAATGATTCTGTACGAGGTTCTCCGATTGTACCCATCTGCGGTTATGCTTACTCGGGCTACTTACAAAACCATGAAAATAGGAGAAGTGTCTCTCCCTCCAGGAGTGCATATTGGATTACCAATCCTTCTAATTCACCATAGTCGTGAATTTTGGGGTGATGATGCTGAAGAGTTCAATCCGTCCAGGTTCTCAGAAGGAATTTCGAAGGCCACAAAGAATCATGTCTCATTCTTCCCATTTGGCTGGGGACCGCGGATATGTATTGGGCAGAACTTTGCCCTGATAGAAGCAAAGATAGCTCTAGCTATGATTTTACAAAATTTCTCATTCGAACTTTCACCCACTTATGTCCATGCTCCTTACACTGTTCTAACCCTTCAACCCCAACATGGTGCTCAACTTATTTTACACAAACTGTAATTTCCCTTATAGCCACAATAAGGGGACTGCATTATAAATTTGTAATTTTTGTCTGTGTAGCAACGTTATGGCATCCCTAGTTTAATTTTAAGAAGAGACGTCTATATCAATGATCCATGTTTAGCCCCCCAATTCTGGTGTAAAAACAATACAAACCAAACAGTCAACCATTAAGATTCTTTGCCAGAACAGAACGTATTTGTTATCTACTGGACTTAATAAGTGATAAGAATTTCCTCCCAATCTAGACATTGCTTCCATTGAACATCCATGAGCATATCTTAAGACTTCCTATCGTGAAAATTTCATCTTCAACTAAGTGACATGTTCAACTAACCATCAAGCTCACAAGTAGACATCCCCAAAATTCCTACACCAGCAACAGTTTCATATTCTTGTGATATCCTAGTTATTGCTATAAACATGATCAACATGTTGTTGGAAAACAATCTGTAATGGTAACAGCAAGGGGAGGGGATATGATAGTTTGAGGCTTGCTTAATGCAATGTCTTTAAGACAATATTCGACCCGTCTCGGTGCAACGTTGATGATCGTTGGTCTCCTAAATACAACAGATTCATCTATGTTCCTAATGCACTTTAGGACATGTCTTTAAGACAATATTCGACTCATCCCGATGCAACGTTGATGATCGTTAGTCTCCTAAGATGCAACATATTTATCTATGTTCCTAATGCACTTTAGGACAAAAACTCAGGCGAATAGAAATAAGAATTGACTTTGAGATGAACAAAAAAGAGCCTATTTCATTTGAATGTAAGCTCTTCTTTTGAGTGCTAGGTTGTTGTCGTAATGATGAATTGCTAATCTTTTGGATATATCAAATGACCAATTTGAGGCTCTTCTTATAACAAATGAAACATCATGTACCTGTTCCCAGAAGACACAATTGAACCAACACAGCTGTTGGTCAAAGACTTACATAGGAGACCTTAGGTAGTGAGTTTTACATAACACACGATTGACTAATTCAGTAAAATTGGAAATACAAAATTTCCAACAATCCCTCACTTGAATGAGAAAATCGTGACATCTCAAGATTACGTGGATTAATGCCACATCAGGATAGATAGCTTTCACTTTGCACCTTCTTTAGTAAAAGAGTATCGGAATTACTTAACTAATCAGTGAACTATTTCGTCTTGAACTGTTAGTTGTTGGTGTAAAACTAGTCAATAAACTTTATATGACATTATTCCATTCAAATTCTATTATCGGTTGTGTTCATTTTGGTCCTGAACAATTCATGGGTCTATAAGTGCTACTAGAGATCTTAGCCTGATAAACATCTCGTAGAGCCGACCTAGCTCACACTTACATAGGTGACCACTTCTTTAAGAAGTATCCTACAATACCCCACTTGTTTTTTGCAAGATATAGACGTCATTAAAAATAGTGTATCATTGCTTCTCTTGTTTATCACAGTAGGTTTGCTCTTGGTGCTTCATAGGAATGGAAGAGTAATATACTCTTAAGTGTAACAATTGAATTATCCATCACTAGTTTTTCTTTTGAACTAAGTCCATGGGATCTCCAATCGCTTAGTAAGGTTTTCGTATATGAGATTCGTGTGTATTAGGCTTTTAAACCCATTCCCCTCGAAGTGCAGTTTATACGCTTTCTCGATAAACCTTTAGTAAATGGATCCGCTAGGCTATCTTTTGATTTCACAAATTCAATGGACATTATGCCATTAGAGAGCAACTGCCGCACAGTACGATGCCTTCGACGTATGTGTCATGATTGACTATTGTACATAAAATTGTGAACTCTACATACAGAGGCTTGATCATCACAATGTATGCATATGGCCGGTACTGGTTGTGGCCATAATTAATTTTTTTCTAAAAATTGATGAAGCCACTCTCCTTCTTCCTCAGTCTTGTCTAAGGCTATGAACTCAGATTCCATTATGGATCTAGCTATACATGTTTGTTTAGAAACATGTCAATGAGCATTACTCGGTTTACAAGTATATCTACTTAGTCTACTCACAACATAAGCTATATCATCAGGTCTCATACAATTCATCAAATACATTAAAATTTCAATAATGCGAGATTACTCAAGTTGTGAAACACTTGGACCTATATGCTTATGTAGCACCTGATATAGATGGAATGGATTATTAGATTTCTTATTTCCATATTGTTTGAACTTGTCTATTACATTCTTAATGTAATGTGATTTAGACAAAGCTAACCCATCAGGCGTTCGCAGTATTTTGATTCCCAAAATTATATCCACTTCACCTAGATCTTTCATATCGAAATGTTTAGTAAGCATAAATTTGGTGGACTTAATAACTTGACTATTAGTCCCAAAGATAAGCATATCATCAACATAATTAAAGACAAATTATGACATAGTCATTATTGATTTTCTTTATATAGACACATTTGTCACACTCATTTATGTTTAATCCATTTTTCGATATGCTCCATCAAACTTCTCATGTCATTGTTTAGGAGCTTGTTTTAGACCATATAAGGATAAAAAAAAGTTTACATACTTTGTGATTTTGTCCCTTGTCTCGGAACCCTTCTGGTTGATCCATATATATTTCCTCATTTAATTCTCCATTCAAGAACGTAGTTTTTACATCCATTTGCTGAATTTCGAAATTGTAAAGTGTTGCGATGACAATTAACATCTTAATTGTGCTATCCTTGTCACCGGAGAATAAGTGTCAAAATAGTCTAAGCCTTCTTTTTGACTATGCCCCTTTAGTTACTAATTGAGCTTTGTATTTATCAATGCAACCATAAGGTTTCATTTTACGGGTGAAGATCCATTTGCACCCATTTGATTTATGTCCAGGAGAAAGTTTACCAATTCCCAAGTATGATTGTGCATAATGGATTCCATCTCACTGTTTATAGCGTCCTTCTAGAAAGAAGCTTTAGGAGTAGACATTGATTCTTTATAAGTTTGAGGTTTTATTCCTAACATATAAGTTATAAAATCCGGACCAAATGTTTTGGACTTTCGAGCTCTCTTGCTATGTTTAAGAAAGTCATCATTTTTATTTTCATTAGAATTGATATTTTGCCGGCCCACTCTCTTCATTTGACACTTCATGTGTTCTTTTTAGAACACTAGATGACTCAGAAGTCATATGAGGTATTAATTCTATGTAATCCTTTCTATGAGGAAATACTGTCTAAAAAAACACTGCATCTCTAGACTCAATGATAGTGTTAACATGAATATCATTGATATAAGATTTAAACACCAAAAACATGTATGCAATGCTATTTTCGGCATTTCCTTAAAAATAACAATCAACCGTTTTTGCTCCTAGTTTGTTCCTTTTGGGTGGTGAAACAGAAACTTTCGTTAAGCATCCCCACACTTTAATGTGTTTATAGGATGATCGTCTACCTTTCCATATTTCATATGGTAATTCATCAAATTTCTTGGGGGGCATTCGATTTAAAATACGATTTGCCATATGGAGTGATTCCCCCCACAAGTTCTCAGGTAGACCGGAGTTGATAAGCATGGTATTAATCATATTTTTCAAGGTTCAGTTTTTCCTTTCAGCAACTCCATTTGATTGTGGTGAGTAAGGAGCAGTAGTTTGGTGTATCATACCATTTTGTTTACAAATCTCTACAAATGGAGATTCATACTCACCACCTCTATCAGATTTCAATATTTTGATTTTTTATTTAACTGATTTTCGACTTCAGTTTTGTATCTTACAAACGTATTGATTGCTTCATCTTTACTATTTAATAAATACACATAACAATACCGTGAGCAATCATCGATAAATGTGATAAAATATTTTAGTGTACTAAACCCAAAATTTTAGTGTTTCTTTGTACTGAATAAAAATGTTGTTTAGTAAATTTGGCTTCCACACAGACCTTGCATTTATGTTGTGATTTTTTTTTTTTTTTTTATCAAATTTAGGGATTAACCCTAGACTAGTCAACTTCTTCATTTTCTTAAAATTCATATGACCTAGTCTATCATGCCACAGTAAAGGGGACTCAAGCAAATAATAAACAAATTTTGCATTATTAATATAATGACCATTACATTGGCCTTGAAAAGACCATCTATAAGGTAACCACGTCCCACATATATTTCATTTTTTGAAAAGACAAATTGCCCTGACTAAAAAACTATTTTAAAGTTATTCTCTACCAAAAGAAAACTAGAGATTAATTTTTTTCCTAATCGCTGGAACATGCATGACGTCTTTCATCATGGCGTTCTTGCCTGAGGTATATTTTAATACCACAGTTCCCTTGCCTTCAATTGTCAAGACTGAATCACTTCCCATGACCTTGTCATCGTTATTTAATTTCTCATAAGTTGAACACATGGTCTTATCGCTGCAGATATGGCGGGTGGCACCGGTGTAACGAGGTTAACCTCAGATACATTAATGGTAATGTGTAACATTTCAATAAGACAGGCTAGAGCTTCTGATAAGTTTGCTCAAGAAGACTGCCTTTCGTTGTTTTCATCCTTGCGGTTTATGCAATCCTTCGCAAGATGCCCCCTCTTGCAACAAACATATCAAGAGTCCTTGAACCTTTTAAAGTTTGCATGGCTTTTGGGGTTTATGTTACTTCCCCCATTATTCAAGGAACACTTCCTCTTGTGAGAGTTCTTTTGTTGTTTTGAATTCTCGATAACATGCGCATTTGTTTCAAATGGTATGCGCTTGTCTCTTCCTCGGATGTTTTCCTCGAATTTTATGCGGATGATCAAGTCTTCAAGACTCATCTCCTTATGCTTGTGTTTCAGATAGTGATTGAAATCTTTCCAACTGGGAGGGAGCTTCCCAATAATAGCAACAACCTGAAAAGATTCGCTGATGATGTGGCCTTAAGCCTGTATTTCATGAATGGAGAATGATAGTTTTAGCATCAGTCATTTTATAAACCATAAACTTGTCGATGATAAATTTCTTTAGCCCAACATCCTCAATTTTGTACTTCTTTTCCAATGCCCCCACGGTTCCTTAGCCCTGTTTATAGTACTATAGACTTTGTACAAAATTCCATCAAGCGAATTCAGCACGTAGTTATGGCACGGGAAGTCAGAATGCCTCCAAGCTTCAATTGCGAGGAACACTTTATTGTGGCTCTCTTGGGTTTCTCCATCTTTTGGCTTCGGTTCGTCATTGGTAAGAAATTTTGCCAAACCTAATGTTGTTAGGTAAAACAACATCTTGCTCTGCCATGTTTTAAAATCAACTCCTTTGAATTTCTCTGACCTATCATGAGCAAGAACTTTAGTGACTCCAAATATCAACCCAGCTATTAAACTGGTTTCGTTTTTATCTCCCAATGATACACAGAAAACACAATTTATTTGTTCTTAGTAATAATACAAATAAATCTAATTATGTCACACAGAAAATTTAATTAGACTAAGTACTGTAAAAACAATATTTTGATCAGAGTTCATTAATTTATAAACTATGTATCTAATTTATACAAATTATTATAATAAAAACAATAATATTGACAGAGTTTCAAAATATATAAACTCTAACACTTACTGTACAAAAAGTATGTTGAAATTAATTGTACAAATAAAAACACGCATTGCACAAAACCATACTAAACAGTAGATGACACAGACTCGAAGTTTGTAAGCCAATATGTTTTTGACCAAAGTCTATACTTCGGATTTGGCTAAAGTTTTAGTGCTTTGGATGTGTATGGCTACGTATATAGTGTACAACACAAACTCAAAGTCTGAAAACCAAACATGTATTGACCAAATTTGTATGAAAGTATGATACCAATACAGATTATATATTGTCTTATTGGAAAATGGCTAGAGTTGTATGAAACTGTGATACTAATAAACCAAACATGTATTTACCAAAGTTGTATGAAAGTATGATACCAATACAGATTATATATTGTCTTGTTGGAAATGGCTAGAGTTGTATGAAACGATGAAAACAATCTATAATAGTAACAGTGAGAGGACATGATAATTCCAGGACTCGTTCCCAGATACAATTGAACCAACACAACTGTTGGTCAAAGACTTATATAAGGGACCTTATGTAGTGAGTTTACATAACACACGATTTACTAATTCAATAATTGGAAATACAAAGTTTCAAACACATGTTTTCCGAATTATGGTATTCCTGTAATCCTATCACAAAATTATTAGGAGTGAACAACTTTTTATATTCTTAGATGACAACTCCACCTTAGTAGATGTAGGACTATTCAAGCCAACTCCATCCCAACAATACATCATGCAATCTCTGGCCAACACCTCCCTTATGAATGTTTCAACTACAAAACAGTTAGTTTGTAAATAATATGACTAGTCCATTTGTAAGCAATATAAATATTAAACATAATATTAAAGTTTGGTGAGAAGAAAGAAGTAGATGATTACCTGAAACAAATACAGCAAGAAAAGTAGCACACACTACAAAAGAAAAAGCTTCAATAGCTACAGATACTAGCGATGATACTTAAAAGATTTGCAATGGAAAAAAAACCGTCGATAATGCTTTTAATAGCTGACTCAACCCATAATTATAAAAAATCGTCGCTAATTATTTTGCGACGGCAAAAAACTGCCGCTAATTATTTTGCGATAGCACAAAACCGTCGCTAATTATTTTATTAGCTACGGTTTCTTAGCTAATGGATTTTTTGAAAAAAAAAAATATATACACAAACATTTAGCTACGACATAAGACCCGTCACTAAGTTTGACAAATAAAAATCATTAGCTACGGTATTATACTGTAGCTAATGGATTTTTTGAAAAATATATATATATACACACAAAAACATTTAGCTACGGCAAAACACCGGCACTAATTATTTTATTAGCTACGGTATCGTAGCCGTCGCTAAGTTTTACAAAGATTCTTTTATTAGTTACGACAAAAAACCGTCCCTAATTGATTTTTTTGAAAGAAAAAAATATATATATATATATATATATATATATACACAAAAACATTTAGCTACGGCAAAAACCGTCGCTAATTATTTTATTAGCTACGGTATCGTAGCCGTCGCTAAGTTTTACAAATATTTTTTATTAGCTACGGCAAAAAAGGTCCCTAATTGATTTTTTGAAAAAAAATTATACACAAAAACATTTAGCTACGGCAAAAAACCGTCGCAAATTATTTTATTAGCTACGGTATCGTAGCCGTCGCTAAGTTTTACAAATATTTTTTTATTAATTACGGCAAAAAAGGGTGTCTAATTGATTTTTTTTTAAATTATACACAAAAATAAAACCTCATCTCAACCGTCAATAACACCCAAAAACTTTAGCTCAATCCAACGCACTAAACCAAACCATGTCACCGATCCGCATGAAACCAACTCAACCAATCCCCTTCAATTACCTCTCTCTCTATATAAATTCTCTCAACCGATCCCCTTCAATTTTCTCTCTCTACTCTCTCTATTTCTAAAACCTTCAATCCTCATAAATTTTCTCTCAACCAATCTCATTGCTTTCTAAAACCTTCAATCCATAAAAATGCATCACTACCAATGGCACCAAAGCAGAGAAGAAGCCCGCAGAGAAGAAACCCACAGAGGAGAAGCTCTCACTCGACACCCATCCCGGCCGCCTCCCTCTCCCCTCCCTTCCCCGCTTTTCCCTAGCTGCAAGAGATCTCAGATCTCAGAGATTTGAAATCTCAGATCTAAGATCTCAGAGATCATATAGATCTGATCTCAGATATTCTATAGATCGAATATATTTTTTTGTATGGTTTTTTGTAATTTTTGTATGTGTTGAATTATTTGATAACACCCCTTTAATGTGTTGAATGCAATATTTAGCACTGTTTGGAAATTCTAAAACCATTTTTTTAACAAGATATTCATGTCCTAAAATTAAACATGTTGATTAAGCATGGCCTAAAATTAAACCTTTCATTTGTCAATATGATTCAACTTAGCGATGGCTTCAAAGCTGTCCCTAAATGGCTATGGCAAATACCGTGGTTGTTTTGTCAATTGGATTTGCAATTTAGCGACGGTATTCAATTTGCAACAGTCGTAGCCGAAATTTTAAACAGCTTTAGTGAAGGAAATTTTTGAGTTAGCGACGGTTTTTAGCCGTTGCGAATTAGCTATGGGATAGTTTACTATTGCTGATTCAAATAGCGACGATTAAAATAGCTACGGTATTGCGACAGTTGTTGAGCCGTTGCTAATTCATTTTAACTATGGTTTTTAGACAATTAGCAACGGTTTGCTGAAATGACTTTTTTTTTGTAGTGACACCACATAGAAAGGGAGAGTTTGGCCATCCTCACAAATTTATGCCTTACTCTATGCATGCAAAACAAGTATTTATAGGTCTAAATGTAACTGGCAAAACCATTGTTTATGAGTTGACTGTTATTGACCTAGGACATTAATGATTCATGAATTATGTAGTTGGTCTTTGACTCTCTTAAGACTTAAAAGGACGCTGCATAGCAAACATGACATCAAACCTGTGGTGATGATACAAACTTGGAACATGTGAATTTATATATTTAATAGTTAAACTACAAGTAACTATATCAATCGTAAGCATTAACCATTGTAAAACTTTGTTATGATTTTTTAGTCTAACTCTCATTTTCAATCTTTGATGTGGCAGGTGACATAGCGCATCGAATAGTCATCAGCCACATCAGAGAGTAAAATTGAGAGCTAGATTAGAGAGTTGGAATAGAAGGACCATTTATGTTCGCTTCGTGTATGAAATAAATGTTCACTAATTGTAGCTTAGTTGATCCGACATTTTTTTTTTGTGAGAGGTTGCAGGTTTCAGACTTATCAGTTAGGATTTTATGAGTTTTCGTCTGATTATTAGGAGCATATGTGCTCCGTTGTTGATAAGTCTTCGGGTATTAAAAACAGCTGCTTAGATGGACTGGACCGAAATGAAGCGAAAACAAGTCTTCATACAAGATGAATGCGATGGACCAAAGAAAGTAAGTCTCAATGTGAGATGGAGGCAACGAGAATATTAAGTGGCAACAATTTTGTAGCCTTCGGATATGATTTGATTAGTCCTATAGGATCAGTCATGTAGCCTTCGAAATGAATTAATAAATAAATAAAAATGGTCAACAACCCAATTTTTTTAAATGTATGAAATAAATGTATTTTACAAATTTTAAATAGTTTCGAGGAAGGCAACAAAATATTAGACTTATTTTGTGGTTAGCTAGCTAGACCTTTTTTCAAAATTGGTAAAACAAGACTTCTCTTAATTTTCTTAATTTGGAGGGGATTTTGCATCATTTACATTTATATTTACTTTTCAAAACAGGATTTGTTCAACTATTAGATGGACAACTCCATGAATTAAATAGTAAAAGTAATAATTCCTTGAGATTTTATCAAACATTTTTATTATTAAATAAAATGACTGAAATACGACATGTGATTTCTGTTAAGAAAGGCATGCCACTCTACCTTTTAAGTATTCTAAAATTCCTCCTAAGCGTCCGTCTCGGCAGGTTTTTGATTTTTTCTCTTTTCAGTTTAAAAAAAATTAGAACATTTACAATATTCTATTTAGAGCATCTCAATCTGGCAAGCTCAAATGCCAGGTGTTTGGTTGAGTTTTGAGGATGCATTTACAAGCTTTAAGGAAGGTAGTTGCTATGCGTACTCGACTATATATTTGACTTTGTTGCATCGATATTTTGGAATGTTTCGCTTTGTTGCACCAACCTAAAATATGTAACATCGACTTACCATTTTTACCAATAAAAATGATTTAAATGTGAAAATTTCCCATTTAGGGGCACTAATTAGCTCTAGATGAATATAAGTAATTATTATCTATAAAACTAAACTTCAGGCACGCATCCATAAACTTCAAACTTGTGTAACCATTATCACAAGTTCTACAATATATATTAAACAATATGGAAGATTGTGCAATAGAAACAATAAATACATGTCAAAAACCAAACTTGCACACATTAAACTACCAAATTGAATTATTTTTAAACTAGTACCATTAATTTGAACAATTAGATAGAAAATCAAATATGATTTCAAGGTTTCACTTGTAAATATTATAAAACTTATACGCATTCAACCACCATCTTTGTTGGTTGCTTGTATTATTAGCAAAACTAGTACCATTAATTTGAATAATTACAAATGATTTGAAGGTCTCACTTGCAAATATTATAAAACATTCTTATAACCCTGCAAACACATTCTCTCTTTATTGTGCATCTAATATAAAGTGTAGAATATTACAATGTGTTCATCAACCATAGAGGATCTGAAAAAATTAACATCTATCCAAAAAAAAAATGCATCAATTTAAGAAAAAAATGTGAGTAGTATTATTCTTTTAGTAGTTAAACTAGAGTTGCTTTAGGATGAACAAAACATTATTGGATACACTTCGCAATTTTTGAAAGTTCAATCTTAAAAATGAAGTTGAGGGCATCGAGCCAAACAGTCAGGTACGTGTAACAACTCTCTTAAAGAATAAAAGAATTATGAAGAGAAAGCACAAACACGAACACAAACACAAACACAAACACAAACACAAACACAAACAAATTTAACCGAACCAAAATGACAAATTAAAATAAATATATGAATTGTTGAAACAATGAACCTAGCGAGATTGAGGCTTAACTTCGCACGATTCACATTTTCAACAGTTGATAAAAAAAATTTAATTTGTCATTTCGTTCAATATTGTTTATTATCTTCTGTATCATTTGTTTTGTTTATCCTTGTGTTTTCTCTTCACAATCTCCTCTTTCATCTCTAAATAACGTATATATCTTTCAAGCACCAAATTCCTAACCCGAAAGAGTTCAAAAATGGAGAACGGAAATGTTTAGGGAAGGGAGAAAAGGGTTGTGGGAGGTCAAATAAACCAAGCGTGAGAGCTCGAGAGAGGCGGGAAGAAGTGATGCCGGTCGAGAGAGGTCGGAAAATCCACCTCCTTCTCACTTGAAATTGAGCAAACAAAGAGGAATTTGAACTAGTGGTGTTACTTAGAATTACAAGGGTGGTCGCGCTAGAAGTGAAACTGGTGGGTGCGCATAGTAACAACCTTATAAAATTGAAAATCTAGAAATCTTGATCAAAGTGTCCAAGAATATAGTAGTTTATGTGGTTGGTGCCATTTTCTTTTTCAATTGATTTCTCTATCAATATTTCTTAGCAGTCAAGGATAGGTCACTATAATCTAGATATCTGAATCAAAGTGTCAAGAATATAATAGTTTATGTGGTTGGTGCCATTTTCTTTTTCAATTGATTTCTCTATCAATATTTCTTAGCAATCAAGGATAGGTCACCATAATCTAGATATCTGAATCAAAGTCTCCAAGAATATAGTAGTTTATGTGATTGGTTCTATTTTCTTCGATCAACATGTGATTTCTCTGTGAATGTTGAATATTTATTGTCTGGTCTATTGAAGAAGGAAATTAAACATTCACAGTGAAAAAAATGGGAGAAATTATGGTGGTGGTGCTGACATCTCTTGTATTGGTGATATCAACTTTGGCATGGAGAGTTTTTTTATGGCTATGGTGGGAGCCTATGAAGCTCGAGAGGTGCCTGAGGGAGCAAGGCATAAAGGGTCTTCCTTACAAATTTTTATATGGGAACCTCAGAGAGATCCTTAGTGCAACCAAGGAAGCAAAGTCCAACCCTATGGAGCTTTCACATTGTATCGTGCCACGTGTCATCCCTTTCATTTATCAAACTGTTGCCCAATATGGTAATTATGTCATTCACTTTTTTTTTTTTTAATTAAACCTCCAGTGGGGAGGGGCACCTCTGGAATGCCAGATCTTTATTACTTGTCAAAAAATTGATTTACAATCTATACGGGGGTACATGACGACTTTACCCGTGTTATAACCAAAACAAAAATTGGGCCAAAGCCGGAAACCAAAATACATAAAAGCAAAGCAAACCTATCACCAATGGTGAAAGAAAAGGCAATAAGATCAGAGCAAAAAACAGAGGAGCTTGTCGCACCTGTGTTTCATCCAAAAATAAGTGCACATGCATTTCATACCTGTTTTGCGCGTTCCTGCAAGCCGAACCAAACGTAGCCTGACCACAGTCCACATTCTCGCCCCATGGTTGAGGTCAGAGCCTAAAAGCGAGTGGAAGTAGAGACCGAAAGTGCTTGGCGCACTTGCAGTTCAGCCAATAACCCAGCAGTTGGCCTGTTTCTCCTACGTGAGCGCCCCTGCATTCCAAACCAACAGCAGAATGGCACAGCGAGCAGCGGGACACAAACGTCCCACAATCCGCATTCTAGCCCCAGCTGAATGCCCCAACATTTCTCGCAGCCGGTGTGCAAGATCAGGTAGAGCCGCGAAACCCAAACCCGCAAAAGCTACCTCTACGCATCCCCATGGCGAATGTATGTCGTATGCAATCTGTCAAGCATGATCAAGCTTGCCACTCTCCTAGGAAAATCAGTCCCATCGAAAGAAGCAGTGCTATGGTCTCGTTGTGTTCTATCCGCTAACGCATCCGCCACCGCATTGGCCTCTCTATAGATATGTTGGCAATCTAACGTCATTGTCGCTGCCAACAACTTAATTTCTTTCAAAATATTCTCCAAATGCCATGGGATTTTCAAAATATCCTTAAACCAACCACAAACAAGTTCCGAGTCCGTTTGGACTACCGCCTTTTTGAAACCCCAGGCGAGACAAAGGCGGAGGCCCTCAACTAGAGCCAAAATTTCCGCTTTATTGTTGGATCCTGCACCAAAAAATATTTGTTTTCCCACAACACAAAAACCTCGAGAGTGTCTAATAATCACACCGCCGGATGCCTTGTCCTTGCGGGAGGATCCATCCACATTAAGCGCAACAAAATCTATGGGTGGGGGGGGTGCCAAAAAACAATTCTAACGAACTTCCTTCTAACGGGGAGCACATCCAACCCCAAAGCCCGTAAGGGGTCTTGTTATTGCTAACTTGCTTGGGGATTATAAAATTATTTGCCAATCGCAACTGACGCCTAATGTTCAAAATCGCAAAGGTAGAATTTGGGGGAGCATTTTCATAAACACATTTTCATCTTTGTTTCTAAATTTCTCATAAAATGAACATAGGAGTAAGAAAGAAAAACACACCTGTCTGCGAATTGCGTTTAGCTCTCTTGAACCAAATTACTAGCACCGTTGAGATTTTGCTGGTCACCGTATATGTACTTCAAAAATTCTGTCAAAGTGACTCCACACCTGCATCGCCAATTCTCCGTCTAGAAAGAGATGATTCAAAGATTCTCGCTTTGGCGAGTTACAACAACGACATCTAGAGGCCAGGCTCAAATCACATCTGTATAATTTCCCATCCACTGGCGCTCCTCTATGGAGTAATTTCCAAACAAAGACTGATATTCTGGAAGGAAGAATGTCGTGCCAAAGCTTAGGACTTAATGCATTGACCTTCCCATGTTTGCGTAACAGTTCATAGGCTGACTGAAGGGAAAAGAGCCCATTCAGATTTGGAACCCACACACATGTGTCCTCCTCATGGGCCGCACCACGTAATCTATCTACAAAAAGACCACGCGTCAAGCTTCTGAGATCTGGATGGACCAATTCAAAATTTGTCCAAATCACCTCGCTAAGTGAAGGCCAAAAACCTTGATTAACCAGTGCCGCCGATCTCCTGAAAGAAGCCACCAAGTTCCAATTTTCCTCAAAGAAACTGATATCCCCCATGCCAATATGCCAAAGCGAGTTACTCAAAAGAAAAGGTCTCCCAATCATGATCTCTTTAAAAAAAAGGAGAAGACCCACCTTTCACAGGTTGACTATTCAACGCAATGCCTCGTAGCCAGTATTTGCTCCTCATAAAAGTAGCCTATAAAGAGTCCGAAGTAACAAGTCTCCAAAGAGCCTTGATTCGAAAAGCCTCCATCACGACCGTCAAGTCTCTAACTCCTAAACCTTATTCCGCCAGTGGAAAACAAATTTTAGCCCATGACACCCATTTTTTCTTTAGTCAGTCTTCACAATCCCCCCAAAAGAAGTCCGCCAGCAAATTATTAATCTGTGATAAAATTTCCTTGGTACGCACATGGTACTAAGAATATAAATAGGAATCGAGCTAAGGACATGCTTAATCAAGATTAATCTGCCTCCCGGAGATAACAATTTTGCCTTCCGTCCCTGAATACGAGCCTGAATCTTAGTAATTATATCTTCAAATGAAATTTTAACTCTCCCTTGGAACACTGGCCCGCCAAATATTTCAATGGAGCAATGTGAAATTGGAAACCTGTACAACTTTCAAAGCCACAATGCGCTCCGCTGCTGCCTTGTCATCCAAAGTAAAAGAACTTTTACCCTCATTAATTTTCTGCCCTGAGGTCGAACAGTACCGTCGTAGGAACTCCATGCATCCCATGACTGAGGACTTTCTGCCATTTAAAAAAATCAAAGTGTCATCTGCATACAGAAGGTGGGAAATAGGACTGCAATTCCTGGGAGTATAATAATACTCAATTTTGCCATTCTCAAAAGCTGTTTTCAATCCCCCTACTCAATACTTCAGAGGCAATAATGAAAAGAAATGGGAAAAGAGGGTCTCCTTGCCTTAAACCCCTAGTGGATCTGAAAAAACCTTTGTAGGCTCCCTGGATCAGAATCAAAAATCCACAAAAAGCGAGGAGATGAGGTGGCAGATTCTACCATTAAAGCCAAATTTTTTAAGAACTGCGAGCAAGAAGTTTCATTCCATTCTATCATATGCTTTCTCCATGTCAATTTTCAGCACCACATTACTTCCAAAAACCTTCCTGTTAATGTCTCTAATCAATTCCCGCGCCAGGCCAATATTTTCACCAATGAACCTGCCTTTGACAAAAGCCCCCTGCTCCTGAGAAATCGACCTTGGCAAGATATCTACCAGCCTATTGCAAAGGATTTTAGTGAAGATCTTATAAATCAAATTACACAGATTCATTGGGTGAAAATCAGAAAAGGAACCTGGATTCTCAATTTTAGGAATCAAAGCCATAAACTTCGCCGAAAAGGACGACGACATTAGCTCCCCTTCAAAAAAATTTATAGTTGCCTCCCAAATATTCATACTTAAAACCTCCCAACAAGATTGAAAGAAATCAGCAGTAAAGCCATCCGGTTCTGGCGCACTATTTTTGGGAATGTCGAAAACAACATCTCTCACTTCCGCCATGGAAGGTCGTTTGACCAAAAGCTCGCATTGACCAGGTTCCAACAACTTCAGGATACAAGTTAACAAGTCTGTATCCACCATACAATTACCTTGAGAAGACATCAGATTAGCAAAAAACTCATTGACTTTGTTAAGAATCTCACCAGGTTCCGAAATAATTCTACCACACGGTAAAGTAATCTGATAGATGGCTCGTCGCTTTTGTTTGGACTTGGTGGAAGCAAAAACGTATTTAGTGCAGGCATCCCCCTCCTTAACTCTTTTTCACCTGATTTTTGAATCCAGTAAAGCTCTTCCTGTTTGAGAGCTAATTTGTACTCTGCTTGACATCGATGTAAGTTGCAGTAAGCCTGGATGTCCCAGTTAGCAACAACATTTAGACCATTATTACTATTATTCGCAAAACCCGCCAAAATGTTGTTTCCCACTGTTGCATTTCATCTTCTAACGCTCGAATTCTGCTGAACACATTTCCAAAGATCGTCCTATTCCACTGTATAAGAGCTCGTTGTGTCAGTTTAAGTTTGGCATCCACTCTATCAATGGGTCTCATGGTACCCATGTTAGTCAACCACGTGTCCTTTACCAGATCCAGAAACTCAGGATGTGTCGTCCACATATTAAGGAACCGAAAAGGAGCAAAATCAAATTTTGATTGAGTGGGCATGGAGGCCAACAGCGGAGAATGATCTGAAAAAGTTCTGCTGAGATGTTCCACTTTAGGACTGCCCAAATCTGTCAACCAAGCTGAATTAACAAAGATCCTATCAAGTCTGGCCCAAATACGCTCACTGCCCTGCCTGTTATTGCACCAAGTGAGTCGAGGACCCGAGAATCCACAATCAATTAAGCCACTGTTTTCAATACAGTCAGAGAAATGTGACATGCTTGCCATGGATGGCTCCACCCCCTTACTTTTTCGCCCGAATGCAAATAAGTGTTAAAATCTCCTCCGACCATCCAAGGAATGTCATGATTTGCAGCAAAATTGGCCATATTCAACCACAGATCCCTTCTTTCATCCACAGAGCATTTAGCATAAACAAAAAAATTAAAAAAATTCTTGAAGCAGAGTCCGTTACCTGGCAATGAATGATCTGGTCCGACATATCCACCACCAAGAGGGCAAGGGAAGTATCCCAAAGAATCCAAATCTTGCCGCCAAACATGTCGTTCGAGGCAAAGCCACCAAGGTGGAGCTTGTTGCCAATCTCCATAAATCTACTAGTATCAATCATAGGCTCCGCAATCATAAGAATTCTGACTTTATGATCCACAACCATATTTTTTAACCTCGTCCTCGTGGCCTTATTACCAACCCCACGAGCATTCCAAAACATAAAATTTTCTATCATCTTAAACGCGGGAGGAAGATTTACCCCTCTTAGTCTTACGACGATTACCCCGAAGAACCGCCGATTTGACTTTGTTCTGAAGATCCTCATCGGAGTGCGCCCCCAAAGTTAAATCGTTGATACTTTGTGGTTTCGACCCCAACTCCGATTCCGACGCAGCCTCGTCACTATCATCTGTGGCGCTATCAAGTGTATTAGTGGTCATTATTTTTTTCTTTTTTCACAAAACACGATTCTCCTTGACCAGCTGGATGGCGACATCATACAAAACGCTCCCATCCTTGTCATTCCTTGCAGCCGCGGGCACTAAAAAATTACCAGTTACCGCGGATTGTGCTCGCTTGGCCAAGACTTCTGTGAGTTGTTCCATCATTGTCGGCTTCACCGTGCGGGCCCCTAATTCCTGTGTCATTCCAATCGACTTTGTTTGCGTCACTAATCCAGAATCCCAGATATTAGAAGAATCGCCAACTGCGATTAATTCACGTGCTGCCTGGGGTAACACGTCCCCTGGGTTGGGGTCGTGAAGTGACTGGGCGGGCCATAGACTGGCCGTGGGGAGGCTGAGGCCGTGGACAGGCCGTGATCTGGCTTGGGTTGTGGTCTGACTGTTGTCCTACTCGAGCCATGGTTGGGCTGGGGCCCTGACGGGCTGGGGCCGTGAGCTGGCTGAGCCATTTCCCCTGTGGGGATGCAAGGAATAGCCAGGTTGGCAGTTGGAGCTGGCTGGGGCCCTGACGGGCTGGGGCCGTGAGCTGGCTGAGCCATTTCCCCTGTGGGGATGCAGGGAATAGCCAGGTTGGCAGTTGGAGCTGGCTGGGGCGGTGTAGACATTTGCACGAACTCCACTCGTTGCATATCTGAAACCTGTTGCCCCACTTGTTCCACGCTTGGATAGATACTGGTCTCGCCTGGTGACATTTTTTTTTTTGAAAGGCAAGCAGGGTTTTTATAGGATCCCAGAACCTATTAAAGATGCCGCAAGCTGGGTTTGAACCCATGACCTAGTGGTACCATCCGCCAAGCTCTAACCGTTTAGTTGTCATGCCATTGGCTGCCACATGGTGATGTTGGGAGGTGATGTTAATATTGTCCGTATGTATGTCGTCAAAACGACTACTCGTCTCCCCCGAATGTACTTCATCTGTATGTATTGACGGCTGTTCTTGAAAACCAGTAACCTTTGCAATCTCCGAAATTGTATACCCCGCCTCTAGGAGGCATTCCTCCGTAGATTCTGGAAAGAGCTCGGCATTATCTTGGACCTTTTTCTCACTTTCATCGGCATCAAGAATAATTGTAAGCGACTCAAATTTGTTTGACAGCACCACCTTAACTGGATCCATGGCCACCGGCCTTTTCTCCCAAACTTCCTCATTAATCTCCTCCCCCTGACTATTCTTTGCGCCACTTGGACCTGCTGCAGGATTGGGAGGCTTAGCTTTTTTGATAATGGGGACATATTGTTGCTTGATAGTGTTGGGTTCAACCTTTGGCTTGGTCACCTTCTTATTACAAAATTGCCCTATCAAAGAACAAAAATCACAGTATTTGAATCCTGGATATTTTATCTTCTGCCAGAAACCCCTATTATTGGCCCTGTCAATCCAAACTCTAGTTGGTAATTTCTCCGCCAAAGTCATCTCCACGCAAACACGGGCAAAGCCCGAACGTGACAGGCAACGAGTATGATCATCCATCCGCAAAAAACCACCAAAAGAATTCACAATTGTTTTTAAAATAGAGGGTGAAATAAATGCAAAGGTAAGTTAGGCAACTCTACCCATAACACCACCGAGATTGGGTCTTCCTTCAAACTAAAACCATCATGCCATCGAAAAGCTTTGAAACGAACTCCACGAATCAAAAAGGAGTCTCTCGACAGAACTTTCTTTGCTTCCACCTCAGATTGAAGTCGGACTAACACGTGCCGTTGATTTAGATTGAAGCGAAAAATCGCCTAAAATGCCCCAAGTTCTGTGAATCGAATCTCGAATATCTGCCAAAGTTGGTCGGTAACTGGAGAATTTTAGGATGATCACGTGTTTTTCCAAGAAAGCTTATCCACGTACTTCATCCGTGGCCGTGATTCCGATTGCTGGTGCCCTCTCTTTGCGGAAACGAGTTCCTTCTATCCGAGTCTCCGCTGTGTCGTCCACCAAATTTTTTTTCAAAATCTAGGCGAAAGAGGGCTTAGGGGGCGGCACCGTTTCCCCATGACCAGGTCCCGTGGGGGGAAGGGTGGTGGCTTGAGCCGCTGACATCACATCGGCAGTCCTGGATCCAGCGTCAAAAAATAAGTGCTCAGTATTTGTTTTGTGTGTCGGCGGCTGAGGCGTAACGGCGGCTAGGTTGTAACTGCAGCATTCGGGTGTCAGCGGTGTACCGTAACGGCTGGCGGCACACCCCATACCTTGCTCCCTTGTGCCAAAGTCGTAGTGACATGCGGCCTGTGAGTGGTGGGGTTATGGAATCTCTAGGCTGCGGGGGTTAGGGTTGACCAAACCACCGCTGTTATTGAAGGTCGGGATTGATTCCCAAGGAGATGGACGTCTAGGATGGAATCTCAGCATGCCCTTTCAAAATCACCTCAGAGCTCTTTTTCTCTCTTTACTGAGTGATTGTTTGATGTCTCATAAAAAAATAAGAAGTCAATCACTTCATTTACAATATTTTGGATATTGTAGAATGAGAAATATATGTTGGGATGCATTTTGTGGGTATTTTGATAAGTTTGGTTTGTTTGGCATGTGATAATTTTACCGATGACTTAATCTTATGTGGTAGTATTTGACATGATTCAAACGATTGAAGAAGAAGAATTATAATTGATTTGTTTCCTCCGTATTTCTATGTGGAAAAGAAATGGAATCATAATCTCTATTTCGATTGGTTGATTAACTGTCTGATCCAATTCAAACATTAACGAGGGTTAATTGAAAAATGCAGGCAAGATATATTATGTTTGGGTTGGACCAGTTCCAAGAGTGCAGATTATGGACCCAGATATTGTAAGGGATGTCCTTTCAAACAAATTCGATCACTCTGGTAAGACAAAATCGACTCCAACAGACAAGCTGCTAATAGGAGGGCTTGTAAGCCATGAAGGCGAAAAATGGGCTAAACACAGAAGGATTATCAATCCAGCCTTTCATATTGAGAAATTGAAGGTTGTTCTAACATCTTTTTTTTTAACATTCTTGGTGTAATATTTCATACACTATGACATGATGTTGATTCATGTTACTTGTGTTTATTTGGCTATAGATGATGTTACTCGCAATTTATACACTACACCAAATTGACACTTTTGTAACAACTCTCAAAACAATATCACTTTTGAGATGTTACAATCCACCAAACAATTTCAAGTCAAAACTAAATTTAGTCAAAAAAATGAAAAACAGTAACACAAAAAATATGATACAATAAGTTGGATCACCATGAATAGTATCACTTTTATAACCATACTCTTCATGGTGATACAATTATATTGTATCATTTTGTTTGTGAAAATAAGTAAAATTGCTAAGTGGATTGTTACACTTCAAAAGTGATACTATTTTTGGGGTTGTTACAAAAATGCAAATTTGGTGTAGTGATACTAGTTGTAGTGAGATGGTAAGAGAATGGCAAAAGTTGATTCCAGGTGAGTCAGGTGAGCTGGATGTGTGGCCTCCATTGCAAAAATTAACTGCAGAAGTCATTTCTCGAACAGCATTTGGTAGCAGCTATGAAGAAGGGCAACGGATATATTTGATCTCCAAAGAGAACAAGCTGAACTTCTTATCAAAGCTTTAGGGACCATGTCCATACGCTTACGTGGTTTCAGGTTTGGCTAAGTTAATTACATGAGGGTTCAAGATCGGAGAATCTTGAGTCTTGACTCTACTAGGGTTCAAGCTCTGCTAGGAAGCTCGCGACAGAGGAAGCTCTGCTAGGGTTCAAGCTCGCGACAGAAGAAGCTCTGCTAGGGTTTTTAAAACAACAGCCGCCACCACCGATCCAGGCCGCTCGACCGACCAGCCGCCGCCTGTCTGGCCGATGCTTCAAGGCCACTAGAACGACCGGCTGTTCTCCCGCCGCTTTTAGATCGACACTCTATTTGGATTAAGATCGATTCTCCAGCCACTTTTAGATCGACTCTGCTTGGATTTAGAATGACTGGTTGCCTTCTCCAGCCGCTCTGCCTGGATTTAGATCGCCTCTGCCTGGATTTCGATCGACTGGCTGCTCTGCCTGGATTTAGATCGACATCTTTGTTTCACTTCCAGAAGATCTGTGGAGGAAAGGGTTTAGAAACCAACATCGCCACCACTCATCTAGGATGCTAGATCAAACGGCCGCCGCTCTTTTCTGCTGTCTTCTCTCTGCCTGGCTTTAGTTGCTCATCCGTGCAAACCTGGCTAGGGAAGGGAACAACGTGATAGGACGGCTCCTCTAGCCGTCAACACTTCCTATTCTCCAATGGGGAGTAAGGAACCTACGGTAGAGGCTATTAAGCTGTCTTTCGCCCAAATACTTGGAAAAATACTGGTTGATGTGGTTTAAGAAATAAATGTCGAGGGGACTAGATTTCGAAAAGAATGAGAGATAACCATTGGGCTTATGGCATCTGATGAAACACGTGGGGAAGCTTTCATGGAAAAACATGTGATAGTCTTAAAGTTCTCTAGCTACATACCAACATTGGAAGATATTAGAGATTCGATACGTCGAACCTGGGGAATTCTAGGCGATTTTCTCGCTAGGTTTGCTAGACCAACGTCACGTTCTTGTCCGGCTTCAATTTGAGGCCGAAGCAAAGAAAGTCTTGGCAAGGGACTCTTTCTTGATTCGGGGAGTTCGATTCAAAGCTTTTCGCTGGCATGATGGTTTCAGTCTGAAAGCAGATCCGATATCGGTTCCACTATGGGTAGAGTTGCCTAACTTGCCTTTGTATTTATTTCATCCCCCTCTTTTGAAAGCAATTGTGAACTATTTTGGTGTATTTTTGCTCATGGATGATCATACTCGATGTCTTTCACGCCCGGGTTCTGCCCGTGTTTGCTTGGAGATGACTTTGGCGAAAAAGTTACCGAGTAGAATTTGGATAGATAGATCTAAAAATAGGGGCTTTTGGCAAAGGATTGAATACCTGGGTTTCAAATATTGTGAGTATTGCTCATTGCTAGGACAGCAGGAGGATTATTGCAGGAAAAAGTTAGGTCATAAGGGCAATGTGAGAACACCCAACTTGTTGAAAGATGAGAAGACTAAGAAACAAAAGGTGGAAGCCAACGTCCTTAAGCAACAATATGTCCCAGTGGTAAAAAAAACTAAAATTTCAACGACAGAAGCTGGCACTAGTGGTGTAAAGAATGATCAGGGTGAGGAAATCCAGGAGGGCATTGGGGCTGATAGGCCGATGGTCAAAGATTCAGGGAATGTCATGTTGTCAAACATATTCGAGTTACTTACAGAGAACATAGTTGAAGACGAGAGTAATCTAATGAATCATTCATTGCCTTGTAAGGCGAAGGATCCAGTCAGTGACATGGTAAAGCCAGAAACAACGGAGGAAGGACTTCTTGAGGCGGGGTACACAGCGGTTGAGATTGCAAAAGTGATTCAAAAACAAGGAGAGACAATTTCAGGGCTTTCTGTTTCTGCAGAGCACGCCGCGTCACCAATAGTTGTTTTGGTGAACAAAGCATCAAATGCTATAGATGATGATCCAAAGAAGTTGATTCCTAGGAAAAATGCGAATGATGACCAAGCTTTTCTGCAAGAATATGATAATGCTTCAGATAGCAGCTCAAGGCCGCAGCAGAGAGCGTACGAGTATGTTCACCAATTGAAACTAGGGAGGGCGCAGGGGGTTTCGACCAAGGCTGTAGGCGGGGATGTCGAGATCTCTAGCCCAGAGATAAATGCAATGCTTCCAGGCAGCAACTCCGGGCCAACAATAAGAAGGACGCAGTAGCTGAAGATGATCATGTTGACAGTGGGTTTGGTGCTGGCAGTGGAGCTCACGTTGGTGCTCAGACTCGCGTTCAGAGTGGTGACGAGGTGCATGACCGAAAGGTAGGGTTTCCAGCAGATGCGGGTATTGTACAAGATGACGAAATTTAGTGGATGCAATAGTACTTGAAGCACCGAATATAAAACATATTAACTATTTGGTTCGTAACGCTAATAGCGACACCGAAATGGAGACCGATACCAACATTTCGGATACAATCAACTCAGAAGAAGAAGATTTGGATGAATACACCATTAGGTCAAGAGTAGTGTCAGGTTTAAAGACAGACCAAATTCGAATATCGAAAAGATTTGATGCGACGGACTTCAAAGACATCAAGGTATATCCTCGTAGATCATCTAGAACGAAGAAAAGTAATAGCAAGTATAGGCATTGATCGAGGGGTTTGGTCACTATTTTTTTGGGTTTGCTATGATGTATGTCCTTTGGTTCTCTTTATTGGGTAAAGTCATCATGTACCCCCGACTGATGTAAAAGATTTTTTCAAGTAATAAAAATCCTAGTATTTAAAAAAAAAAAAAAAGTTAATTACATGTGTTTTCTCCTATTTGAAGAGGTAAAAATTCTTAAACAAAATTTATTAATTCTTTGTCATGATTCAGATAGTGAATTATTAATACGAACTGAATGAGAACAAGCATTTATTAAAATCTCACCGATGAGAAGAGGAAACAAGGATACACAATTTCCCCATTGAAGACAGGAATTTACACTCAACTAAAGTGGTGATTGATTCAATTGGATTGTGATTGCAATGAGTGAAACAGAATGAATTGATTTTCTCGCTGAAAGTTATATATAAGGCTGTGATTAGTGGGAAAGTAACCTATTCTAATGATATGGGAGAAAGTTGAATTTATTTAGGAAGGATGATTTAACATCGACAATTATGCCTGAACATTGAATAATAACTGGTACCATTACTTGAAATTACGAGTGAATTATAGAAATTCCGTATGCAGGTTCTTGCCAACGAAAAGAAACAGGAGGATGAAAGAAATCTATAGGGAAGTGCAGTTTCTGCTAAGGAATATAATAGAGAAGAGAGAAATGGCTATGAAATTGGAAGAAACCATTAATGATGACTTACTAGGCTTGCTGATGGAATCAAATTCTAAGGAAATTCAAGAAAATGAAAACCATAAGAATCTGGGGATGAGTATTGATGATGTTATTGAAGAATGTAAGCTATTCTACTTTGCAGGGCAAGAGACTACTTCGACTTTAATAGCGTGGACGATGATTGTGTTGAGCATGCATCCTGACTGGCAAGCTCAAGCCAGGGAAGAGGTCTTACAAGTATTTGGGAAGGAGAAACCAGATTTTGATGGACTCAACCATCTAAAAATTGTGAGTTTCTCCTTGTATTTAGTAATCATAATTTAGGAAAGATTTCTACTAATTCTCAAAACTCCGATTTTTACTGATTCTCAAAACCTGAATGCAGCTAACAATGATTCTGAATGTAAGTACTTTGATTGTACCCACCTGCCATTGTAATTGTAAGGGTCGCATACAAGACCATGAAACTGGGAGAAGTGTCTCTTCCTCCGGGAGTTCAAATTGCATTGCCAACACTTCTCATTCACCACGATCGTGAGCTTTGGGGTGATGATGCTGAAGAGTTCAATCCAGCCAGGTTTTCTGAAGGAGTTTGGAAGGCCACAAAGAATCAGGTCTCATTCTTCCCATTTGGTTGGGGTCCACGGATATGCATTGGTCTAAATTTTGCCATGATAGAAGCAAAGATGGCTATAGCGATGATTCTGCAAAATTTCTCTTTCGAGCTATCATCCACTTACGTACATGCTCCTTACACTGTTATCACTCTTCAACCCCAACATGGTGCTCAACTCATATTACACAAACTCTGATGCCATTGCTGTCTCAGTATAGACTTCATAGTACACCTTCCTGTGTCCAATAAATGTCATTCATATACATGTTATGGCAGAATTACTCTCAAGAAATCGAAGTTTTTGTTGTCAATGATTTTTGCTATTCTTATAGTTTCTCGAATCGTACAACATTGTTATTTTATAAATCTTATTACTGGAAATTTTAATCATTTGAGATCTTGAGAATGATGTTTATCTTGACAAACGAAAGCTTGAGGATAGTCTTCTCAAAATATGGATCCCGAAGAAGATTGTTGTGTGTGTTCTTAAATGCACCATCTTATTTTGGGTGGCAATTAGTGTTATATGAACTTGAGAAGGCCCTTTACATCAATCATCCCTGTTTTTGGCCGCTATAGAAACACATAATATCTGGACTATCATAACTAATGCGTCCTGAAATCATTCTTTTATGAGTTTGACCTGCAAAACAATTGTTAGACTGTCAAGGACCATCTATTTGGTGGCCGAAGGCACTCCGATGCTTAAGTCAGCACTTTGTTGGAAGAAGGAGTAAATCAGGATAAAACTCAGTTAAAGTTGTATACCTGTGTCGAACATTCCATTTACCTTTTATAATGGTCGCGGTTAATTCTCTGCATGACTTATTAAGTATGTGAAGCGCAACGGAATGAGATATTTCTTGTAATAGTCTCCTCCTTAATGAAGATGTGTTCGTGGAGCCGTAACTCCCTCCATGACTCTTTTTTGGTACAACGTTCATCTTCTTTATAAAAGAACTCGTGTCGGGCCTGGATTCAGACTTTGATTCGTTCGGGCCTGGATTCGGGCCCTGTTTACGTCTTCTCATTGGCGGGCCATCTTCGGGCTTCTGTAATTGGCTTTATCTTCTTGTGTTTTATGAGCTGGCCCGATAGGTTGGACGCTTTATCATCGTGATGAGTTTTTATGCCACGTGTACGGCCATGATGATCGGTTTATTTTTATGTATCATCAGCTACTCCCCCCTAGTTAGTTGATATGTTCACATATCACTAACTGTGTGACGTTGGTATTTCGATTGTGCTTTTGCACTGAACTTAATGTTGTTAATAACTTTCGGTCAGTTGATCGTCTCGATTACTTCGTTGTCTGTTCATTTTTGCGCATATTTTTTTGGAGTTTAACATGCTATTATGTCCCGTATGTCATTCCATGAGCAGTCTCTTTGTTGCTCGGTTGTATAAAGGGTTTTGTGACTACTTTTTCCCTCCTTTACGCCATCTTTGCTATGTGTTATTTCTTATTTCCTATTGCATTTTTCGCCTTTTCTTGCTTATTCGCAATGTTTGCTGGCGACCTAATGAACGGTAAGCAACTTGCTACCTATGAGGATCATTTTTCCCCAAAGAAGGCTTCTTAGGCTACTTTAGATAGTGTCCATTCCAACTATGTTTTGCCTTCCGACCTTGAGATCATTCATCCTCATGAAAATGACAATCCTTGTTGTCCGAGGAAGGGATATATTGCACTTTACCCTTGCATGTTCTATGACGGTCTTCGATTTCCGTTCCGAAGCTATTATCTTCTTATCTAGATTTTCTGGGCATTCCTCCTGCTCAGATGGGCCCAAATGGTTAGAGGGTTATGGTTTCCACATATGCCAAGGCCATCCTTTTTGATATTTCTTTATTTGCTAGAATCTTGCTTTATTTAGTGGGGTTTAGAGTGAAACCCAACCTCACCTGTTTCCTTCATTCTCCTGCGTGTTTTGGCAATCTCAATGATGACATTAGGGGTTGGTCGCGGGATTGGTTTTATGTGTCTGTCGACTCTGGCTATTTCAGGTTACGGGGTCTGCAGATAGTAAGGTCTTTCCGAGTTCATATCAAGCGGCAAAATCTGCAGTTTACCGCTAAAGAGCAGGTCATCAGCGAGCTTTTCCTGCAACTTCCCGTAGTTCTTTTGGACGCCTATCTTACTGATGATATGGTGAGGCGCAATGGTTATTACAGCATGAATGAAATCGAGCGAGCTCTGCTAGCTGAAAGGCAAGCTGCGGAGATTGTTGCCCATGCTGCCATTTTTCAAGGTGATAATGTTGTCGTTAATCGAAAAGTGAACTCGGGTGTTACGGATCTCAATGCTTCTGTTAGCGGTGCTACTGGTCCATCTTCCAGGAAGAGAAAAGTAAAAAAGACCCAACTGTCACATAACTATTGTATTGCAAGATATCTCTAAAGATAAAAACTTTTATCAATGGTTAAAAAAAAAAGGATGGCCCAATGAATTGGGATTTCCCTATTGGGCTAGGTCATTTTGGGGCAAGCAGATCATTGATCGTGAACATGAGAGGCCTTTTAGATACTTTTTTAGACCTATTGTCGATACCGATACGAAGTAGCAGTCAAAAAGCTGTATCCATTTTTCACGATATTAGTTAGTGATCCCGGCTTAGTGAATCCTTTCTTCCGTGATGAACTGTTGGCACTAGTCCTACATTTTTTCTCTGCGGACCGGGGAGAAAGGGAGGCTCAGCGAGAAGAGGATTGTACTGTGAGAGAAGCAAGGAGGTCAACCTGTTTCAAATATACAACATGGATTCTGACAACGCAATGTACACGCAAGAACCAATCCCAATGAAAAGGCAGAATAAATTGGATTGGTAAATAATACTACTCCTAAATCGTCGACTATATGACCCAACCCTAAAAATACTAAAAGAAAATCATGTATTGGTGCTAGTAAATCCATTTTATTTTCCCATTGAGGCCAAACCTAAACTTGTGCTCGAGAGATAGTTGTCCAAACACTGATAAGGGATGTATGGATTCTCAATAAGAGAGGAGCCGTAATGGTCCCCCCTACCCAATTGGTCAAGGAAGCTACTCTGATGGTATGCCTCTAGGAATTTCTGGTGCTTTCAATTTCATGATCGTATTCCAGGCTGAACACAACATCCTTATGCAGCCGATTCAAATGTTACGGGTAGCTGGTGTATTCGGCGGCTTCCTATTCAGTGACATGCATGGTTCTTCGTCTTTACATAAAAATATATATAGGAGGAATTTGCTATGACATGTTCACTAAAATACAAAAAAAAAAACCATGTCTGTTAGTCATTTGAAGCGGTTGTTTTTGAGTTCTGACCGTGTTCCGAAGAAGAAAAAACAGCTCGTTGACTCTGTTCGGCATACTTCTATTTACTCGGGTTCTGTTGATAGAGAACCTTCGAGGGAAGACCGTAGCTCACTGCAGGAGGCGGAAGAGATGAAGTTGGCATTGGAGAGGAGTGAGAGAGATATCATTCGCCCGCTGGACGATGGTGAAAAAAGGCTCCTATCTGCTTATGGCGGCCTTGATGCTACTAAGTGTTCTAATGAGGATCCTTGGTCCTTAGATGAAAAGATGTTCCAGCTGGCTATTGTCCAGTCCAAGGAGCTAGGCAATCATGATTGAGTTCTCGAGGCGTAGTCTTTTCATTCTTTTTCCCCTCCTGTTGATGAAAGGGTGGAGGTCCCACTTTTACAGCCTGTTTGGGCTCTTTTTCTCTTGTTGGGACCGCCACTCATTTTGTTTCTGCTGAGCAACGAGAGGCGAGGATGGTTAACCTATCGTCCCATCTTTTTTCCCGGCTGTGGGTAGTGGTTCCTCCATACTACCGGATCCTCATGTTCTTCATTCGCAGATCAGTTGAAAGGCAGCTACTTCTGAAGAGATTTGGGTCAAATCGGACATGAAGTTTTGCTGGTTTTCTCAGCTTGGCATGCAGGACGGTGCACGTAAGCTGATTAATGAATGGCACAAACTGTTGGGTGGAGAGGCCTTTGAGGCCCGTGTTGGATCCGAGCTTTCATCTTGAGGATGGTGTTAGGCTTGTAATGGAAGGGATGACCCATCTTGCCTATGTAAGGGTGATGGGTTCGGGTCATTAGGTCAATCACAATCTTGTGATTTCTCTGGAGATGGAGCTCTCAGTGCTGCTATTGGTATTTCCCCATGTTCTTTATCAATATGACACGTTAGGGGTGAACAAAAAACGATCAAACCGACTAAACCGACCGAACCGATCAAAACTGAACTGATTGGTTCGGTTTAAATTCGGTTCGGATCGGTTTCGATTTTAAAAAATTAAAAACCGAAGTGGTCGGTTCGGTTTTCGGTTTCTATGTGATTTTAACCGACAAAACAGAACCGATCAAATATATATAATAAATAATATATTTTTATATATAAATAATATAATATGTTTAAAATAGTCAGTCGGTTCGATTTTATTTCGGTTTTGGTTCGATTTTAGTCGGTTCGGTTACAGTTACGGTTTGCATAAATTAGAATCGGTTTGGTTTCAGATCGGTTACGTTAATGGTCGTTTCGGTTTGAAAATTTTAAAACCAAACCGATGGTTTGGTTTTCAACCATATGACGCGTTAAAAGCTGAATTAGACGACATTCATGCACGTTTGCACGATGCGAAGAAAGAGTTGTCCGCCAAAAAGCACTTCGTGATGAAACCGCGCGTGCCATGATAGAACATTCTAACAATCGCGACATCATTGAAAAAGGGTGGAGCAATTACTTGCTTCGCTTGACGAGGTCAAGGTTGATTCCTTCGCATCGCTCACTACTGCTGAGGGCAACTTATCGCGTGTAGAAGTGAGCTTGTTTCTGTTAAGGATAGGCTTTGTGTTATGGAGGTGGTGGATTGGCAGTGTGTTGTTGATGGTTGGACTGAGCTTCAGGATTATATTGATGGTCTCGATTTTGACTTGTCTCAATATCGTCATCTGGTCTATCAAACCTTCGAGGATGAAGAGGGTGTTGAAGACCCTCCGAGTGATCTAATGGCCGAATAGCCGCTACCTTCTCCTCTTGAAGAAAGAGTCATTGTCGATGATCCGACTACTTCTCTTCCTGCAGATGGTATTGCTAAGGATGTTATAAAGTTTCCCTCTTAATCTTCTATTGCTACCTTTGAATGCAATGGAATAGAATTTGAATGAAGGACATGAGTTTTCTCCTTTATTTTTCTTCTGGTTGACTTCATTCGTCTGTTGTTGTCATCTGATTTGTATTCGAGCTTTGATTTTTACACCTATATCCTTAGCCTTCATTTGCTAATTTGATGTTTCCTATGCTTCAGTACGTATGTCTCAACCTTGTGTTTGTCGTCTCAGAGCTTTTGTGAAAAGCAATTTTGCTTGTTTGTCTTCTACTTTGTTGATCTAGTTCCAAGGTTCTCCTGGGCTGTACTGACTTGTTCCTCCGTTGTTTGCTCTGTTTGTCTAATCAAAGATGAAATTTGTCTCCTTCGAGTTGGTTTGTTGATTCGGTTGTCTCGAAGTTGCATCTATTTCGTTGAATCGTTTTCTCAACCTTTACTATGTTTACTCAACTTTTTAGTCGGTACAAAGTTGTTTTTTACTTGGTTCGTTCAGCTTCTATTTCGCTAACTCGACATTTCAGTCGACTCAAATTTTTTTACTTTGGCTTCATTGATTTGACACTCTAGTCGACCCGGAGTCAACTTCGTTAATTCAACACTTCGGCCGGCTCGAAGTTTTTGTGTTTAGTTGACTCGGGTATTTGACTTCGTTAACTCGACATTTCAGTCGATTCGAAGTCGTTTTACTTAATTGACTCATTCGTCCAACTTTTACTTTGTTAACTCGATGCTTCAGTCGACTTAAAGTTTTTATATTAAGTTGACTCATTCGTCCACTTTGGCTTCGTTGGTTCAGCGCTCTAGTCGACCCGAAGTCGTTTTACTTAGTTGGCTCGTTCGTCCAACTTTTACATCATTAACTCGATGCTTCAGTCGACTCGATGTTTTTATGTTAAGTTGAATCATTCATCCACTTTGGCTACGTTGGTCGACGCTCTAGTCGATCCAAAGTCGTTTTACTTAGTTGACTCATTCGTCCAATTTTTACTTTGTTAACTCGACATTTCAGTCGACTCAAAGTTGTTTTACTTAGTTGACTCATTCGTCCAACTTTTACTTCGTTAACTCGATACTTCAGTCGACTCGAAGTTTTTATGTTAAATTGACTCATTTGTCCACTTTGGCTTTGTTGGTTCGACGCTTTAATCGACCTGAAGTCGTTTTACTTAGTTGACTCGTCCATCCAACTTTTACTTCGTTAACTCGACGTTTTAGTGGACTCAAAGTTTTTATGTTAAGTTGACTCATTTGTCTTCTTTGGCTTTGTTGGTTCGACGCTCTGGTCGACTCGAAGTTGTTTTAATTAGTTGACTTGTTCGTCCAAATTTTGCTTCGTTGGTTCGACGTTCTAGTTGACCCGAAGTTGTTTTACTTAGTTGACCCGTTCATTCAACTTTTACTTCTTTGGTTGATCAAATCATAAGTTTATTGTATATCTCCAACTTGCATCCTGATTCCTTTTGGATTTATGCACTGATTGTTTCGCATAGTTTCGCTTTGAAATTGTTCGCCTTCGTGGGATATTGATTCCAAAATTGATACTTTATTGATTCTCCTATTTGGATGTCTTGACTATTACTAGCATTCATTTTTCTGGAGCAATTACATTACATTGTAGAACAATTTTTCTTTTTATCATTGCGTGGCTGATGCCTATCCTGACGTTGGTCTTTTGTGCCTTTGCTGATCCGTCTTGTTTAATTTATGACCTCCTTTGTTTGGCCCGTTATTGCTCCTCGTTTGGCATTGCTTGATAGATTTTGTTGTTGCTAATTCCTTTGTAAGTAACTTTGGTTGGATTTGTATCCGTTGGTAGAGTCCCCGAGTCGGTCAGTGCAACCGTCTTCAGAGTATTGATATTTCTGCTTCGATATAGATATGCTCGAGTAGGAGATGCTTTTTTGCTAGGGTAGATGTAGTGTAGAGAGTCTATAAGTTCCCTGGATCGTTTTTTTGATCTTATGGCGGTGGTATCTGCTTTTTCTTTTCCTTAGAATTGCTTGTCTGGTATTCCGATGAATTCATCGAGTTACCCTCTTGGACCTAATGCTCAATTTCTTATTTCAGCTTGTAGCATTCCTCGGTATCATTTATGTGATCCTTGTGAAAAGAGCAGTACCTACTTTTGTCTCGTCCTTCTAGGTTTTTTCTCATCCTGAGTGGCCAGTTGACGTTCTCCCAATTCTCCATGTGTTTCAAGATGTTGGTCCGGTTTGTCTTTAGGGTTGTGTACAATTTGTACTCCTTTTTTATTACACTGGTTATCCGCTCATGACTGCGCCGTGCCGATTGCGATTTCTTGGTTTCTCGCTGGTTGGACTCAGTTCTTCCATCATTTCGATGTTTCTTTGAATGGATGCTATCTTCCTGTGGTCTATCATCTTTCCTTCTTTCTTATTTTTTTTCTCGCTTCCTCGAATGGTTATCCCTTTCCTACTCATTTTTCATCATCGCAGCTTTCATCTCTTTAAGGAGATGTGTTTCTGTGCTATTTTCAGAAGGATTGTCATGCCTTTTGGGGGCTTTAGGTTAAGGGCATCAAAGAAGAGGGTGGGTATCTCTTCAGTCCGACAACGAAAGTTACGACGGCTGTGTCGTCGCTACATCCATCAATCATTGTCAATTTGTTGGTGAAAAGAGTGACATATTCCCGTATTGTTTCTTCAGGCTTTTGTCTGATGTGTAAGAGCTAGTGGTCATTTCCTCATCCGTTGGCTCACAATGAATCTAGTGATAAAAGCAGTGGCTAAAGCCTGGAAGGAGTCTATCAACCTTGGTGGTAGGCTATTGAACCAATTCATCGCTGTGGAAGTGAGCCTGGTTGGGAATGTTCTGCAAAGGAGTCGACTCTGTGGATTTCTTTAGGGCCATCATGTGGTGGAAATGTCTTAGTTGATCTGTTGGGTCGGTAGTACCATCGTATGGTTCAAACTTTGGCAGAGTTAACTTTTTTGGCATTGCTTTTTCATGAGTGTGTCGGAGAACAGCGGTTTAGCTAACTCATACAGTATGTTGGGATCTGTGACTCCAATTCTGAATGGAATTTCAGCAAGCATTCCGTTGCACTGTGGGGTCTTGTCTTGGGGGAGCTTGTTGCTTTCGAAGTTTCCCTGTTGGGGTTCTGCTAGGGCATTGTCGCTTCCTTGAGTACGGTCAGCAAAATTTTATTGGGGCGGTGTCTGAATAGGTTCAACTGGCTGAATGCGCTCCTGTGTGATTTTTCCAGCATCTTTGTCATATAGTTCATCTGGGCCATGAGCAGGTCCACCCGAAGGTTCGTGGCAATGCCGCCGGATGTTTAGGTTGTCTGGGCTACTGCGTGCTGCGGATCCGCATTTTCAGGTGCTATTGGTCCGATGATCCGAACTGTTTCTTCTTCGCGAGCTGTTAGTAATGCATTGTTGTTAGTAGAAGAGTTGTCATGATCGTCATTGGGTTGAGGACCTTCGGAATGTGTCATTTGCTCTAACGGCTTGTCGATTTTCTATCATGTTATGATGAGCTTTGTCATTGTGGATTTTATTTTTAGAAAGGAAATTCGTCGTTTCCCACGGACGGTGCCAAATTGATGAGTCCTGAAACCGTCCTCTTGTGAGTTTGACTTGCAAAACAATTGTAATATCAGTGTTTTTTTTTAAATAATTAGTCGGGGTGTACTCAGTTATTGCGGTGGGGGGCACATGATGCAGATTTAACTAACCTAAATAAATAGGTTAATTTAACCCACTTGTAATAACTGCAAGTGCACAGTGTCTAACTGGTAGACAAGGGCAAGTACAGGTCGATCCCACAAGGACTGTGGTTGCAATTAAATTTCAGAGTTGATTTAAACTAATTTAAATTGGGGTTACAACAATTAAAATATCTAAACTAAAAATCAAATTAAAAAAAATAAAATAGAAAGTTTTAAAGAATATGAGAAAGGAAACCAAGGCATTGAATCCACCACAGGTTCTTTGAGATTTGTGTAATCAAAAATATTGTTTTCAAGATTTAACATGACTAACCTAACTATTAATCTAAGTTCGCAATTGATTTCAGCAAAGGTATAAACCCTTAGCATTGCTTGTCTTCTTATGGCACACACAATCACAGGTTTATTTTAATTAATCCTAAACCCCTAGCATTGCGTGTCTTCTTACGGCACACACAATCACAGATTCAGATTAATTGATTAAATCAGGCTTTTTGAATTTCAACAAAGGGTACTTCTAACTACCGACTAGTCTAGATAATTAATCAGGATATAATCGATGAAAGAAAATTATTGAAAATCATAAATCAAATGTGTTTAACATTCAAGCATAAAGAAAATAATAAATTTAAATACACAAACTCTAGGAAATCTCGTGGTTTCATCGTAGCCTTGACGAAGGGTTTAGCTCTCCATGGTAGCGGTGGTCACAGCATCATTAGAGGTGAAAATCACCTCTGCACGGATGCGAATCCCGAGAAAAGAGTTGTTAATGGCAATGTAGTGGCTCAGAGTGAACACCGGGGTGCAAATAACAAAAACTGATTTTCAAATCAGTTTTCTCCTGCCCGAAAATCGCGCGACTCTTCAGAGCTTCGTCTCCAGCCCGATAGCGTCTGCTCCGCTCCTCGCGAGCTTCCTCTCCTGCTCCAACCTAGTTCTGAACCTGCAAAAAGAGAGAGAGTAAGTGAGGAAGCAATGAGATAAGAAACAGACAGAAAAACAAACAGAGATCGGAGTGGCGGAGCCCTGTTTCTCCTGTCAAAGTGTGACGCTTGCTGACGCGTCGCTTGCGACGGTGGTCGGGAGAGAGGGAAGCAGGAAGGATGTCGAGACGAAGAGATGCCCAGAGAGGGGAGGAAGGTCTTGTGGCGAGGCGGAACAGAGTCGTGGTGAGGCTCTGTTTCGCGACGGCGGCGGATGATGGCGTGGTCGCGTGGTCTATTCGTAACGGTGGTCGTGAGAGAGAGAGAAACAGTGAGAAAGAGAGAGGTAAACAGGAAGGAGGCCGAGAAAGGGGAGACACAGGGGTTGCAGTTCGTGAAGGAAAAGAAATAGAGACTATTGTGTGCACGAGGTGGCTGTGGTGGTGCTCGGGTGATGGCGAATAACGTGGTGCTCGATGGTGGTGGTGGCTGTGTGGCATGATGACGTGAAACAGAGTTGTCACGCCCCCTGTTTCAGTGGGATGAAGGAGGAGGTGGTTGTTGGCTGGGAGAACGAGAGAGAGACGACGAGATGAAGGGTGATGGCGGGATTATCGCTGTCGGCTCTCCTATCGAGCGAGGATTGCCGGCAGGGTGGAGTGGTGTGGTGGCTGAAAAAGAGAGGAGGGGAGAAAGAACGTGGAAAAGGAGAGGAAAATGAGAAGGGATGTGGAAGAAGAGAGAATAAGAGATGAGCCTCCCTTTTCTCTAAGATGGGGGGAGCTAAATAGGGTTCTCATATTATATTGGGCTTGGGTTTTTAGGTTAGCATTTTTTTGGTTTGGGCTTAGGTTAAATTAGGTGGACCTAGGTTTATTAGGGTTAGGTTTAGATATGTGTCCCTCTACTTTGTACCACCGCTAGAATCGACCAATTGTAATTCCTTAAATTGTCGCCTTAATACGATTTCATCGTTCACGCTCAAATTCCTGCTAAGACAAGAAACGAAATAATTATTATAAATTATAATAATCGAAACACTAACATATATAAATTAAGGGATATATTATGCAATAATTATGTGAATATCAAATACCCCCAAACCTATATTTTGCTAGTCCTCGAGGAAAACAATAAAATAAAATCTAACTCACTTTCGCAGGAATCATCGGTTGCACTTACCTTAAACGTGCAACAAGGCTTTAAACCCCTAGATTACCTCTAGTGGACGAGTTATAGTCTTGTGAAGGTTTCCAGAAATGTTACCCACAAACATTATGACTCATAAATTTCCAAAACATGGTAACTCAATCTATTATCTTCAGAGTAAGAATTTAATTGCCAAAAAAAAAATTTGAAAATAGCTAACAATCTCACAATAATATATCAAAGAGTCTCACAACAATTTAATAATACCCAAAGGTTAAATAAATTTCATCAATTATTCCCAACTCGAAGTGTGTGTGTGCATGGCCTTATCAACATAACTTTTATTTCAGAGTAAAACAATTACTAAATCTCCTTTAGAAAGTTTGTTTTGACTTCAAACCTCTCATGTCACTCACAATAAAACACTCAGAGATTTGTTATTTCACTCAGTTTATATGTGAGGAAAAGATTAAAAAATGGAAAACAATCATCTCACATATAGTAATATGAAGAACGAACTTTTCAAGAATGGAATGAATATGATCTCATGGATAAGGATATCAATTACTTTTGAGAATGTTAAATCATACACCATAGTTCTTATTTATTAATCTCCACATCTACAAAACTAACCATCTCTTAAGATCAACTAGGACTTTAATAGGTTGTAATGGGGCTTAGGTAATGGCCAACAAAGAATGGAAAAAGGTATACGAAAAATCTCTAAGAATGTATACACCCATTAAACTAACACAAGGGCTATGAAGAGTAAATCAATGTTCTAACCATCAATTACTTTCTTCATTTTTTTATTTTTTTATTTTTTATTTTTTTCATTGGCGGGATTATATTTCATGAGGTGGTTGTCTGCTCTTTCTAATTGCCAATTTCCAACTAACATTCATCCATATACATTCTTAGATAAATTGGGTATTGATAAGGGGTTAACAAATAAAAGGCTATTAACGGCTCAAAGGGCTTCAAAAGGGAACTAATGAGTGGGTAAGTAAAAAGGCTAGAAAAGGTTTAAGAAAAACTTGCCTACATCATTTCTTAAGTTCAGGTTGGTATTATGACATCTCAACAAAATAAACTAAAAAGTTCTAGTGCAATAATTTAATTTTAATGTCATTCTCAAAGCAATTGATAAGAAAAATGAGAATAATGAGATCATCAACGACTTAATGCGAACTCAAGAAAAATTAGAGTATATTTATCTAACACTCATAAAGAAAAGAATGGTTCAAAACTTTCACGGGTTAAGTCTCCACTATTATTCTAAGGTTTTCTAGCTCATATCTCACTCATCAACTTCAAATCATGCTAATATGGCTTATAGTGCAAAAAGTAATCGAGTTGAAAAAAATCTCATGAAATATATTTAACTTAAGGATTATATCAAACCATATGTTTCCTATTGATATATAAAGGTGACAAGTGAAAGCATGTATTTCTCAAATTTTCAGGCATACTTGAAAGCACATCCTCTTCATTGGAAAGGATTTAGATCTTGGATGCATTTTCAAAGTGAAAAATTTTCACACAATCATAATTAACTATGTACTCAATGGAGATTGAGTAGAATACAATAGTAAATTATGAAATAAATTTTAGTTCAAAATTTCTTTAGTTCAAAATTTCTTGAAAAATGCAGAAAAACTCATAAACCTCACCCCCAAACCTAAACCAAACATTGTCCTCAATGTATAAAATGATGATCATGACAAATGCAGGAAAAAGAAAAGATGAGAGTTAAAGTGATATTACCATGGGAAAGTTTTTACCAATTTCAATGAAATCTTCCACCAATGAACGCTCAGAGACATAATAACTGTGGACTCATCATTATAAATTGATAAAAACAAGACAGGACACAAATAATAATAATAATAATAATAATAATAATAATAATAATAATAATAATAATAATAATAATAATAATAATAATAATAATAATAATAATAATAATAATTACATGTATCAGTTGTAAGTCAAAATTGTTACGGAGCTAACGAGTATGAGTGAAATGCAACTAGAAAAGACTCGAAAATCAATCCAGACTAACCATAATGACACAACTGAAGCTAGGTTGCCTCCTAGGAGCGCTTGGTTTAACGTCGTCAGCCCGACATCTATGCTTCCTCAATCTGAGTACACAGGATCTTCTAATAACAACACATCAACTTCGACTTCTGATGTAGGAAACTCTAAAAATGGTCTAAGACGCTGACCATTGACTTTAAAAGCACGACCATCTTTAGGATCAACAATCTCCACAGCTCCATGTGGAAACACTGTTTTCACCGTGTAAGGTCCAGACCATCAAGATCGCAACTTGCCAGGAAATAGACGCAACCGAGAATTAAATAACAAAACCTTTTGGAAAGGTTCAAAGGACTTGCGAAGAATGGATTTATCATAAAACACCTTCGTTCGTTCTTTGTAGATTTTAGCACTTTGGTAATTCATTCCTAATCTCTTTTAACTCATCAAGTTGGAGCTTACGATGTGATCCAGCCTCACCTATATCAAAATTAAAGGTCTTGATAGCCCAGTAAGCACGATGTTCTAATTCTACAGGCAAATGACATGCCTTACCAAAAACAACTCTATATGGAGACATTCCAAGCGAGGTCTTAAACGCTATCCTATAAGCCCAAAGAGCGTCATTCAGCCGTTGTGACCAATCCTTACGGTCTGGTCGAACAGTTTTCTCCAAAATATGTTTAATTTCCCGGTTGGATATTTCAACTTGCCCACTTGTTGTGGATGATATGGAGTACCTACTTTATGAGTGATGGAGTATTTCTTAACTAGCAGTTCAAATGGTCTATTACAAAAATGAGAGCCACCATCACTTATAACAGCACGCGGAGTACCAAAACGAGAGAAGATGTTATCTTTTAGAAATTTGACCACAACCTTGTGGTCATTCGTTTTGCAAGGTACCGCCTCTACCCATTTAGAAACATAATCAACAGCTAAAAGAATGTAAAGATAGCCAAATGATGGAGGGAAAGGTCCCATGAAATCAATACCCCAAACATCAAAAATCTCCACAATGAGAATGTTAGTGAGAGGCATCATATTCCTACGAGAGATGGAACCCATTCGTTGGCATCTATCGCATGTCGCACAAAATACATGGGTGTCCCGAAAAATAGTCGGCCAGTAAAAGCCACACTGCAGAATCTTTGCAGCTGTCTTTTTAGAACTAAAGTGACCTCCACACGCCTGATCATGACAAAAGGAAATGATACTATGAAATTCACTCTCTGGAACACATCTCCTAATGACCTGATCGGGACAATACTTAAATAAATAAGGATCGTCCCAGAAGAAATGTCTGACCTCAGCAAGAAATTTAGTTTTATCTTGTTTAGACCAATTAGAAGGGAGTTGACCTGTAACAAGGTAATTCACAATATCTGCGTACCAAGGTAGCTGGGAGATGGTAAGTAATTGCTCATCAGGAAAGGATTCATTCAAGGGCACATTCTGCAGTGGATGATTCTACAAGAAGTCTAGACAAATGGTCAGCTACAACATTTTCGGAACCCTTCTGTCCGAATCTCAATATCAAACTCCTGTAACAATAGGACCCAACGAATCAAGCGCGGCTTAGCATCCTTTTTAGAAAAAAGGTACTTCAGTGCTGCATGATCAGTAAAAATTATAACTTTGGATCCTATAAGGTAGGACCGAAATTTGTCCAATGCAAAGACAATAGCGAGTAACTCCTTCTCCGTGGTGGAGTAATTAAGTTGTGCATCTTGTAGAGTCCTACTGGCATAATAGATAACATAGGGCTTTTTGTCCACCCGTTGTCCTAAGACAGCTCCAACTGCAAAATCAGAAGCATCACACATAAGCTCAAAAGGTAAATTCCAATTAGGAGGTTGGATGATTGAAGCTGAAGTCAACAATTGTTTAAGCTTTTCAAAGGCTTTCAAACAGTCTTCATCAAAGACGAAGGCAGAGTCCTTAGCAAGTAAATTTCATAAAGGACGAGTAGCCTTGCAAAAATCCTTAATGAACCTACGGTAAAAACCAGCATGGCCTAGAAAAGATCTAATGTCTTTCACCGTCTTCGGTCGTGGGAGACTCAAGATTAAATCAATTTTTGCTTTGTCAACTGCAATGCCCTCGTTAGAAATTATGTGCCCAAGAACTATACCTTGCCTAACCATAAAATGACATTTCTCCCAATTCAAGACAAGACTTTTCTCTTCACACCTCTTTAACACTAGGGTTAAATGATGCAAACACTCATCAAATGAATCCCCAAACAGGGAGAAGTCATCCATGAACACCTCAAGAAACCTTTCAACCATATCCGAGAAAATACTAGGCATACACCTCTGAAAGGTGGCGGGTGCGTTACACAACCCAAAAGGCATTCTCCGATAAGCAAAAGTCCCAAAAGGGCAAGTGAATGTAGTTTTCTCTTGATCCTCGGGTGCAATGGAGATTTGGTTATAACCGGAATACCCATCAAGAAAACAATAGTAATCATGTCTAGCTAACCTCTCAAGCATCTGATTGATAAAAGGGAGAGGAAAATGATATTTCCTTGTGCCTGAGTTCAACTTACGGTAGTCAATACAAACTCGCCATCCAGTAGTAATGCCGGTAGGCACTAACTCATTCTTATCATTTGTGACTACAGTTACCCCTGATTTCTTGGGAACAACCTGAACTGGACTAACCCAAGAGCTATCTGAAATGGGGTAAATAATACCAGCATCCAACAATTTGAGCATTTCGGCTGGGACAACCTCCTTAAGATTAGGATTAAGCCTACGTTGCATTTCACGTGAAATTTTGGCATTATCTTCCATATGAATACGATGCATGCAAACAGTTGGACTTATTCCTTTAATATCCGCTATAGTCCACCCAAGTGATGCCTTATGTTCTTTCAGAACGTTTAGCAATTTACTTTCCTGTTCAGCAGTCAATGTTGATGAAATAATAACAAGTAAAGTATCATCAGAACCTAAAAACTTATATTTGAGGGTGTCTGGTAATGGTTTAAGGTCAAGCTTGGGTGGCTTCTCAACCGAAGGGACGGGTTTTGACTCACTAAGTGGAAGGGGTTCAACTTTAGACCTCCATGAATAACTAGGAACCATACTAGGGGGTGCATCAAGCAAAGCATTCATTTCCCTAATGAAATTATTAATATCGAAGTCTAAACCAGAATGAGTCAAACAAACCGTTAGGGGATCATCTAAAGCGGATTGCGGAAAGGAATTTTTCACCAAACTCTCAATCATGTCAACCTCATGGATGTCTTCAGACTCGGGGGGTTGTTGACTAACATTAAAAACGTTGAGTTCGACAGTCATGTTGCCAAATGACAATTTCATAATTCCATTCCTGCAGTTAATAATGGCATTGGATGTGGCCAAAAATGGTCGACCCAACTTGATGCAGATTTAACTAACCTAAATAAATAGCCACCCACCCTTTAAAGACAACCCCCCCCCTTATTCTTTCTTCTCTTTTTTTCTTCTTTTTATTTTCTTTCCAGGGAGCGAGACCCCCCGTCGTCCCCTTCATCTCCAGCGAATCGGCGTTGAGTTTTCCATTTCTTCCCCCAAATCTCACCTCCTCATTTTCTTCCTCTTTCTCCCCTCTCTTTCTTGTTTCGATTTTTCATTTAAGAAAAAAGAAATTTCAGTTGTTGTGTGGGTTTTTTTGGTGTTGGCTTGTTTGATCGATTTTCGTAGCTCCGATCAGCCGTTGAGGGGTCTTTGTGGCATCATTTGGATCCCTTAGACCCCACATGCAAGGGTGGTTTCGGTGTTGGCCGGATTTTTCAAAAAAATCAGAGTGCATGTTCGTTTTGAGGGTTCTTCGGCGTGAATCCAGACTTTGGGTGCGTGGGTGAACTGCACATTCGTGACTCCGAGTGTTCTTAGACCTATTTTCAGCTTGTTGTGAGGTTTGGAGGCGATTTGAGCGAAGTAGGGAGGGTTTCGGCAGGGTGTTTGCCGAATTTTTATTGCCTGTAAGTTTTTCTTTCAGTCACGCGTTGCTTGTAATTTATTTATTTATTCAGTTTTCGGCTAGTTTGCTCACCTTTGAGTCCGCCTTGCAGTTTTAAAAATTTTCGTGTTCCCGCATTCGTTGTTTTCCGAGTTAGGAGCTTCGACCGGTAGGAATTGGGTTTTGAAAACCCATTCCGCTCAGGTGAGTGGAACTATAATATTTTTTTTGAAAAATAATTATTTGAAATCCTGAATTTAAGTTTTACATCATACCGTCGATTGTGTACAATTGAATCCAAATTTGAAATTCGGGGTTTTCAGTTATTTCGATGATTGTGTTGGTTATTTGTGAATGAATTACGTATTGGGTTTTCTGAAAGCATGATATAATTGAATAAAATAGAATAGTGAATGAATTTTGGTGTGATTAGGCTTTGGTGTAATGACATTGGGCTTGTATGCTTCGTTTTTGAGTTTGCATAGTATGTCATGTTTTACCGTAGATTGCCAAGTCTTGAGCATGTATGATAATCGAATCGAATAAATTTATCGTGGTGTATTGGGTCATGTTGGGACCCTGGCATAGTCGTGGATTTATAAAAATTGCCGAATTGATTATGATTGCACGTCTGTTACATTTGATTATGTACAGATTCGTCATTTGTGCATGTGAATGTTAGTGTAAGTGTCTTTACCCCGCTATAATGTATGTTTGTGCCGATGCTTAGGAGCTTGCTCGCATCGTGAGTGGTGCTTGAGATGACTCGCACCTGACATTGAAGACCCTATTGCATGTGGCAAGCTTGCTGAGGTGCGGTGAGCTCCCGCACGCACTTGCCACTATAAAGTGCAGTAGGACGGGTTTCGGAGGACGTGCTTTGGAGATTACTCGTTTTCCCTCCCAGCGCGCTTGAGTTTGATTGTGTTAGGTTGGACGTGTTAAGCCAATCGTTCGGGATGTTTGAGTTTGTATCCTGGTAGATGACACCCCATTTGGATACAAACAAACCCGAAGTGGTATTGGTGCACGTTGTGGGATGTGTCTGGGTGAGACACATTCGTACGGTATGCGGATACCTACAATACGAGACACTTATACAGAATTTTATAGGATTTTTGGTTTCGACTTGATTGCTATACCTAGGAGACTATGAAGAATTATGAGATTGTCTTTATGTTCTTCGCTTGATATTTACCATGTTTGAATCACAGATAATGATCGATATATCTCATAAACTTGTAGTTATTGTTGAATCTGAAATGCTTGTGTTGGTGCTTGAACTTAGAAATATTATCTTTAGAGACATGGTGTGATTTAGACCTTAGCACTTGTTACTTATCCTTTATTGTCTGACATGAATTTTCCTTGTATATTATTCTGTTATTTGTATTTAGTTCGCTCACACCAACTAGCTTTGTGCTTTGCTGACCCCGCAAGGGGTGTGCTTCTATTGGAGTGCAGGCAGTGTTGGCGTTCCTGCTGATCGTGGCGCTTAGGCCCCGTTTTCCGTTGTAAGCGAGTTTTGTGCTATTTGGTCGTTGTCCACCCGGTACGGGTATGTTTTGCTTCCTCTGTGTTATCAGGTGTACTATATTGTTATACTAGATGCTTGTATATTGGTTTTGTCGCTATGACTCTGGCGGGGCGAATCAAATATACTTATTTTGTTCAAATTTTATCGTAGTTTTATTTCCTTTTGATTCTCGTATCAAGAATGTGTTATATTATGATGTTGTGGCCGGTTACGATCCTCCTGTATTACGGATTAGTTCACGCATCGGCACGCTGCGATTCCCGTGGTGGGTCGGGAGTGACAACAACTGTTAGGCTGCCAAGGACCACCTTTTTGTTGGCTGAAGGCTCTTCGGTGCTTAAGTCAGCATTATGTTGGAAGAAAGAAGAAAATATGGACAAAACTCAGTTAAAGTTGAATACTTATGTCAAACATTCCATTTACCTTTTATAATGGTCGCAGTTAACTATTTGCGAGATATAAGCATGTGAGGCACAACGGATTAATGAGATGTTTATTGTAACAATATTTTCCTTAATGGAGATGCGTTCGTGGAGGCGTAACTTTTTCCATGACATTTTTTTTGTGCAACGTTCCTCTTAATTACGAGAAACACATGTCGGGCCTGGATTTAGACTCTGATTCATTCGGGCCTGGATTCGGGCTCTGTTTACGTCTTCTCATTGGCGGGCCTTGTCTGGGCTTTCTATAATTTGGCTTTATTCTTGTTGGGCTTTATGAGCTAGCCCGATATGCTGGACGTTATATCCTCGTGATGAGTTTATATGTCACGTGTACGGCCGTGATGATCGGTCTATTTTGATGTATCATCAATAACGATAAAATGTGAGATTAAGAGTCTTCAGCCTGATTTTTAGATTTTCCATTTTGCCCTGCCAAATTCATATTTTTTACAATCAAAACCATCCCACTCAAATATTGATTAATTATAGTGAGCCCCTAACAGTTATTCGAAAGCCCCTCAATTATCTATAAAATATAGACCCTTACATCCAACTTTTGTATTTTTCATTTTGCCCACCACTTTCATACTTTTTACAATCAAAACCATTCTCTATCAAACATTGATTAATTATACCTAAGCCCCTAATATAATTTATTTGAAGCCCTCCAATTATATATAAACTATAAATATACCCTTACATTAGTGAAAATGTAATATTTGATTACAATATTTTACTCCATAATATTCTTTAATTTTTTAGGGTTTGAGTTTGACACTTCTTAGTTTATACCTATTAAACTTTGGCCTTCGTTTTGAAAACTATTTGAGTCTATCCCTCGTTGTTTTACGGAACTGTCAAGTCCACGTCATTGATAGGTCAAAAATATTTTTCAGACCCTTTTGTCCTTACCTAGCATGGGGGTGTGTTTAGAAACCCAAAATTCAGGTTTTCTTTTCTTCCTTCCAACCCCTCTCTCACACTCTCTCTAAACTTTCCTCTAACCATGAGATCTTCTTCCTGCATTTTTTGTTGAGGTGGCCCGGGTGATGGAGGGTTTGGATCCTATTTCAAAGTGTACATATCATGTTTCCAATGATGCTGGGGAGAGTACTCGCATATCCCACCATATTAAGGGTGTACAAGACAACCTGGTCATTCAATCTCGTAATAGTATTAGTTGTGGGTCAAAATGTGAGGCTTGCTTTTGAATCATCGTCATTTTCACTGGACCAAAATGTTATTATGCATTTTCATGCAATCTATCACGCCCCGATTTTCGAGAAAACGAAAATCCCAAAATCCACGTAGGATTATCCGTTTCTCCAAAACTCGGGACGTGAAATTCAATAACAACAGAAACATTTAGCAGCAATGATAAAATATAGTTCAGAAAAATAAGAACAAACTAAAATTTATAATAAAACTCTAACCAGGAAAATTCCGACGTCGCTAGCCCCACTAGCGAAACTCCCGTAATGCTGCTCAAAAGTCTCAAAACCTGAAAGGCTAATTGATTATAATTTGTTAATGTGTCAAAAATGCTATGTTTTTTCCCCAAAATGTGAGTGGATAGATTGTGAATCAATTTATGTATGACAAAATGTCATTGTGGAAGAATTCTGAATTATAAAAAATAAATGATATTGGTAAACCTTGATTTCTGAAAATATAAACCATTTCAGGTTTTGAGACTTTTGAGCAGCATTACGGGAGTTTCGCTAGTGGGCTAGTGATGTCGGAATTTTCCTGGTTAGAGTTTTATTATAAATTCTAGTTTGTTCTTATTTTTTTGAACTATATTTTGTCATTGATGCTAAATGTTTCTGTTGTTATTGACATTTACGTCCCGAGTTTTGGGAAAACGGATAATCCTACGTTGATTTTGGAATTTTCGTTTTTTTGAAAATCGGGGCGTGACACAATCTCTCATTGTTTAGTCCAAATATTACCTTAGCAGAATCTGTGCAAGTTATCAATCACATCATTGAACCAAAACACCTAGCGATATGGATGACATGTTGGAAATACAAATTGTTCAGCAGCTTTGGCAGATCTTGTTTTGTAATTCTTGAATTTTCGAAATAGAGTTTAAAATACAACCTTCCATGACATTAGCTCAACTTTTGTTTTATGTTTTTTGAATCCCTAGCTCCCAACTCATCTTTGTGGGCATGTTGGCAGAATATTCTTGGATGTCATGGAGATGGACACTAAATAGCAACTGCAATTTAGTCTTCCTGAAAGGATAGTACATGATGATATTACCGAGTAAATCAATCACCCATGTTTAGAGATGCCATTTCCTACTTTTACCGGCCAAGCCGACTAAGAGCGCAAGTTCAAGATGTATTGATTGTGGGTGGCTGATTTATTATTTAATTGAGTTAACCCTCTCTCACTCTAAACTTTTCTCTCACCATGGTTGATCATGATAACAGTTTGAACCCTTTAATAGAATGCTTTAACATGGTTTTCTTTTGAGTCCTATACTTTGGAATAGGAGATTTGATTGTCATAATCATAAAGGAAATCATCACAATTGAGAAAATTAGCCCTTTTAATGGTAGATTTTGATTTTATTTTTTTTACCAAGGATGAATTTTCTAAAGTTGATCAATTGAGAATTAGATATGGGTTTAATGCTTTCAAGGTAAGGGTAAAGGGTTCGAAAAAAAATTTTGACTAGTCAATGACATGGACTTAACGGTTCTGTCAAAAAACGAGGGTTAAACTATAATAGATATAAATTAATGAGTGTCAAACTAAAAAAAATCCAATTTTTTATTATTAAATTAAATAAATTAAAAGTATAAATAATTTTTTGACTATTTCGCTTTGAAATCCATAATTATAAAGAGCCAGGCCAGGCCCAAGACCATCCATCATTCTAGATATGTGCATCTCGAGGATGATGAATGGTGTTGGGCCTAGCTTAGCACGGGCTAGCCTGTCTCTCTAGACTGACTCATCTGAAATCTTTAGTCAAATCTCCTAAAACTTTAATTTTTAAATATTATTGAATTTTTTGAAACAAAAATATTTTGAATATATACACTACGTAGAGCGCATCGACACCTTAGTCTCTATGTGATGGAACTATATAGGCCTATAAAATCATGTGTCCTAGCCCATTAACTAGCTCTTTTGGAGTTGTGATGGCCTCGTCAAGGCATTACTCCGTCAAGCACTTTACCCAATTTTTCAATGATTTTGAGTAGGGCAGAACAAAAAATCGATTAAATCGATCGAACCAATCTAAACCGAACCAATTGGTTCGGTTTAAAATTCGGTTCGGATCGGTTTTGGGTTTAAAAAATTCAAAACCGAAGTGGTCGGTTCGGTTTTCGGTTTTTATGTGATTTTAACCGACCAAATAGAACCGACCGAATAAGTATAATAAATAATATATATTTATATATAAATAATAAAATATGTTTAAAATAGTCGGTCGATTCGGTTTTGGTTTGATTTTAGTCGGTTCGGTTCGGTTACGGTTTGCATAAATTAGAATCGGTTCGATTTCAGATCGGTTTTGTTAATGATCGGTTCGGTTTTGGTTTAAAAATTTTAAAACCGACCTAAATCGGTTCGATTTTCAGCCCTAATTTTGAGTGTAGAAAAATTCTCAGTCCCATGAAAATTACATTTAGGAGCCACACTTAAGTATTGATTTTACCCAATTAAGTTTAGAGTGGGCTATTTTAGACTTTCGTCATTTTTCTAATACGTAATTTGAGATCAGGGGTCGGAGAGTGATTTGGTTTCTGTAGCTGTAGAAGACAATGTTTCAAGTGTCCATCTTATAACCCTTTTATAATTTTAGTCACCTAATTGAGAGCATCACAGTATGGGATTAAAATGTCTACAGTAGTAGAGGATCGGTTAATTCCGGATTCGGTATCTGCACTCACGTGACGCTCGTGGGAAGACTTAACCAACACTCAATTTTTATGTAGTGCAATTGCCCAACAACTTGGCCCGCTCTGTAGTTTGGATATAGTTTATTTGCTTCAACTTCCCTTGAATACTTTATATACCTTACATAGTTTCCAAAGACATTTGCTAGAACTAATTGGGAACTTGGAGAAGAACATGTTTGAATTGGAGAAGAGCAAAGATGGAAGGTGTTGTGTTTGTTATTCTCATGACATCTATTGTATTATTGACTTCATGGGCATGGAAAGCTCTGTCTTGGATATGGTGGAAGCCTATGAAACTGCAAAAAATCCTTAGGGAGCAAGGCATAAGAGGTGCTCCTTACAAATTGCTCCAAGGGGACCTCAAAAAGAACCGCAAAGCCATCGAAGAAGCAAAATCTAAGCCTATGGAACTTTCACATCATATCGTCCCACGAGTCATGCCTTTCTTTTATCAAACGATAAAAAAATATGGTATTTTTTTCTTTCACATCATATTTTGTTTTTTATGTTTTTGTTTTTATTTTTAAGACCAAACACAGATTTTTATTGAAGATAAGAAGAGAAACAAAATACAACCACCCCTATATCAAGGAATGCCAAGACACTATGAAGGTGTCAAAAAACAAATCTCTAAAGAAATTACAATCTGAACACATCTTTCACCACAATTTCTTAATCTCGATAAAGATTGAGTGCTCTGATCTGTTAAGCCCTTCAAAGATATAGTGCTAAATTCACTTTCAATGAAACATTTTTATTTTCTTTTCAATGAAACTAACTATAAATAGCAGCTATGTTCTGGGCATTGAAACTTAGAAGCTAAACACCTTTGCATGTTTTTTTTAGAAATTAAATAGAGAAATACATAAGAAAATAAATATGAAAACACCTTCCCTCAAAAAAAAAATTAGAATAATTATCATCACGAACTTTACATTTCACATATTGAGATGAAGTTATTTAACCATTTATAGACAAATTGAGGAGGTTGAATGCCACTTCTTCTATTCCTTATTTCATCATTGCAGTCAACAATAGTGATCATATCCACTTATTTAATCAAACAACTTTTTTATTTTATTTTATTAATTTTAGAAAGCTCAGTCAAAATCAACAATATTGGCCATCTCACCACTTACTTGTTCAAACTTCAAACTGTCTTCTTATTTATTTAATCATTAAGCAAGTTAAAGTTTGCCCTAAAAGCTTCCAGAAACTTCAAACCAAATCAATTGAGAAGGTGATGAAAGCTTATGTTGTATTTCACTGCATTTTCTCATACTTTTCAACAAATATAAGATTTAAAAAAAAAAGAAAAATCAAATATTGTTTTAAAAATAAAATTATTGTTATCCTACAGGCTAAACAATATTAGATAACATGTGAGAAATAAGTCGAGATTAATCGGAAACTTCAAAGGTCACATGATACATTGTACATAAATTAAGAGGGTACTAAACTTAGATACCGCATGCAAGAATTTTTTGAAATTATTACTCCCCTTATCGAAAATTACAACAAAGCAATACTTGGAAATGACATAGTCTGTTATTGTGTTTTCACGAAATTTTGAGGAGAGACCCTGATGTTGATGCTTACGATATGGATGGTTACTTTCCATTAGTCGAGTGATAACACTATCAATTAATTTGTTATTATTTGAATCAAAGGAATGTGATTTCTTAAAAAATGTCGAAATTTCACGAAATATTTATTTTTCATTAGGCCAATTTTAATTTTCATACATTTTCTATCCGTTATAAACTTATAACCTCAGTTTAGAATTAAAGAAGTGATTCTTATAATGCAATATGTAGTTTGCATACAATTATGAGTCTTATGAGATTCTTTATATAGCATGTAAGAGTTTAAAATGCCTAAATTAAATTGATAATTCAAAATTACAACAGAAGTTATTCCATTTTTTTTATAGACAACAAAATGTTTCTTGTGATTTGAACTTATATGCAGGTAGGGTGTCACTATTCTGGTTTGGGTCAATTCCAAGAGTTCTAATTACTGACCCAGATCTATTAAGGGAGATTATATCAAACAAATCTGGGCATTTTCTAAGGTAAAACCCACGCCATTGGTGAGTTTGTTAATACGTGGGCTTATATCATATAATGGAGAAAAATGGGTCAAACACAAAAGGATTGTCAACCCAGCCTTTCACATTAAGAAGTTGAAGGTACAAACAGAGTTTTAGTTCAACAGTTTCCTTGCTTGATGATCAAAACATATCATGTGGTGTCATGTTTCTCATTGTTAATTGATTTGTATTGGTTATAGATGATGTTACCGGCATTTTATACTTGTTGCGACGAGATGGTAAGCAAATGGCAGAAGGTGGTTTCAGATGGACCAACTGAATTGGATGTACAGCCTGAATTCCATAACTTAAGCGGAGATGTCATCTCTAGAGCATTATTTGGTAGTAGCTACAAAGAAGGAAGACGTATATTCCAACTCCAGAATGAACAAACTGTGCATGTTACCCAGGCGTCTCAATCCATATACATTCCAGGCTCATGGTATTTTTTATTTTATTTTTGTCTACTCTATTGTTTTCCTAGTGTATGAAATATTTTCATTCCAATTTTTCTGACTCATTGATTTCCTTGGGTAGGTATCTACCTACACAAAGAAATAAGAGGATGGCTGAAATCCATAACGAAGTTAATGGTCTACTAAGCAATATGATACAGAAGAGAGAAAATGCGATCAAAATGGGTGAAACAAACAAGGATGACTTACTAGGGTTGTTAATGGAATCCAACTTAAAGGAAATTCAAGATAATGGGAATTCTAAGAAATATGGGATGAGTGTTGAAGATGTTATCGAAGAGTGCAAGCTCTTTTACTTTGCAGGACAAGAACCAACTTCGATGTTACTTACATGGACAATGATTGTGTTAAGCATGCATCCAGACTGGCAAGATCAAGCAAGGGAAGAAGTTGTACGTGTGTTTGGGAAAAACAAACCAGATTTTGATGGACTAAACCATCTGAAGATCGTGAGTTAAATTTTCATTTACATTCATGCATGGCATTTGATTAATGTAGATAAAATGTATTGATTAATTCAAAAAATCTGATAAATGCAGACAACCATGATACTATATGAGGTTCTTAGATTATACCCATCTTTGGTTGTGCTTACTCGAGGAAGTAACAAGCCCATCAAAGTAGGAGATATAACTTTTCCACCAGAAGTACAAATTATGTTACCAACGCTTATCATTCACCATGATCGTGAGTTTTGGGGTGATGATGCTGAAGAGTTCAATCCAGCAAGGTTCTCAGAGGGAGTTTCGAAGGCTAACAAAAATGGAGTCTCATTCTTCCCATTTGGTTGGGGTCCAAGGATATGCATTGGCCAGACCTTTGCCTTGCTAGAAGCTAAGATGGCTCTAACTATGATTCTACAAAATTTCAAGTTCGAATTATCATCTACTTACGTCCATGCTCCATTCACTGTTTTGACCCTTCAACCCCAGCATGGTGCCCAACTTGTATTCCATAAACTTTAATTTTCTTATTTTGCTGATGTCCAATACGTATGTATAGAGTTTTCTTGTGATGTGAAGGTTTGTTTTGTATAATTCATAAAATTTAGTAATCATCAAAAGTTTAAACACTTGATGAATTGATATAAAAGTTCTCAAGCAAAAAAAATGTTTGAATTAGTAGTAAAATGGATTTTCAAAGATCTAACAGCATCCACAATTCTAGAAATTTCCTTGGAAAAATGTTTATTTAGAACGGACTTTTTGAAGGTAGCAAATTAGACAATGGCTTAAAATCGATTCATTCTCATCATGGTTGAGTGATCTATAAGCTAATGATTTTTCCACCTTCGATGTTCACAATTATTTACCAAACACATATACTTGAGTTCAAATTATATATCAGTTGATTTTGTTGTGTGAATGATCTCGCTCATAACAAGATTACAAATTTCACGGGTCCACCCTGCATCCGTTAATCTTAAAACAAAAACATATCTTTTTCATAAATGTTCCCCAAGAAGAACTTGTAAATTAGGGCCATTAAGAAAAGAAAACAAAATTGTATGGTTTGACCTCTCGGCAAATTTGAAATTTTGAAAAATCTACAAACTGACACTACACCAAATTGGCATTTTTGTAACAACTATAAAAACAATATCACTTTTGAGATGTTACAATCCACCAAACAATTTTAAGCCAAAACTAATTTTAGTCTAAAAATGAAAAACAGTAACACAAAAAAAAAATGATACAATAAGTTGGATCACCATGAATAGTATCACTTTTATAACCATACTCTTCATGGTGATACAATTATTGTATCATTTTGTGTTGTGACAATGTGTAAAATTGTTAGGTGAATTGTTACACTTCAAAAGTGATACTGTTTTTGGGATTGTTACAAAAATGTCAATTTGGTGTAGTGTGATCACCCTGGTACCACACTGTTAATGCAAACAAAGACAATTGTGGTTTATACTGAAGGTTAAGGTTGATACTTGGGTGGGATCTGGGACAAAGATTTTTTATAAAGAAAGTTACACATAATTTGCTCGCCTAGAGATTTCATAATAAGTTGTTTTTTTATGAGATGATATCTTTGCCACATAGACCATCATTGCATCGCAACTTTTTTTGAAATTTCTGACTCTATTAAATGCAGTCATTAAATTCAAGGTAAAAATGAACAATTTAAATTTCTCTACCTTATATAGCATGTTTTGGAACTCCAAATGAGTTCATTTTTTTAGAAGTGATCTAGATTATTAAGAGATCATCTCCACACATGCATACTGAAGTTTCACTACTACAAAAGGAGGCAATTCTGGCAGAATGTGGTGACGCTTTTACAATTGTTTTGGTGGATAAGAGTAACTACCGAAAAATAGGAAATTAATATCTTTTATATCCGCCAAGATTGAATTTCTTATTATATCCACCATTAAAGTCGAACGCAGGAGATTTTTTCGCGTAATTACTATTTAAATATTAAAAGAATTAGTGTTGGCAATTGTAGTTGACACGTAGTCTATGATTGGCATTTATATGGGCCACCAACTTTGTTCCTAGTGATGCGGGCTTAATTAACATAAATAAATAGGTTAATTTAATTCACTTGTAATAACTGCAAGTGCACGGTGCCTAAGTGGTAGACAACGGCAAGTACGGGTCGATCTCACGAGGAAAGTGAGTGCAATTGAAATTTAGAATTTATCTAAACTAATTTAGAGAAAAATGAGGTTACAGTGTTTTTAAAACTAAACTAAAAATAAATTAAAAATAAGAAAAATAAAATCAAATCAAAGATATAGATGAGATGGATTTTGTGGGCTTGGACTCACCAATGAGTTAGCAAAAACATTTAAATCTAAATTACTGAAAATTTAAACGAGAAGCTTTAGGAATGAGAATCTCTTGCTTACACCGAATATGTGATCGTTACAATCCAATTCAACTTATATCATGTTTTATCAAACATTAACAAATTATTTCAAGCAAATATGTTCTTACCAAGTATTAAGTGTCTTTTTATGGCATATTTAATCAAAGTTTGAGCTTAATATTATTAGCACAAGCTTTGAATATTGAAAAAGGGTAATTCTAACCACCAAACATATCAAGATTAATTTCTCGAAAATAAAGGGTGAAAGCAATTTATCAAAAATTCAAAAATAAATTGTAATTAACAATTAAGCAAACAATTCAGTAAAATAAATCAAAATGAATTATGCAATCCCTTTGGTTTGAAGCAAACTCGATGTGGTGGTACTCAGCAGATCAACAGGTGGTTCAAACACGAATCCCGAGAAACATGTTCACAAAACGCTCTGTGGTGGTACAGAACAGAATCAGTGGTGTGAATAGTCAAAAAGCAGTTTCACTTGGTCTCCCGACTTCAGAACAGTGCCTCCACGACTCCGCCTTCGTCTCCAGCGAGCAGTGGCGCTGCTCTGCCTTCCTTCGTGCTCCTCGGAAGCGTCCTCATCCTCCAACTGTCTCCAGAACCTGCAAAAGAATAGAGAAGGTAAGGAAACAACGAGAAAACTCAAAAACAGAGAGAGAGATCTGAGAAGGAGTCTCCCCTGTTTGCGCTGTCGCGGTGGTTGTGCGCCGCGGACGAGCCGCTCTGTGATGGTGGCCGTAAGGGAGGGAGACAAGAAGGAGGTCGAGACGAAGATAGGTCGAGATGGCGGCTGTGAGAGATGCTCTGGATCTGTGGTGAGGCGGAACAGAGTCGCGGTGATGGCGGCTCTGTTTCGCGGTGGTTGTGGTGGCTGGCGATGTGGTGTCCGGGGGTGATGGTGGTTGATGGATGATGGACAGGGAGAGGGATAGGGACGGTGATGGAGGTGGCGCTGATGCGAAACAGGGTTATCACGCCCCTGTTTCATGGTGGTGGCGGTTGTGCTGTCTAGAGGTGGTGGTGGTGCTCGTGTGATGGTGGTGGCGAGGTGATTGTGGCGGTGATTGCTGAGTGAGTGAGAGATGGATGAGTGGTGATGGTGATGAGAATTACTTGTGAGGAAGAGGGTTTAATTTTATGCAATTCTTCTTTTCCCTTCTCTTCCTCCCATTTTCTTACCCTATTCTCTTGTATTTATAGAGAATGATCAAAGTGAATAGGGATGAGATAAAGGGAAGATTCACCAAGGTATAAATGAGAGAATATTCTTTAGGGATAGGATTGGATTTAGGTTATGGGCATGGTTAAGGGTTTAGGTATGTGACCATCTGCTTTGTACCACCGCTAGAATCGACCAATTGTTATTTCTTAAATTGTCGCCTTAATACGATTTCATCATTCACGCTCAAATTCATACAAAGACATGAAAACGAAATAATTACTATAAATATAATAATCGAAACACTAAGATGTATAAATTAAAGGATATATTATGTAATATTTATGTGAATATCAAATACCCCCAAACCTATATTTTGCTAGTCCTCGAGCAAAACAATAAAAATAAAATTCTAATTCACTTCCGCATGAATCATCGGTTGCACTTACTTTAAACGTGCAACAAGGTTTTGAACCCCTAGATTACCTCTAGTGGACGAGTTATAGTTTCGTGAGGGTTTTCAGAAATGTTACTCACAAACATTACTGACTCAACAAAACTTGGTCAAACAGTGTTCATTTTAAAACTTCAAGAAATGCAGGAAACCAACAGTGTCATTTTAGTGTAACAACAAATCTCCAAATAATTTAATATTCTCCAAAGGTTAGAAAAAATTCATAATCATCCTCAACTCAATGTGTGTGTGTGGATAACACTATCAACATAACTTTTCATTTCAGAGTAAACAATGACTAAATCTCTTGTAGAAAGCTTGTTTTGACGTCAAACCTCTCATGTCACTCACAATAAAACACTCAGAGATTTGGTATTTTACTCAGTTTATATGTGAGAAAAATAGTAAATAATGGAAAATAATCATCTCACATATAGTATTATGAAGAACGGACTTTTCAAGAATGGAATGAACATGATCTCATGGACAGGAATATCAATTACTTTTGGGAATGTTGAATCAAACACCATAGGTCTTGGTTATTAAATCTCCACATCTACGGAACTAACCTTTACCTAAGATCAACTAGGACTTTTTTGGGTTGTAACGGGGCTTGGGTAATGGTTAATAAGAAATGTCAAAGGATTCTAAGAAAAGTTTCTAGAAATGTATACACCCATTCACGAACAATTAGGGTTGTCAAGAATAAATCGATGTTGTGCACCATCAATTTTTTCTTCATTCTCACATCTTTATCCTCATTGAAGATTTTTTTTTAATAACTATTTTTCATTTCTTCAACTTTTTTTTTCACATAGAGGATTTATGAAATATCTCGTATTTTGCTCTTTAATGCCCTTTTTACACCAAGTATATCCATCCATATACATTCTTAGAAAAGTTGGGTAAAAGTTAATGAGTTAACAAATAAAAGTTATTCTAAGGCTCAAAAGGCTACAAAAAGGTTAATGTTATGGGTAAGTTAAAAGGCTAGTTAATGGTCTAAAGAAAGAAATGCCTAGATCATTTCCTAAGTTCGAGTCAGTATTATGACATCTCAATTGAATAAGCCAAGAAGTTCTAGTGTAATAATTCAATTTTGATGTCATTCCCAAAGCAATTGATCAAAAGAATGAAAATAATGAGATCATCAACGAGATAATGTGGACTCAAGAAAAATCAGAGTTTATGTATAACCCTCAGAAAAAATAGAAAGGCTCAAAACTTTCACGGTTAATAGTCTTCACTATTATTTTAAGGTTTTCTAATATATATTTCACTCATCAACTTCAAGTTATGCTAACATGGCTCATGGTGCAAAGATAATCGAGTTGAAAAATCTTATGAACTAGATCTAGCTTAAGGATCATACTAAACTTTCAGTCTTTATCAATAGACCAATATGTCAAGTTGGCTTGCATTTTCTTGAGCATAAAACATTTAAAATCCATTTTTATAATCGCAAAAGACCAAGTTTTCTTGAAAGAAAAACATTTTTTATTTTTTATTTTTTATTTTTTATTTTTTATTTTTATTTTTTATTTTTTATTTTTAAGAATAAGAAAACACTACGAAAAATTCACCAACTCATGAACCCTACCCCCAAACCTAATCAAAACATTGTCCTCAATGTTTAACAAAATAATTCTGACAAATGAATGAAATAAGTACATGAGAGGGGGTTATAACAGTATTACCGCGGTGAAGATTTTACCAATTTCCAAGAAGTCATCCATCAATGAGGCTCACAAACATAAGAATCATGGAGTTTGCATTAGAAATCGATAAAATGCATACTCGACACTAACAAAGAAAACTAAAAAGAAGGCAAGTTGTAAGTCAAAATTGTTATGGAGCTAACGAGTACGAGTGAGAGTGAAACACAACTAAATAGGGTACTCGAAAATCAATCCAGACTAACAGCAAAAACACACAACTAAAGCTAGGCTGCCTTCTAGGAGCGCTTGGTTTACCGTCATCAGCCCGACAAATATTCTTCCTAAAAAATGGTATATCGAAAAACAGTGTTCTAAAAATCGCTAGGCGCTGGGCGGGCAGCGAGCAGGTGCCTAGCGCCCAGGGGAGGCGGTCTTAGGTTTTGTATTATTACTTTAATAATTTACAAAAGTTAAGCATAACACCTTATCAATTACATCCAATTTAATGCCAATATACATATGCAAAATTTAAAAACATGAAAAAATTAACAATCGTGAACAAAATTTATTAAAACTCAAATGACTGAAGTTGGTCATGATGGGTACTTTATATAAATTTTAATTTGTGTACTCTTTTATTTTTCTTCAAATTTCATGAATAACCTCAGTTATGTTGATAAAATCTACATTAGTAAAATTGGTACTAGCAGATCCTTTGAGAATTCCATTAAGTAATCATCATTTGCTACATTTAGACATATACTGAATAAAAAATAATTAAATAGTTTATTTCTAAAACATATGAAAGAAAATAAAATAAGAACACAATCAGCCTTATTAAAAATAAAAAAATAAAAAATAAATAAATAAAAAAAATCGCCCAGACCGCCTAGACCCCGCCCAGACTGCCCGCCCAGCCATTAATCTGGGCAGTTTCTAGCGCCTAGGTGCTGCCTAAGTCGATTTTTAGAACACTGTCGAAAAGTGGAGAGGAAGAACATGACAAACACTTAGTCCATGGTCGTATATCAACAACCTGAACAGTTGAGGATCAGTCCACCCAAATATAGCAATCACATGGGGCACCAAATACACTAGGACATTCCAAAAGGGACCAGTAGTCATACACAACAGATGATCCTTGCGTGCTCCAAAAAGGGAACATCCTATGTCTGGTTTCAAATCAGAAGATTGAATAATTTTCACAACAGGATGGTGAAAATTGAAATCCTCACTACAGCACAAGGGATCAGTGAAAGTAGCCTTAGTAAATGGGAATGTGATGCAAGTAGATGAGACGATGGATATATCAGGTGGTACAAGCTCATCACATGAATCACATAGAGATATTGGTCTAGACAACTCATCACCTGAAAATGCATACCTGAGGGTGTCAGGTAATTGTTTAAGGTCAAGCTCAAGTGGCTCAACTGATGGGACTAGTTTTGATTCATTGAGTGGAAGAGGCTTCACTTTAGACTTCCATGTATAACTAGGATCCACAATGGGGACTGAGTCAAGCAAATCATTGACTTCCCTAATGGAATCATCAACATCAAAGTCTAAACTAAAATGACTCAAACAAGCCTCTAAGTGGTCATGTGTATCATGAAAACAATCAAGGGGAGACTCTAAAAAATGTTCACAGTTTGATTCGATGCATGAGTTACTAGGAAGGCATGAGCCAACATGGGAAGGAGATGTCTGTAGTGTCTCAGAATCTACAGGTTCATTAATAAATGAGGCTTTATCAGCCTTCTTATGAGAGGATGATGCAACCTGTGTAAAATTGGGTGAGGATATAATAACACTTATGTCAGACATTCCTACCTGATTGTCAACCAATTTTCCACTCCTAAGGGTAGTAATGGATTGGGCATCTTCACTGTCCAGCTCAGATGTGCCACTAATTTCAAATTGACCCTTTGGGTTAGAAATAGGCTGGCTAGGGAATTTTTCTGACTATATCTCAAGAAGTGACTCAGCTATCTGACTCAAAGTCATCTCAAGTTTCTTGATAGCTTTAGCATTTTGTTGAGAATTAGCTATCAATTCTATGATATCTTGAGAATTTTGCTTAAGCATTTCTTCTGTTTGCTGCATGACACGAGTTAAGGCGTTCTCTAAACTAAATGTGTTAGAAGGAAGAACAACTCGATGAAATCGAGACTCATTATCAGGAATGAAAGTTTGAGGAGTCTGTGGAGTGTCTAGAGGTCCTTCATGGTACTGACCATGAGCCCATGAGAAGTCAGGATGATAGGCTAAACCTGAGTTGTAATAATCTAAATATGGATCATAATCAAGTCGTCGCATGTCATAAAATGAATTGACTTCCTCAAAAAAATAGGCTGGATAATCTCGTGTTCATTTTTTTTTGTTTTTTTTGTTTTTTTTTTTTTTGAAAGCACTAACTCTAAAAATATACACAGGCTCACATGCTATCACCAACCAATAAATGCACAAAAAACATGCCTCCCTATGCAATCAACGTTTTTTAGATCAATTATCTTTTTATCTTTGAGGGACAATTATTTCTTATGTAATCTTTATTACAGAGCAATGAGTGCTACAAGATGATCCTAATAGTGTATACTTTACACCACAAAGTTCAAAATCAGTAGGCTAGAGTTTTGTTTCAAAGAAACCGGATTATTGCACAAGAAAAGGAGGTCACAATGGTCCAATTAAGTACTTCCTTGTGTTACCGCTCTGTCAGCCAATATATGTGAGAATGATGTGATGTTAAATATACACTTGAGGCTTGTGTTCCTAACCCAAAACTGTTAATTACACCAATTCTTCTTGTGGATCGTAGCTTACTTATGACTCGGCATACTGGGTAAATTACCCTTGTGGCAGTGGCCTCTTGGAGTTCATTGAATGATTAAACGCATCGTCACTTTTAGCTTGGGTTAACACAAAATCATTGGATTCACTTTGGTCTAGGTTGTCCTATGAACACCATACATAAAAGATGGCTCTATCTAAATTGCTAATTGATTTTAATTATGTTTGGCTATTGGTTGCACACAGCTAAAGTGATGAGGTGGGGATATCAAGTTCCACCAGTTTCTATTTAGAAGCTAGGTCTGCTTATTATGAATTACTAAAGTTTAGCATCCACAATTATAAAATTAAACAACCAATCACACAATTTCAAACAATTACACAAAGCACAGAGTCGCTAATACATTGCGTGTGATAGAAATACTTACAGTGTGCGTATTTCGTTCTGCACAAAAAGTTAGCACAATTCAAAAAAAAAATGTCCGACTTCTTTTTATCCGTTTCACTCAACACACAAGCACATGCAAATAAATTTACTGGTCTTGGTCATAGAAGTCGGATTTCTAAATCACAAGAAATTATTGGGTAACAATTAAAATTGTTTCCCTATATTTTCTTTTGACTTAGAGAATTTAGGGTTTTTTTTAGGTGTTTAAATAAAATGAAAAACAGTAGAGTTTAAAAATTGTTACACCACACACTCGTAAAACGAGGTGAAAATAAAATTAAAAATCTCCTCACAAAATAAATAAAATAAAAAAAAAACTTTGCTTGATGTTTGCAGGATCGTCCAATTTTCTCGAGAAGCGTGTAATCTGCAAAATCAAACACAAATGAGTGTAAAAAGACTTAGCAAAATAAAGATAATTTTTTTTGTTATTTTGTTTTTTGATTTTTTTTTTGAATTTTTTGAATTTTTTTTTTTAATTAGAAAAAATAAACCTTAAATTCAATTACACTGCTACCTTCCCCGGCAACGGCGCCAAAAACTTGATGCGAGTTTAACTAACCTGAATAAATAGGTTAATTTAACCCACTTGTAATAACCGGAAGTGCACGGTGCCTAAGTGGTAGACAACAGCAAGTACGGGTCGATCCCACGAGGAAAGTGAGTGCAATTGAATTTTATAATTTATCTAAACTAATTTAAAGAAAAATGGGGTTACAGTGTTTTTAAAACTAAACTAAAAATAAAATAAAATAAAAGATAGATGAGATGAATTTTGTGGGCTTGGACTCACCAATGAGTTAGCAAAAACATTTAAATCTAAATTACTGAAAATTTAAACAAGAAGTTTTAGGGATGAGAATCCCTTGCTTACACCGAATATGTGATCGTTACAATCCAATTCAACTTATATCATGTTTCTATTAAACATTAACAAATTATTTCAAGCAAATACGTTCTTACCAAGTATTAAGTGTCTTTTTAGGGCACACTTAATCAAAGTTTGAGCTTAATATTTTTAGCACATGCTTTGAATATTAAAATAGGGTAATTCTAACTATCAAACATATCAAGATTAATTTCTCGAAAATGAAGGGTGAAAGCAATTTATTAAAAATTCAGAAATAAATTGTAATTAACAATTAGGCACACAATTCAGTAAAATAAATCAAAATGAATTATGCAATCCCTATGGTTTGATACAAACTCGATGTGGTGGTACTCAGCAGATCAGCAGGTGGTCCGAACATGACTCCTGAGAAACATGTTCCCAAAACGCTCTGTGGTGATACAGAGCAGAATCAAGGGTGTGAATAGCCAAAAACAGTTTGACTCGGTCTCCCGCCTTCAAAACAGTGCCTCCGCGACTCCGTCTTTGTCTCCAGCGAGCAGTGGCGCTGCTCCGCCTTCCTCCGTGCTCCTCGCGAGCGTCCTCATCCTCCAACTGTCTCCAGAACCTGCAAAAGAAGAAAAAAGGTGAGGAAACAGCGAGAAAACTCAAAAACAGAGAGAGAGATCTGAGAAGGAAGCTCCCATGTTTCCGCTGTGGCGGTGGTTGTGCGCCGCGGACAAGCCGCTCTGTGATGGTGGCCGTGAGGGAGGGAGACAAGAAGGAGGTCAAGACGAAGAGAGACCGAGATGGCGGCTGTGAGAGATGCTCTGGCTCTGTGGCGAGGCGGAACAGAGTCGCGGTGATGGCGGCTCTATTTCGCGGTGGTTGTGGTGGCTTGCGATGTGGTGTCCGGAGGTGATGGTGGTTGATGGATGATGTTGGTTGATGGATGATGGACAGGGAGAGAAATAGGGACGGTGATGGAGGTGGCGCTGGCGCGAAACAGGGTTGTCACGCCCCTGTTTCATGGTGGTGGCGGTTGTGCTGTCCGGAGGTGGTGGTGGTGCTCGGGTGATGGTGGTGGCGAGGTGACTGTGGCGGTGATTGCTGAGTGAGTGAGAGATGGATGAGTGGTGATGGAGATGAGAATCACTTGTGAGGAAGAGAGTTTAATTTTATGCAGTTCTTCTTTTCCCTTCTCTTCCTCCCCTTTTCTTACTCTATTCTCTTGTATTTATAGAGAATGATCAAAGTGAATAGGGATGAGATAAAGGGAAGATTCATTAAGGTATAAATGAGAGAATATTCTTTAGGGGTAGGATTGGATTTAGGTTATGGGCTTGGTTAAAGGTTTAGGTATGTGACCATCTGCTTTGTACCACAGCTAGAATCAACCAATTGTTATTCCTTAAATTGTCGCCTTAATACGATTTCATCGTTCACGCTCAAATTCCTACAAAGACATGAAAACGAAATAATTACTATAAAATATAATAATCAAAACACTCACATGTATAAATTAAGGGATATATTATGTAATATTTATGTGAATATCACCTAGCCAATAAGTTTATTTGTGTCTTATACATCTGCCCAGACCTCATCAAAATAAATAAATAAATATTAATTTTCTTCGTCTCGCCCTTCATTTGCAATCGCCTCCTTCCCTTTAGTCTTATGTCCAAACACAGAGGTTACTGCAATTGCAATAGATATCCTCGCAGTAACCGTTGTGTTTGGATAGAAAACAGACTTTGTCCATTTTTTTTGTGTTTGAAATTTTTTTTTCAATTCATATGGGTTTGCTAGAGTAATTACATATTTTGATTTATTGCTAAACCCCACTTTTGACCATCTCAAGTTGAGGTATACAAAAGTGGGGTTTAGCAATAAATCAAATATGTGAATATTATATCAAACCTATAGAAATTTTAAAAAAAAAATGTTCAAACACAAAAAATTGAAATTTTGGACAAAGTGTTTTATGTCCAAACGCAGCGGTGTCTGGAGAATATGGATTATGCTCGCACAATCAGCTGCGTTTAGGGCAAACAACAAAGTCTGTTTTATGTCCAAACACAGCGGCTCCGGCTAGCTTATGTCTTATCCTTGCCCGAGCCGCTGCATTTTGGGCAAAATTTTTACTCTGTTTCATACAATTGCTGAACTTCTGCGAATTGTACGGTCACATTCGTGTTTGTTTGCTGCGATTGTTATTATTGGGCTCGGTTTTGCCGCTGCGTTTTGAGTATCTTGGGAAATTTTTTCACTTTTTCCTTTGTCTATGATATTCAAGCATACTTGGGAAAACCGCCATGATTGCATAATCACAAGGAAATTACTTGAGAAAACAAATAGATTTGCTTGAAAAGACAAATAGAATTCATTGGGAAGACAAATATAATTGCTTGATAAAGCAAAAAAAATTGGTTGGGAAGAAAAATTCACAACCAATTCATTTAAGTTGAGCATTATAAAAGGGAGTAGTCTATTAGTATTCATAACCAATTCAAGATAAATAACAGAAGATGAAGAGAAAAAGGCTAATGTTGAAAGAAGAATTATCTGACGAAGAATGAGATGAAATTGGAGATCCCTAAGACAACTCTGTTTGGTACATCGTCTTCAGATGATGATAAAAACTGTCAGATTAAGAAGATGACAGTGAATCATCATCGTCCTCTGATGATGATGGTGATGGTGCGTTAGTGGACTACTACTCCTCCGATAAAGCGGGTCGTGAACGCCATCCCTTCAAAGACTTTGTTGACCGTGTCCAAGAAAAATAGTGTATTTTTTTAAATATTAATGAAAATTTTATTGTTTAATGTTTGTTTTTGTATTGTAATTTTTTGTTAATTCAAATTGTGTTTGTTGTTCCAATTTGTGTCTAAAATTTACTGTCTAAAATTTCAATTTGTGTTTGTTAATTCCGATTTGTATTTGTATTGTGAAGAAAATAAGAGAAGAAGAAAATAAGATAGGGATGGTTCTTGACAGAGAAGAAGAAAATACACATAAAAAATGGAGGGAAAGATGAGGAGGTGGTGTAGGAGGCCGGCGTGTTTGTGATGGTTCTTGACGGAGAATAGAATGAGAGAGGAGAAGAGAGGGTGAGAAGAGGTTGAGGAGGAGAGAGGGTGAGAGGAGGTTGATGATGAGGTCGGCCGGTGGTATGGTGGTTCGATTGATGGTGGCGGGGTGGTGGCGCAGTGGTGTATATATATATATATATATTAACTTTCCTTGAGTGCTAATGGTAGTCTGGTTGGATGGTTAAGGCTGTCACTTTCCTTTTTGCTTTTCTTCTTTTTTGCACTAAATATCATGTACTGAACACCCCCGCCACTTTTGCCCTAAGTCAGTTTTGAATTGCAGGTATATTCTAAGGTAAAAATATATATGATAAACTTTAGGGTTAGACTCAATCAAAATTTGATTAGGGAAAAAAACTTTAAATATCGAGAGTGACTTCTCCCCCAAACTTTGAATTCGCCAAAACATGAAGTTCAGAGTTTTTTTTGTAAAAATGTGCATTATGATTCCCAACTCATTTTTTTTCCTGGTATGAACGACACATCTCATTGCTTTGAAAAATATTGCAAAATACTAATGACGTGAAATGTATTAAACATTTTTAATAACAAAATATATATTTTTTAAATTTTAGCACTTGTATTAATCATTGATTTTGTTGGAATTCGAGTTTTTTATTTGAATATGCCTTAAGAGTTTTAAATAGAAATAAATTTCATGGAAAAAAAATTGTCATAAGTAACCAAATAAATTGTTGGCAAATAATGTGAAAAAACACCTTAACGAAGAGCATTTATGTATGTAATTTATTTTGAGATGTGTGACCAAAGTCAACATTGTTGAACATACTTAGAATATTGTGGCACATAATGAAAAATGTGGGGGCACATAGCAACCATTTAACACTTCAAATTTGTTGTGGGTGCTTTTAAATGCATCCGTCTCATCTTGTTTGGCAAGTAGTGACCAAAGGTGAAAGCCAAGTTGGATGAACTTGACAAAAGTGGCTTCCTTTACATAAATTATCCCCGAGGTCGGCTCGCTCTGCATGCACGTACATAATATTAAGAGCAATTTAAAATGTTAGGAAATTTGACTAGTGATTTTTACTGAAATAATTAACAATTGTGAGGGGCTGACTTTAATCGTAAAAATATTAAATTTGTATGGCAAAATGGGAAATAAAAAAGTTAGATGTAAGGGCATATTTATTGTTTATACCTAAGTGGGATTTCAAATAAATTATGTTAGGGATTAATGTATAATTAATCAATGTTTTAAAGGGGTTGGTTTGATTACAAAAGTATGAAATGCGGAGGGGAAATGGGAAACTAAAAATCAGATGTAAGAACATATCTATAGTTGATAGCTAATTGAGGGTTTAAATAAATTATACTAGGGGTTTGGGTATAATTAATTAATATTTGAGAGATGTGATTTTGATTGTAAATAGTTTGAATTGAGAGGCAAACTAGTAAAGAAACTGCAATAGTGTTTTGTATTGAAAGAACACAAATACCCTTTGTTATTGTTCATCTACTATCTACTATTGATATTGCTTGTAAATATTAATAAATTGTGAGGGCAGTGTTAGAATATCAAAATATTGGCGAAATAATAAAGATGTAATAATGTTTTTCTATTGGACCTTTGTTAATGTTCATATTATCAAGGATTGTGATTTCGTTTTTCGAGACAATTTCGGTTTATTTTGTGTAGAAAAAAGAATAAAATTTCGTTTGTAATTTCAAAGTTAACAATATATATTATGCATCTTAAGCTGAACTTAAATCTATAATTTTTTTCATAAGACGATTTAATGTTATACGTTACGATTTTAAATAATATATGCAAAAGTATATGTGAAACTATATATTAATTTTCTAATCCCTTTGAGATATGGGCCTCATAATCGACTATTGCCTAGGGCCCCAACTTTTATTGGGTCGGCATTGTCATTCAAACAACATATTGCATAATAATCACTCACATAACAAATGTAATACTAAAATAATGTTATATTGTATTAAAATGTATTCCCCTGATAAAATAAATTAGCATTTAAAATTTTGAAAATATTTCAGTAACTCCAAAATAAGAATTTTTCGTGAAATTTCAACATATTTTGAGAAATCTCATTCTTTAATTATAATCAAGGATTGTGATTTCAATTTTCCAGTTAATTTCTGTCCCATGATTATAAGAAATATTTCATGAAATGTATTGTTTAGTGTAGAAAAATGTAAAATTTTTGTTGAAAATTTCGAATTTAAAAATATAAGTTTATACATTTTAAACATTTAAATATTACATAAAAATCTAAGTGTTATACAAACTACATGTTACATAAGAATCATGCACATAACAAAATTTTGATACTAAAATTACATTATAGTAGGTTAAAATCTGCGGAGATTGAAATAAAATTTTTCCTAGTGGAATTTTCCGAGAAAAAATAAATATTTCAAATTTTGAAATATATTTCAGTAATTCAAAAAAAGAAAATACATTGTGAAATTATGACATATTTCATATATATATATATATATATAAGGGGTCGGAGAGTGATTGGGTTTCTAGTGGAATTACTCCGTCAAGCACTTTACCCTATTAAGATTTTAGAATGGGTTATTTTAGACTTTTGTCATTTTTCTAATACGTAATTTGAGATCAGGGGTCGGAGAGTGATTGGGTTTCTAATACGTCAAGTGTCCATCTTATAACCCTCTTATACTTTTAATCACCTAATTGAGAGCATCACAGTATGGGATTAAAATGCCTACAGTAGTAGAGGATCGGTTAATTCCGGATTCGGTGTCTGCACTCACGTGAAGCTCGTGGGAAGACAACCAACACTCAATTTTTATGTAGTGCATGTGCAATTGCCCAACAACTTGGCCTGCTCTGTAGTTTGGATATAGTTTATTTGCTTCAACTTCCCTTGAATACTTTATATGATTTGATTATAAAAAGTATGAAATGCAGATGGGGAAATGGGAAAACTAAAAATCAAATGTAAGGTTATATCTATAGTTGATAGCTAATTAATGGTTTAAATAAATTATGCTAGGGATTTAGGTATCATTAATTAATGTTTGAGAGAGAGGTGATTTTGATTGTAAATAGTTTGAATTGAGAGGCAAATTAGTAAAGAAACTGCAATAATGTTTTGTATTGAAAGGACACAAATACCCTTTGTTATTGTTATCTACTATCTACTATTGATATTGCTTGTAAATATTAAGAAATTGTGAGGGCAGTGTTAGAATATCAAAATATTGGCGAAATAATAAAGATGTAATAATTTTTTTTTATTGGACCTTTGTTAATGTTCATATTATCAATGATTGTGATTTCGTTTTTTGAGACAATTTCGGTCTATTTTGTGTAGAAAAAACTCTAAAATTTTATTTGTAATTTCGAAGTTAACAATATATATTATGCATCTTAAGCTGAACAAAAATCTATAATTTTTTTCATAAGACAATTTAATGTTATACGTTACGATTTTAAATAATATATGCAAAAGTATATGTGAAACTATATATTTATTTTCTAATCCCTTTGAGATATGGGCCTCATAATCGACTATTTCCTAGGGCCCCAATTTTTATTGGGTCGGCATTGTCATTCAAACAACATATTGCATAATAATCACTCACATAACAAATTTAATACTAAAATAAGGTTATATTGTATTAAAGTGTATTCCCCTGATAAAATAAATTAGTATTTAAAATTTTGAAAATATTTCAGTAACTCTAAAATAAGAATATTTCGTGAAATTTCAACATATTTTGAGAAATCGCATTCTTTGGATATAATCAAGGATTGTGATTTCAATTTTCCAGTTAATTTCGATCCCATGATTATAAGAAATATTTCATGAAATGTTTTGTTGAGTGTAGAAAAACGTAAAAATTTTGTTTGAAATTTCGAATTTAAAAATACAAGTTTATACATTTTAAACATTTAAATATTACATAAAAATCTAAGTGTTATAGAGACTACATATTACATAAGAATCATGCACATAACAAAATTTTGATACTAAAATTACATTATAGTAGGTTAAAATCTGCGGAGATTGAAATAAATTTTTTCTTAGTGGAATTTCCTGAGAAAAATAAATATTTCAAATTTCGAAATATATTTCAGTAATTCAAAAATAGAAAATACATTGTGAAATTATGACATATTTCATATATATATATGAATAACCGTGGAGTGCATTCTTCACAATAGACAAAATAACCCTTGAATACTATATATACCTATCCAAAGGCATTTGCTAGAACTAATTGGGAACTTGAAGAAGAACAGGTTTAAATTGGAGAAGAGCAAAGATGGAAGATGTTGTGTTTGTTATTCTTATAACATCTATTGTATTATTGACTTCATGGGCATGGAAAGCTCTCTCTTGGATATGGTGGAAGCCTATGAAACTGCAAAAACTCCTTAGGGAGCAAGGCATAAGAGGTACTCCTTACAAATTGCTCCATGGAGATCTCAAAGTGAACCACGAAGCCATCGAAGAAGCCAAATCCAAGCCTATGGTACTTTCACATCATATCGTCCAACGAGCCATGCCTTTCCTTCATCAAACGATCCAAAAATATGGTATTATCTTCCTCCTTATATCATTTTGTAAGAGTTGTTATGTAGAGCTAAATTCACTTTCAATGGAACACTTTTATTTTCTTTTCAATGAAACTAACTATACATAGCAACATACGTTATACTAGAGTTGAAGGTAGCAGCTAAGTTTTTTTTTTTTTTTGAAAGGCAAGCCGGTGTTTGATAGGATCCGTAACCTATCCCCGGAGGTGCCGCCTATAGGCCAACATCACCTCGAAAGAAAATATGCTGCCGGAGGGTCTCGAAGCAAGGACCTGGGGATAAATCCCACAAGGCCTTAACCACTCGACCATAACTCCTTTGGCAACTAGCTGGCAGCTAAGTTCTAGGCATCTGAAACTTAAAAGCTAAACACCTCTGCCATATTATCTTTGAAAATTAAATAATAAATATGCTAAACACCTCCCTTCTGAAAAAATAATAATTCTTAGAATAATATTATAATTTCATCAAATATTCTCAATTGCTCATCGACATATAAGTTTCATCCATTACGTAATTAGTGACTGATTACACAAATACTTCATTGTCTCACTCTCTTGCCATTATCCCCACCTAAAGAGAGAGTCATGATTCGTGACCTCAGTACACACATCATCAAATGTTAAGATAAGATTTTAAAATAAGAAAAATGAAATATTATTTTGAGAATAAAATTATTTTTGTTCTACATGTTGAACAATATTAGAGGACATTTGAAAAATTAGACGAGATTAATCGGTAAATTCGAAGATCACATAATACATTGTACATAAATTAAGAGGGTGCTGAACAAAGCAATAAATGGAAATGATAATTTTTTTAATTTTATTATTATTATTATTATTATTTTTGTATTTTCACAAAATTTGGAGGAGAGGCCTTGATTTTGATGCTTACAATATGGATAATTAATTTTTCATTAGTCAATGTGATGACACTATCAATTAATTTGTAGTAATTTGAACTTACATGCAGGTAGGGTATCACTATTTTGGTATGGGCCAATTCCAAAAGTTCTTATTACTGACCCAGATCTTGTAAGGGAGATTCTGTCTAACAAATCTGGGCATTTTGCTAAGGTCGTAAGAAACACACCATTGCTTTCCTTGCTAGTAGGGGGACTGGTATCCTACAATGGAGAAAAATGGGCAAAACACAGAAGGATTGTCAACCCAGCCTTTCACATTGAGAAGTTGAAGGTACAACAGTTTCCTGGCCTGATGATCAAAACATATCATGTGGTATCATGTTTTGCATTGTTAATTTGATTTGTGTTGGTTACAGATGATGTTGCCGTCATTTTATACTTGTTGCGACGAGATGATAAGCAAATGGCAGAAGTTGGTTTCAGATGGACTAACTGAGTTGGATGTATGGCCTGAATTCCAGAACTTAAGCGGAGATGTCATCTCTAGAGCAGCATTTGGTAGTAGCTACAAAGAAGGGAGACGCATATTCCAACTTCTGAATGAACAAACTGTACATGTTGCCAAGGCATCTCAATCCATATACATCCCAGGCTCTTGGTATTATGCGAGAATACATAGTTTTTTATTTGTCACTCTTGCTTTCCTAGTGAACCAAATAATTGCATTCTAATTTTTCTGACTCATTAATTTCCACGATAATTTCCTTGGGCAGGTATCTACCTACACAAAGAAACAAGAGGATGGCTGAAATCCACAACGAAGTTAATGGACTACTAAGGAATATGATACAAAAGAGAGAAAATAAGGCGATCAAAATTGGTGAAACAAACAAGGATGACTTACTAGGGTTGTTAATGGAATCCAACTTGAAGGAAATTCAAGATAATGGGAGCTCTAAGAAAAATGGGATGAGTGTGGAAGATGTTATCGCAGAGTGCAAGCTCTTTTACTTTGCAGGACAAGAGACAACTTCGATTTTGCTTACATGGACAATGATTGTGTTGAGCATGCATCTAGACTGGCAAGACCAAGCAAGGGAAGAAGTGGTACATGTGTTTGGGAAAAACAAACCAGATTTTGATGGATTAAATCATCTGAAGATCGTGAGTTTAATTTTCATCGACATTCATGGCATTTGATTGATGTAGATAAAATGTATTGATTAATTCGAAAAATCTGATAAATGCAGGTAACCATGATTCTATATGAGGTTCTTAGATTATACCCATCTGTGGTTCTGATTAATCGTGGAACTTACAAGCCCATGAAAGTAGGAGATATAACCCTTCCACCAGGAGTACAAATTATGTTACCAACGCTTATCATTCACCATGATCGTGAGTTTTGGGGTGATGATGCTGAAGAGTTCAATCCAGCAAGGTTCTCAGAGGGAGTTTCGAAGGCTAACAAAAATGGGGTCTCATTCTTCCCATTTGGTTGGGGTCCAAGGATATGCATTGGCCAGACTTTTGCCTTGCTAGAAGCTAAGATGGCACTAGCTATGATTCTACAAAATTTCAGGTTCGCATTATCATCTACTTATGTCCATGCTCCGTGCACTATTTTGACCCTTCGACCGCAGCATGGTGCCCAACTTGTATTCCATAAACTTTAATTCTCTTAGTTCGCTTATATCCAATATGTATGCGTTTAGTTTGCTTATATCGAATATGTATGTTAGAGTTTTCATGCGATGTGAGAGCTTGTTTTGTATGATTCATAAAACTGAGTAACTATAAGTTTTAATGTATCAAAAGCTATACTTGATGAATTGATATAAAAGTTCTCAAGGGAAAATTTGAGAACCTAAATCATAAGAACATAAGAACCTACCAAAAAAACATTAAAACATGGGAGATTGAGCCTACCAAAAAAACATGGAAAATGACTTATAAGGTCTAATTTTTGTAATTGTAAACCACATAAGAACCTAACAATTGAAAATGCCTCGAATGACACACTTTTTTAAATCAAGACTACAAACCTAAATCATGGCTAAAAGGTATGTAAAAAGACAAATATACCCATATTTCTAGACATATTGATGTGATGTTGTTATTATGTATTTAAATTCTAGTTACATTGAAACAAGCAAAATATGCAATCTTTTAACGCAATTTGATCTTTTTTCATAATAAATAAAATTTTCTACAGAAAATAAAATATTCACGAAACATTTCTTAAAATTAAGAAACCAAAATTAACTCGAAAAACGAAATCACAATCCTTATATATCTCTCTCTGTGTGTGTGTGCGCGCGCGGATGGGATTGGGGACAAAAATTTTTGAGAAAAAAAGTTACACACATATTACCGACCTAGAGATTTCATAATAAGTTGATTTTTTGTGGAGATGATATCGTCGCCTTGTAGATAGCTATTCATCCAAGTTCTTCTTAGGTACAACTTTTTATCTTCTCCAAACAACATTTCTCTCTGTGTTTTCACGTATGAATTTTGTAGATAGCTATTCATCCAAGTTCTTCTCAGGTACAACTTTATATCTTCTCCAAACAACATTACTCATTTTTTGGAGTATTTAGCATGATTTGTTAAATTGATTATATGTAATTATACTTTCATGAGCCCTAATCAAGTGGCTTACAATTTCCTACACATGTTAATGATAGTCTGGTTGGATGGTTAAGGATGTGGTGGTTAATCTATCACGTCTTAGATTCTATATCCACCGGCGACACACTTACCTTTAAAAAAAAAAAAAAAGTGAACAATTTCCAATACATCATAATTTTTTTTATACACCCATATGTAGAGCACGAAGCTGAGCTGAGCACAAATCCAACACACACGATTAAAAGCTAGTATATATATATATATATAATAACTTGCTGCCCAAAATTGGACTAAAATTTGGGGGTTATGTGAAGATGTAATAGCATTCATAATACAAACTCTAGAATTTTCCTCTCTTGAAGGCCTCCATAATTTTTTGCTCGTAGTAGTCTCGATCGTTTAACCAGATTTTGCAACCAATGTAACGAATGATAAGAATCCTCAAGATACGTATAAAGTTCTATAGGATTTCACCATCCTACTTAATAATGGCATGGTAATGGTACTATGGTGTGGTGTACTTCATAAATGGGCAAGTACCAATTATGTGGTCTTAAAATCTGAGCCTTGACAGTTGCACAACCTGACAACCAACGGGTCAACAGGATTCAAACCCAATCTCAATGCTTCCCATCATCACATTCCTGCAAAAACTCAATCTTGTTGGGTATTTCTGACAAATGTTTAGTTCAATCTTTGTGCATTGATGGAGATGGGCAACTCTATGGAAACTCAACACTGAACCCTCAAAGTTGCTTAAGGTAAACTTAGATGCTTCAATCTTTTCATTGTTCCCATTATTCTGTTTTAGTTCATAGCCCAACACTGAACACCCCATTGCATTACATTCTTTGTTTGAAAGGGAACTAATATTTTATAGAGTTCAATGAGATGGGGAATTGAAGTAAATGAAATGGAAAGTTTTGCAGAAGACGGTGTATATTTGCAGTGTTTAACAAATGGGTTAAATTGCTGAATACGACTAGCATTCAAGGTGCTGGATCTTAAATTAATGGATCTGCAATAACCCAAGAATCTAAAATTACCTTCATGAGGTTGAGTCCATTTTGAGGGTGCTTGGTGGAAGGGTTGGAGGTGAAGAGGAGAAAGGTAACTTATATTAGATCCTTGAGAAGTGTTGTGTTTCGATGCCACTGGTCGACACCCAGTTCATCTCTTTCATATCAGAATTGGTTTGTACTTGTCTTTACACTTTGTTCTGGAATCAAGTATGTAGCCAATGTAATCGTCCTTTTGCTCATAACTTGGCTCAATCAATCCAAATTAGTTGTTTTCAAATTGGGTTGATATTTGCCTTTTCCTACGTTGGCTACACCACTACATCAACTTTCCCTTCCTCAAAAGTAATGCCAACTGATATTGCACAAAATCTATTTCCGATATAGTCACAATTAAGAACTCATGGCGGGCATCATGCATTTAATTGTATTCTGCAATATATTGTGTAAAGTATAAATTTGATCCGAGAATGTGCTTCAATGAAGCATATAAGACAGTATTTCGACCCTCTAACATGGGGAGGATACCATCCACATCGCAATGTTCTTAGTCTTTCGATCGTATGATGTATACTAATTTATCTTGCCCAATTTCGTTGTTATGATAAAAAAAATTTGATTACTATATATTGTCTATAGTCATCTCATCTAGAAGTTGGAAAGCTTGAGAGAGAAAAAGCTACAAGAGAAGGAACATGGAAGAGATTGTATTGGTTATGCTTATAACAACTGTTGTATTGGTGATTTCATGGACCTGGAAAGTTTTGTCTTGGATCTGGTTGAAACCCCTGAAACTGCAAAAGCATTTAAGCGAGCAAGGCATCAGAGGTACTCCTTACAAGTTGCTCCATGGGGACCTCAAAGAGAACCTCAGCGCAATCATTAAAGCAAGATCAAAGCCCATGGAACTTTCGCATCGCATTGTGCCACATACCATGCCTTTCAATTATCAAATGGTTCAGAAATATGGTATTTTTTTTATATTTTTTTATTATCTCAGATGGTATATTTGGTAGCATAGAATTGTTTTTATTACGTAAGATATTTACCAATTGTTTTGTTTGAGACCATTTTGTTAGTTTACATATCACTGTACAATTTTTCAGTGGGAAACCTTATTATAATAAACAGTTTCCCTTTTCTCAACTGGATTATAAGCAAAATTGATTAACTTAAAGATTGTTTTTTCAATCCAGTCTCCATCAAGGGGATGTGTACATGATATGCAGCGGAATATAGAATGATTTCTAGGTTGTTTTAGATTACTTCTCACTACATTTTTTATGTTTTACATCTAAAACCTTGGGTTATGTGGACTAACCATAATAATAATAGTAATAATAACTAAATGGTATACTGCATGTTAATATGCTGTTAATGTGAAATTGCAGGTAAGATATCTGTGTTTTGGCATGGGCCGATTCCCAGGGTACAAATTACAGACCCAGATCTCATAAGAGATGTCTTGTGCAGCAATTCAGGACACTTATCTAAGATAAAGAGTACCCCACTGGCGAGCTACCTGATATGTGGGCTTGTATCCTACAACGGGGAAAAATGGGTCAAGCACAGAAGGATTATGAACCCTGCCTTTAATCTTGAGAAGTTAAAGGTTGTTATATTTAATTGATTTTATTCAACATTTTATCCAATACTATATATTAAAAGGCCAATTCTTTGGTATAGCCCGTATTAGAAGTTAGAGTGAATAGGTTACTGTTAGAGCATCCTCTATATATAAGCTATTGAAATAGAGACTTAAGACCCTTTCACCCGCTATAAGCTAATTTTTTTGGCATCTGGTGACCCCATGGGGTCTAGTGGGGGATGAATATATCACCTGCAGACCCAATGGACTAAAGTTTGGCGCTGTTTGAAACAATGCCCAAAGCTTGGTGCTACTTCAAACAATACCAAGCTTTGGCTTTGTGTTTGGCATTCAACCATGATAGCCAAGAGCTGTTCCATTCTCTTTTCCTGTGCCTTTTAGTTTCCTCATTTTATTTTAACATTTGAACCCACTTTATGTATTTATCTTATAACAGGTAGATTAAATTTCACCCAGGTTTCAGGGTAATAAAAAAAAAATTCCCAGACACATGGGTCTAGAATTAGGTTATAACAGAAGCTCTTAGGGTCATATGGATTGCTCTTGGTTTTTATAATACTAAACCCATTAAGTGAATAAATATGATCTTTAAAGATAATGATGTAATTGCTCTTGGTTTTTATAATACTTAACCCATTAAGTTAATATATATGATCTTTTAAGATTACTATGGACTTTGATGACGCTTTGTATTGTTGATGGGTTTTTGTATAGATGATGTTGCCAGCATTTTATATGTGTTGCGATGAGATGTTAAACAAATGGAAGACTATGATTTTAGATGGGTCAATTGAATTGGATCTGTGGCCAGAATTCGAGAACTTAACCGGGGATGCTATCTCTCGAGCAGCATTTGGAAGTAGTTATGAAGAAGGAAGACGTATATTCCAACTCCAGCGTGAACAAACTTCACATGTTGCCAAGGCTTTTCAGTCCACTTACATCCCAGGTTTCAGGTATGCAATAGCCATTCACAGTTATTCACCTAAAGATGACTGAATTTTGCTTTATTGAGTACAATGTACTGCTAAAATAATGAGTTAGGAAAGCATCATGTCTTATTTCCTCACCCCACTAGAACTTTAGATTAGAAATAGGATATGAGATCTTCTCATGTAAATGACATGTTTCAGCAAATGATAGTTTCACTATGCTAAAAATGCAAACTGAGTTTATTGTAAGAATTTATTTCAACTTAGTTTAAATTATTTTTAGCATCACATTCGATGATAACTTTCATGTGAAGGTTTCTACCCACAGAAAGAAATAAGAGGATGAGGGAAATTAATAGAGAAACCAAAAATCTATTGAGGTGTGTGATAAATAAGAGAGAAAAGGCCATGGAAATGGGCGAAGCCAACCGCGAAGATTTACTAGGCCTGTTGATGCAATCCAATCTGAAGGAAGCTCAGGACCATGAAATGGGAATGAGTATTGATGATGTTATCGAGGAGTGCAAGTTATTCTATTTGGCAGGGAAAGAAACAACTGCGATTTTACTCGTGTGGACGATGATTGTTTTGAGTATGCATCCTGACTGGCAAGATCAAGCAAGGGAAGAGGTCTTACGAGTCTTTGGGAAAAGAAAACCAGATTTTGATGGTCTAAACCATCTGAAAGTTGTGAGTTTTTCCTTGTAATATTTCGCCCTTTATGTAGGTACGATATTTTGTTTTGTTTTGTTTATGAAACCCTCCATGCAGGTAACCATGATTCTATATGAGGTCCTTAGGTTGTACCCACCAGCTGTTTTTCTTGCTCGAGGTGTTTGCAAGACAATGAAACTAGGAGAATTAAATCTTCTACCTGGAGTACAAATCATGATGCCAATACTTCTCATTCACCATGATCATGAGCTTTGGGGTGATGATGCTGAAGAGTTCAATCCAGCAAGGTTCTCAGAGGGAGTTTCGAAGGCTAACAAAAATGGGGTCTCATTCTTCCCATTTGGTTGGGGTCCAAGGATATGCATTGGCCAGACTTTTGCCTTGCTAGAAGCTAAGATGGCACTAGCTATGATTCTACAAAATTTCAGGTTCGCATTATCATCTACTTATGTCCATGCTCCGTGCACTATTTTGACCCTTCGACCGCAGCATGGTGCCCAACTTGTATTCCATAAACTTTAATTCTCCTGGTTTGCTTATATCCAATATGTATGCGTTTAGTTTGCTTATATCCAATATGTATGTCAGAGTTTTCATGCGATGTGAGAGCTTGTTTTGTATGATTCATAAAACTGAATAACTATAAGTTTTAAGTATCAAAAGTTATATTTGATGAATTGATATAAAAGTTCTCAAGGGAAAATTTGGTTTGATCAGTAGTAAACTGGGTTTCCAAAGATTTTATAGCATCCACAATTCTTTAATCTTGAAATTTCCTCGGGAAAATGTTTATTTATTAGAAGATACTTTTCTAAGGTAGCAGATTAGACAATGGTTAATTTTTTTTGTCTTGATGTAACCTCATAAGAACCTAACAATTGAAAATGCCTCAAATGACACTTTTTTTAATTCAAGACTACAAACCTAAATCATGGCTAAAAGTTATGTAAAAAGACAAATATACCCATATTCCTAGACATATTGACGTGATGTTGTTATTATGTATTTAAATTCTAGTTACATTGAAACAAGCAAAATATGCAATCTTTTAATGCAATTTGATATTTTTTTCATAATAAGTAAAATTTTCTACACATAATGAAATATTCACGAAACATTTCTTAAAATTAAGAAACCAAAATTAACTCGAAAAACGAAATCACAATCCTTTTGTGTGTGTGTGTGTGTGTGTGTGTGTGCGCGCGCGCGCGAGGATGGGATTGGGGACAAAGATTTTTGAGAAAAAAAGTTACACACATATTACTGACCTAGAGATTTCAAAATAAGTTGATTTTTTGTGGAGATGATATCGTCGCCTTGTAGATCATCTTTGCGAAAAGGGCAAGTCTTTGAAATTTATGAGGTGAACGAAATGAGTGGGTAAAATAAACATGTAGCCGACTGGGCTCGAACCCATAACCTAATGGTACCATCCGCCAAACTCTAACCATCGATCTGTCATGCCATTGACTCTACTCTCTTTCTTTCTTTCTTTATGTTTTCATGTATGAATTTTGTAGATAGCTATTCATCCAAGTTCTTCTCAAGTACAACTTTTTATCTTCTCCAAACAACATTTTTCTCTTGTTTTCACGTATGAATTTTGTAGATAGCTATTCATCCAAGTTCTTCTCAGGTACAACTTTATATCTTCTCCAAACAACATTACTCATTTTTTGGAGTATTTAGCATGATTTGTTAAATTGATTATATTTAATTATACTTTCATGAGCCCTAATCGAGTGGCTTACAATTTTCTACAAATGCTAATGATAGCCTGGTTGGATGGTTGAGGATGTAGTGGTTAATCTATCACGTTTTAGATGCTATATCCACCGGCGACACGCTTGCCTTTCAAAAAAAAGAAGTGGACAATTTCCAATACATCATAATTTTTTGTATACACCCATATGTAGAGCACGAAGCTAAGCTGAGCACAAATCCAACACACAATTAGCATATTAATCAAAACGTGGGGATGATGAAAACTTGATGCGGATTTAACTAACCTAAATTAATAGATTAATTCAGCCCACTTGTAATAACCGCAAGTGCACGGCGCCTAACTGGTAGACAACGGCAAGTATGGGTCGATCCCACAAGGAAGGTGGATTAAATTGAATTTTATAATTTAATTAAACTAATTTAAATGGAAAATGGGGTTACAACATTTTTAAAACTAAACTAAAAATAAATTAAAAATAAGAAAAATAAAAGATAGATGAGATGGATTTTTGTGGGCTTGGACTCACCAATGAGTTAGCAAAATTATTTAAATATAAATTACTGAATTTAAAAATGAGAAGCGTTAGGAATGAGAATCCCTTGCTTACACCGAATATGTGATCGTTAAAATCCATTTCAAATTATATCATGTTTCTTTCAAACATTAACAAATTATTTCAAGCAAATACGCTCTTACCAAGTATTAAGTATCTTTTTAGGGCACACTTAATCAAAGTTTAAGCTTAAGATTTTTAGCACATGCTTTGAATATTAATAAAGGGTAATTCTAACTACTAGACATATCAAGTTTAATTTCTCGAACATGCAACGTGAAAGCAATTTATCAAAAATTCAGAAATAAATTGTAATTAACAATTAAGCACACAATTCAGTAAAATACATCAAAATAACTTATACAACCCATTTAGTTTGTCACAAACTCGATGTGGTGGCACTCAGCAGATTACCAGGTGGTTGTGCACGAATCCCGAGGCAAGATGTTCCCAAAACACTCTGTGGTGGTACAGAGCAGAACCGGGGGGTGTGAATAGCCAAAAACTGAATTAGCCACTTCCCGCCTCTGCTACAGTAGCGCCTTCGTCTCCAACGCGATAGCGGCGCTTCCCGCCTTCCTTCGAGCTCGTCGGGAGTCTCCTCGACCTCCAAATGGTTCAAGAACCTGCAAAAGAAGAGAAAATGTGAGGAATTACCAAGAAAACAGAAAAATCAGAGAGAACAGGCGAGGAACAGGAGTTCCCTGTTTCAACTCGCGAGCACTGTCTCGCAAGGTGGTGGCGGTGATTTTCGGTCTGGTCGTGACGATGGTCGCGAGAGAGGGAGGCAGGAAGGAGCTCGAGACGAAGAGAGGCCGAGAGAGGGGAGGAAGACAATCTGTGGCGAGGCGGAACAGATTCTCGGTGGTTCTCGGGTGATGTCTTCTATTTTGCGAGGTGGTGACGGTTGTGTGGACAGGGGAGAGGAGCCGAGAGTGGTGGCGGGGTGAAATTTGGACACGAAATAGGGTTGTCACGCCCCTGTTTCGTGGTGGTGGTGGTGCTCGGTGGTGGCGATGGCGAGGTGACTGTGGTGGCGAGGTGGTGATTGTTGAGTGAGTGAGAGATGGATAGGTGGTGGTGGTGATTGTGAATCAATTTGAGAGAAAGAGGTTTTGATTTTTGTCTAATTCTTTTCTTTTCCCTTCTCTTTTCTCCCCCCTTTCTCACCCTATTATCCTCTATTTATAGAAAATGACCAAGATGAATAGGGATGAGGAGATGATTCATCAATGAGGGTATGATTGGGCTTGGCATTAGGTTTGGGTTTAGGTTATGGATTGAGTTTAGGTTATGAATTAGGTTTTGGGTTTAGGGTATGGATTGGGTTTAGGTTATGAATTAGGTTTTGGGTTTAGGGTATGAATTAGGTTTTAGGTTTAGGTTATGAATTAGGTTTAGGTTATGAATTAGGTTTTGGGTTTAGGTTTATGACTGCTTTATATCACCGTTGGAATCGACTAATTGTCGTTCTTGTCGTTTTACTATGATTTCATCGTTTACGCTCAAATTCCTACAAAGACATGAAAACGAAATAATTACTATACAATATAATAATCGAAACACTAACATGCATAAATTAAGGGATATATTATGTAATAATTATGTGAATATCAAATACCCCCAAACCTATATTTTGCTAGTCCTCTAGTAAAACAATAAAAAGAAAATCATAACTCACTTTCGTAGATATCATCGGTTGCACTTACCTTAAACGTGCAACAAGGCTTTAAACCCCTAGATTACATCTAGTGGACGAGTTATAGTCTCGTGAGGGTTTTCAGAAATGTTACCCAAAAACATTACTGACTCAACAAAACTTGGTCAAACAGTGTTCATTTTAAAACTTCAAGAAATGCAGGAAACCAACAGTGTCATTTTAGTGTATCAACAAATCTCCAAATAATTTAATATTCTTCAAAGGTTAGAAAAAATTCATAATCATCCTGAACTCAATGTGTGTGTGTGGATAGCACTGTCAACATAACTTTTCATTTCAGAGTAAAACAATGACTAAATCTCCTGTAGAAAGTTTGTTTTGACTTCAAACCTCTCATGTCACTCATAATAAAACACTCAGAGATTTGGTATTTCACTCAGTTTATATGTGAGGAAAAGAGTAAATGATGGAAAACAATCATCTCACATATAGTAATATGAAGAACGGACTTTTCAAGAATGGAATGGACATGATCTCATGGACAGGAATATCAATTACTTTTGGGAATGTTGAATTAAACACCATAGGTCTTGGTTATTAAATCTCCACATCTACAGAACCAACCTTTACCTAAGATCAACTAGAACTTTGTTGGGTTGTAATGGGGCTTGGGTAATGGTTAATAATGAATGTCAAAGGATTTTAAGAAAAGTTTCTAGGAATGTATACACCCATTATACGAACAATTAGGGTTGTCAAGAATAAATCAATGTTGCGCACCATCAATTTTTTCTTCATTCTCACATCTTTATCCTCATTGAAGAATCATTTTTTTTTTCTATTTTTTCTTTTCTTCAACTTTTTTTTTTTTCATAGAGGATTTATGAAATATCTCATATTTTGCTCTTCATGCCCTTTTGACACCAAGTATATCCATCCATACACATTCCCAGAAACGTTGGGTAAAGGTTAATGGGTTAACAAATAAAAGTTATTCTAAGGCTCAAAAGGCTACAAAAAGGTTAATGTTATGGGTAAGTTAAAAGGCTAGTTAATGGTCTAAAGAAAAAAAATGCCCAGATCATTTCTTAAATTCGGGTCAGTATTATGACATCTCAATTGAATAAGCCAAGAAGTTCTAGTGTAATAATTCAATTTTGATGTCATTCCCAAAGCAATTGATCAGAAAAATGAGAATAATGAGATCATCAACGAGATAATACGGACTCAAGAAAAATCAGAGTTTATGTATAACCCTCAGAAAAATAGAAAGGTTCAAAACTTTCAGGGTTAAATCTCCACTATTATTCTAAGGTTTTCTAGCATATATTTCACTCATCAACTTCAAGTTATGCTAACATGGTTCATGGTGCAAGATAATTGAGTTGAAAAATATCATGAACTTGATCTAACTTAAGGATCATACTAAACTTTCAGTCTTTATCAATATACCAATATGTCAAGTTAGCTTGCATTTTCTTGAGCATAAAACATTTAAAATCCATTTTCACAAAAGACCAAGTTGTCTTGACAGAAAAGTTTTGTTTTTTTGTTTTTTTAAGAATAAGAAAAGAAAACACTACGAAAAAATGAAAATTTCACCGACTCATGAACCTACCCTCAAACCTAATCCAAACATTGTCCTCAATAGTTAACAAAATAATTCTGACAAATGAATGAAATAAGTACATGAGAGGAGGTTAGAACAGTATTACCGCGGTGAAGATTTTACCAATTTCCAAGAAGTCGTCCATTAATGAGGCTCACCAACATAAAAAATCATGGAGTGTTCATTAGAAATCGATAAAATGCAGACTCGGCAGTAACAAAGAAAACTAAAAAGAAAACTTCACCTATCCATCTCTCAAGGTGATTCTCATCACAAGCCACCACCTATCCATCTCTCACTCATTCTCTGTCCAGATCACTCAGCAATCATCACTTCGCCACCACCGTCACAACCGCCACCACAACGAAACAGGGGTGTGACAATCCTGTTTCGTGTCAAACTTTCACTCCGCCACCACTCTCTGCTCCTCTCCCCTGTCCACACAACCGCCACCACCTCCGCACGAGCACCACAACAGACCAAGAATAGCCACGAAACAGAGTCTCACCGCGACTCTGTTCCGCCTCGCGATAGAGCCACATACCCTGTTCCTCATCTCTCTCGGCTTCTCTTTGTCTTGACCTCCTTCCTGTCCTCATCTCTCACGACCACCGTCACGACCAGACCGAGCACCACCGCCACCTCCTCGCGAAACAGAGTTCGCATGCGGAAACAGGGAGTATCCTTCTTGCTCTATCTCCCTGTTTTTGAGTTTCTCACTGTCCCTCTCTCTTTTTCAGGTGCTGGAGACGTTTGGAGGACGAGACTGTCGCGAGGAGCGAAGAAAAGCACCGCGAGAGGCGCTGTCGCGCTGGAGACGACGGGTACTGTAGCAGGGAGGGAAATGGTCAAAATTCGGTTATTTGGCTATTCACACCCTCGGTTCTGCTCTGTACCACCACAGAGTGTTTTGGGAACATCTGCCTCGGGATTCATGCACAACCACCTGGTGATCTGCTGAGTGCCACCATATCGAGTTTGTGACAAACTAAATGGGTTGTATAAGTTATTTTGATTTATTTTACTGAATTGTGTGCTTAATTGTTAATTACAATTTATTTCTGAATTTTTGATAATTTGCTTTCACCTTGCATGTTCGAGAAATTAAACTTGATATGTTTGGTAGTTAGAATTACCCTTATTAATATTCAAAGCATGTGCTAAAAAGATTAAGCTTAAGCTTTGATTAAGTGTGCCCTAAAAAGACACTTAATACTTGGTAAAGCGTATTTGCTTGAAATAATTTGTTAATGTTCGAAAGAAACATGATATAATTTGAATTGGATTTTAACGATCATATATTCGGTGTAAGCAAGGGATTCTCATCCCTAAAGCTTCTCGTTTTTAAATTCAGTAATTTAGATTTAAATAATTTTGCTAACTCATTGGTGAGTCCAAGCCCACAAAACCCATTTCATCTATCTTTTATTTTAGTTTTCGTATTTTTAATTTATTTTTAGTTTAGTTTTAAAAATGTTGTAACCCCATTTTCTATAAATTAGTTTAATTAAATTCTAAAATTTAAATTGCATTCACCTTCTTCGTGGGATCGACCCGTACTTGCCGTTGTCTACCAGTTAGGCACCGTGCACTTGCGGTTATTACAAGTGGATCAAATTAGCCTATTAATTTAGGTTAGTTAAACCCGCATCAAGTGGACTGAATTAACCTATATATATGTATGAAAATGAAGTGGTTAAAAGCTAGTATATATATATATATATATATATATATATATATATATATATATATATATATATAATAATAATAACTTGCTGCCCAAAATTGGACTAAAATTTGGGGGTTATGTGAAGATGTAATAGCATTCATAATACAAACTCTAGAATTTTCCTCTTTTGAAGGCCTCCATAATTTTTTGCTCGTAGTAGTGAATATTATCTTGATCGTTTAACCAGATTTTGCAACCAATGTAACGAATGATAAGAATCCTCAAGATACGTATAAAGTTCTATAGGATTTCATCATCCTACTTAATAATGGCATGGTATGATGGTAATGGTACTATGGTGTGGTGTACTTCATAAATGGGCAAGTACCAATTATGTGGTCTTAAAATCTGAGCCTTGACAGTTGCACAACCTGACAACCAACGGGTCAACAGGATTCAAACCCAATCTCAGTGCTTCCCATCCCATCATCACATTCCTGCAAAAACTCAATCTTGTTGGGTATTGCTGACAAATGTTTAGTTCATTCCATACCATCATGAGGAGTTTTCAGAGCTTCCCCTTTTGTGCATTGATGGAGATGGGCAACTCTATGGAAACTCAACACTGAACCCTCAAAGTTGCTTAAGGTAAACTTAGATGCTTCAATCTTTTCATTGATTCCATTATTTGGTTTTAGTTCACTGAACACCCCTTTGCATTACATTCTTTGTTTGAATGGGAACTAATATTTTATAGAGTTCAATGAGATGGGGAATTGAAGTAAATGAAATGGAAAGTTTTGCAGAAGACAGTGTATATTTGCAGTGTTTAACAGATGGGTTAAATTGCTGAATACAACTAGCATTCAAGGTGCTGGATCTTAAATTATTGGATCTGCAATAACCCAAGAATCTAAAATTACCTTCATGAGGTTGAGTCCATTTTGAGGGTGCCTGGTGGAAGGGTTGGAGGTGAAGAGGAGAAAGGTAACTTATATTAGATCCTTGAGAAGTGTTGTGTTTCGATGCCACTGGTCGACACCCAGTTCATCTCTTTCATATCAGAATTGGTTTGTACTTGTCTTTACACTTTGTTCTGGAATCAAGTATGTAGCCAATGTAATCGTCCTTTTGCTCATAACTTGGCTCAATCAATCCAAATTAGTTGTTTTCAAATTGGGTTGATATTTGCCTTTTCCTACTTTGGCTACACCACTACCAGATCTAGCATTTCATTTCTGACCTTTCATCAACTTTCCCTTCCTCAAAAGTAATGCTAACTGATATTACACAAAATCTATTTCCGATATAGTCACAATTAAGAACTCATGGCGGGCATCATGCATTTAATTGTATTCTGCAATATATTGTATGTAAAGTATAAATTTGATCCGAGAATGTGCTTCAATGAAGCATATAAGATGTATTTCGACCCTCTAACATGGGGAGGATACCATCTACATCGCAATGTTCTTAGTCTTTCGATCGTATGATGTATACTAATTTATCTTGCCCAATTTCGTTGTTATGATAAAAAAAAATTTGATTACTATATATTGTCTATAGTCATCTCATCTAGAAGTTGGAAAGCTTGAGAGAGAAAAAGCTACAAGAGAAGGAACATGGAAGAGATTGTATTGGTTATGCTTATAACAACTGTTGTATTGGTGATTTCATGGACCTGGAAAGTTTTGTCTTGGATCTGGTTGAAACCCCTGAAACTGCAAAAGCATTTAAGCGAGCAAGGCATCAGAGGTACTCCTTACAAGTTGCTCCATGGGGACCTCAAAGAGAACCTCAGCGCAATCATTAAAGCAAGATCAAAGCCCATGGAACTTTCGCATCGCATTGTGCCACATACCATGCCTTTCAATTATCAAATGGTTCAGAAATATGGTATTTTTTTTTATATTTTTTTATTATCTCAGATGGTATATTTGGTAGCATAGAATTGTTTTTATTATGTAAGATATTTACCAATTGTTTTGTTTGAGACCATTTTGTTAGTTTACATATCACTGTACAATTTTTCAGTGGGAAACCTTATTATAATAAACAGTTTCCCTTTTCTCAACTGGATTATAAGCAAAATTGATTAACTTAAAGATTGTTTTTTCAATCCAGTCTCCATCAAGGGGATGTGTACATGATATGCAGCGGAATATAGAATGATTTCTAGGTTGTTTTAGATTACTTCTCACTACATTTTTTATGTTTTACATCTAAAACCTTGGGTTATGTGGACTAACCATAATAATAATAGTAATAATAACTAAATGGTATACTGCATGTTAATATGCTGTTAATGTGAAATTGCAGGTAAGATATCTGTGTTTTGGCATGGGCCGATTCCCAGGGTACAAATTACAGACCCAGATCTCATAAGAGATGTCTTGTGCAGCAATTCAGGACACTTATCTAAGATAAAGAGTACCCCACTGGCGAGCTACCTGATATGTGGGCTTGTATCCTACAACGGGGAAAAATGGGTCAAGCACAGAAGGATTATGAACCCTGCCTTTAATCTTGAGAAGTTAAAGGTTGTTATATTTAATTGATTTTATTCAACATTTTATCCAATACTATATATTAAAAGGCCAATTCTTTGGTATAGCCCGTATTAGAAGTTAGAGTGAATAGGTTACTGTTAGAGCATCCTCTATATATAAGCTATTGAAATAGAGACTTAAGACCCTTTCACCCGCTATAAGCTAATTTTTTTGGCATCTGGTGACCCCATGGGGTCTAGTGGGGGATGAATATATCACCTGCAGACCCAATGGACTAAAGTTTGGCGCTGTTTGAAACAATGCCCAAAGCTTGGTGCTACTTCAAACAATACCAAGCTTTGGCTTTGTGTTTGGCATTCAACCATGATAGCCAAGAGCTGTTCCATTCTCTTTTCCTGTGCCTTTTAGTTTCCTCATTTTATTTTAACATTTGAACCCACTTTATGTATTTATCTTACAACAGGTAGATTAAATTTCACACAGGTTTCAGGGTAATAAAATAATAATAATAAATCCCAGACACATGGATCCAGAATTAGGTTACAACAGAAGCTCTTAGGGTCGTATGGATTGCTCTTGGTTTTTATAATACTTAACCCATTAAGAGAAGAAATATGATCTTTTAAGATAATGATGCAATTGCTCTTGGTTTTTATAATACTTAACCCATTAAGTTAATATATATGATCTTTTAAGATTACTATGGACTTTGATGACGCTTTGTATTGTTGATGGGTTTTTGTATAGATGATGTTGCCAGCATTTTATATGTGTTGCGATGAGATGTTAAACAAATGGAAGACTATGATTTTAGATGGGTCAATTGAATTGGATCTGTGGCCAGAATTCGAGAACTTAACCGGGGATGCTATCTCTCGAGCAGCATTTGGAAGTAGTTATGAAGAAGGAAGACGTATATTCCAACTCCAGCGTGAACAAACTTCACATGTTGCCAAGGCTTTTCAGTCCACTTACATCCCAGGTTTCAGGTATGCAATAGCCATTCACAGTTATTCACCTAAAGATGACTGAATTTTGCTTTATTGAGTACAATGTACTGCTAAAATAATGAGTTAGGAAAGCATCATGTCTTATTTCCTCACCCCACTAGAACTTTAGATTAGAAATAGGATATGAGATCTTCTCATGTAAATGACATGTTTCAGCAAATGATAGTTTCACTATGCTAAAAATGCAAACTGAGTTTATTGTATGATAAATTGTTAGACACAAAGGAAATGATTTGTGTGTATTGTGTTATCTTTCTCATTCACAATCACATGTTTATATACAAACTAATCCAGAGAATATTCACAATATAATCTGCTAATTTCCTTAAAACTATTATACAATATTGACTCTATAAGCAACTTTCATAATACAAATATTCCCAATCAATCAGGATATTCGTAATATATTCTCAATACCCCCCCTCAAGTTGGTGCATGGAGATCTCGTATGCCCAACTTGCGAAGTAGATACTCATATTGTCGTTTGCCCAATGCTTTTGTGAAAATGTCAGCGAGTTGCTCATTGGATGAGACAAATGTGGGATTTATATGTCCAGCAACAATTTCATCACGGACAAAGTGACAATCGACCTCAATATGTTTTGTCCGTTCATGAAAAACAAGATTTTGAGATATATGGAGAGCCGCCTGACTATCACAATGAAGAGACATAGGACGTGTGTGAGGCATCCCGAGGCTAGCTAAAATAGCTTTAAGCCATTTCAACTCACATGTAGTCATAGCCATAGACCTATATTCCGCCTCTGCGGAGGAGCGGGATACTGTATGTTGCTTCTTTGTCTTCCAAGATACCGGCGAGTTCCCAAGGAACACCAACCAACCAGTGAGGGATCGCCGAGTCAAAGGGCATCCGGCCCAATCAGCGTCACACCACCCATGTAACTGCAAGTCACACTTACTACTCAAATGTATACCTTGACCTGGATTACCTTTTAAGTACCGAACCACCCGCAAAGCAGCTTCCCATTGGTTCGCCCGAGGATGTTGCATAAATTGAGATAAAACATGAACACTATAAGATAATTCGGGTCGAGTGAAACACAAAAAAATTAGCCGTCCCACCAAGCGACGGTAAGGCTCCGGGTCAGCGAGCTCTGGACTCTTGGACAAGGCGAGTCGATGATTCTGTTCCAATGGCACCGCCGCGTGCCTTGCCCCTAGCAATCCGGCCTCAGAGATGATATCTAGCGCGTATTTGCGTTGACAAAGCACAAACCCATCTGGTCCGCGTGCCACTTCAACCCCCGAGAAATACTTTAAAGGACCCAGATCTTTCATATGGAAACAAACACTGAGGTAATCCTTGAATTTCTGTATATCCCCGGATTACGCCTAGAGATGATAAGGTCGTCGACATAGACAAGAACACTGAGCTGAACCGCACCTCTTTGTAAAGTGAACAAAGAATAATCTGAATAAGATTGCCGAAAACCATAATTCTTCAAAGCAGTTGACAGTTTAGCAAACCAGCATCGGGGTGCCTGCTTCAGCCCATATAATGATTTCCTAAGCTTGCACACCTTTCCAGAAGTCCCCACCTGAAAACCAGGTGGTAATTTCATGTATACCTCCTCCGTAAGATCACCATGTAGAAATGCATTATGAACATCCATCTGATGGACTTCCCAATTCTTGGCAGCCGCAACGGCAAGAAAGACCCGTACTGTAACCATCTTAGCTACTGGAGCAAAAGTCTCTGTATAATCAACTCCTTCAATTTGATGATTCCCAAGAATAACCAGCCGAGCCTTCAATCGCTCAATGGTACCATCAGAGTTATACTTGATTTTGTATACCCACTTGCATCCGAGAGCTTTCTTTCTTGGTGGCAATTCTGTTACAACCCAGGTTTCATTAATCTCAAGAGCCTCAATTTCTTGTCGCATGGCATCCCTCCAGCGGCTGTCTTTCACGGCCTCATAATAGCACACAGGTTCCCGATTTGTTGTCAAGGCTGCAAGAAAATGTCTATGTCGCATAGAAAAATTATCACAATTCACATAATGTGCTATGGGATAGGGTGTATCTGAGGAATGCCGTGGTACGGGTGAAGGAGGTACGGATGGACTCATTTTCCGAATGGTATGAGTAACATAATCACGGAGTCGTATCGAGGCTTGTCTTCTGCGGTGACCCCTGCCCAACACATCTTCCTGACTTGCGTCCGGGTTGTCCTCCTGGTTCGCACAAACCGGCTGCCCAGCAGCCTCATCCGGCTGTACAAATGCCTCGACACCAGCATTTGCCCCATCCTCGGCACACACCGACTGCCCAGCAGCCCTATTTGGCTGAACAAACTCCTCGGCACTAGCCGACTGCCCAGCAGTCCTATCCGGCTGTACACACTCATCGGCACCCCCACTCAAAACAGGCGTAGATGTCTCCTCAAAGTCCTCTTGAACCGCCTCGATATTAGGCAGACCATCGTGGTCTAAATTAAAATTATCTGCAAAGGGAAAAACTCCTTCCGAGAATACAACATTACGAGAAACAAAGAAATCTTGTTTCTCCAAGTCATACAAACGCCACCCCTTTTTTCCATAAGGGTACCCAACAAAGACGCACCTTCGACTTCTACTGGCAAACTTATCCCCCGTCTGCACATGCGCATAACACAAGGACCCCATAATGCGCAAGTGATCGTAAGTTGGTGTGCTGCCATACAAGACACTATAAGGTGTTTTCCCATTCAAGACCAAGGAGGGAGTCCTATTTATCAAGTATCCAGCCGTCAACACACATTCTCCCCAAAATTCAATAGGAAGAGAACCCTGAAAACGCAGCGCCCGAGCTACGTTCAAAATATGTTGGTGTTTCCGTTCAACCCGTCCATTTTGTTGAGGTGTTCCCACACAGGACGTTTGAAAAACAATCCCATGATCAAGAAAATATTGTCGCAGGCAAGTGAATTCAGTGTCGTTATCGCTCCTCAAAATTTTTACCTCTTTATCAAATTGTCTCTTAACCATCGAGAAAAACATTTGAAGAGTACGGGAGACCTCTTTCTTATCAACAAGTAAATAAATCCATACAGCACGGGAAAAATCATCAACAATGGTCAAAAAATAAGAAGCACCACAAGAAGAAGTTGTTCGATAAGGTCCCCATAAATCAGTGTGAATAAGTTCAAAAATAGTCGAAGCTTTATGTTCACTAACAGGAAACTTATCTCTACTTTGCTTTGCCCTCTGGCAGACGTCACAGTTTTTATTCAAGCGATTTTTCTTTTCACTAAAACTGACGTCGGGAACTAACTTTGTTACCTGTAGAGATGGATGACCCAGTCGCTGGTGCCATAGATCAAGAGACACCGCACTATTGGCCTTTATTGCGTGAACCTGTGGCAGCCCCCGGAAGTAATAGAGTCCATCGCGTCGTTCACCCGCACCAATCAGCATCCTCGAAGTGCGGTCCTGTATAACACACAGATCATTAGTGAATTGGACAAAACAGTTATAATGATCAGTCAATTGCGACACAGAAATTAAATTGCAAGTTAGCCCTGGCACATAAATAACATTTTGCAAACAGAAATTTCTGTCAAGAAGGATCGTCCCCTCCTTAGTGGCGATAGCGCTACTCCCATCTGACAATCCCACGGGACATTGAGCAATCTCCCTTAAGTCACGGAGATCCCCGATCGTGCCAGTCATGTGATTCGAAGCTCCCGTGTCAATAATCCAAGGCGTACCAATCATCTTATCAGTCGTTGCGGATTTTGACCCGCCCAGCATTTGGAGAAGTGTCTGCCACTGGGTGGTATTCAGCCCGGGCAGTGGAGATGCATTTGTCTCAGTCACTTCTGCCCCAGAAGAACTTGTCTGAGCAGCGTTGGCACAGCCAGCCATGAGCGGTGTTCACAGAGAAATCTCAAACCGCCGCAGAAAGTATCAAAGTTGTACAGAAAAAATTTCAAAATACCGCAGAAAGAAGTAAAGTTGCAGCTCTGACTGCTCCTCATGCAGAGAAACAAAGATGTTTTTTTTTTTTTTTTTCGTTTCTTTTCTTTCTTTTACTGATGCATTACACAAACAGAGAAACAAAAAAAAATTACAGAGAAACGCAGAAAGAAGGAAAGCTGCTTCTGCTGATCTCTTCTCGCTGAGATAGAGAAATGAGAGGAAGAAGACAGAGAAAGGAGTCTGTGGTTTCTTCACGTCTTCTTCCACTTCTTCACGTCTCTGTTAATAGCCGGTGACGACCAAGGCGAGGAGATTGATGGTGTTCGATTTATGCTTGATGGTGGCCTTATTGTTGTGTAATATTGTTGAAGATCAGAAATGATATGAGTTCATCGATCTGTGTTGATGGATCTGATGATCGGTTCGATTGCACCGATTGACCGGTTAGATTTCAATGTTGATGAAGATTGCTCAACGATGATGATTGATCTTTGTATGATGATGAATTGATCTTTGTATGATCGAGATGATTTCTGATGGCGATGATGATCTATGTTGGTTTGATGATGATGGTCGATGGTGGTTTCTTCTCTTCTACAGAGACAGGGTAAGGAAGGTTCAGTTTAGTTAGGCAATGGAAGCCGAAAGGTTCGGTTTTTCGATTAGGATCGATTAGAATCGATTAGGATCGATTAGAATCGATTAGGATCGATCAGGTTCCTGGAGCTTCGATCAGGATCGATTAGAGTTTCAATCAGATCTGAATCAGTTCAGATCTGAATCGCACAGGTTCGTCGATCAGGCCGAGGTTCTTCTTCTGCGTTCCTTCTTATTCAAAGAAACCCTTTTCATTCAAAGAGGTTTCGATCAGGTACCTGTTCTCCCTTTATGATACTCGTATGACTGGCTATGATACCATGATAAATTGTTAGACACAAAGGAAATGATTTGTGTGTATTGTGTTATCTTTCTCATTCACAATCACATGTTTATATACAAACTAATCCAGAGAATATTGTGAGAATATTCACAATATAATCTGCTAATTTTCTTAAAACTATTATACAATATTGACTCTATAAGCAACTTTCCTAATACAAATATTCCCAATCAATCAGGATATTCTTAATATATTCTCAATATTGTAAGAATTTATTTCAACTTAGTTTAAATTATTTTTAGCATCACATCCGATGATAACTTTCATGTGAAGGTTTCTACCCACAGAAAGAAATAAGAGGATGAGGGAAATTAATAGAGAAACCAAAAATCTATTGAGGTGTGTGATAAATAAGAGAGAAAAGGCCATGGAAATGGGCGAAGCCAACCGCGAAGATTTACTAGGCCTGTTGATGCAAACCAATCTGAAGGAAGCTCAGGACCATGAAATGGGAATGAGTATTGATGATGTTATCGAGGAGTGCAAGTTATTCTATTTGGCAGGGAAAGAAACAACTGCGATTTTACTCGTGTGGACGATGATTGTTTTGAGTATGCATCCTGACTGGCAAGATCAAGCAAGGGAAGAGGTCTTACGAGTCTGTGGGAAAAGAAAACCAGATTTTGATGGTCTAAACCATCTGAAAGTTGTGAGTTTTTCCTTGTAATATTTCGCCCTTTATGTAGGTACGATATTTTGTTTTGTTTTGTTTATGAAACCCCCCATGCAGGTAACCATGATTCTATATGAGGTCCTTAGGTTGTACCCACCGGCTGTTTTTCTTGCTCGAGGTGTTTGCAAGACAATGAAACTAGGAGAATTAAATCTTCTACCTGGAGTACAAATCATGATGCCAATACTTCTCATTCACCATGATCATGAGCTTTGGGGTGATGATGCTGAAGAGTTCAATCCAGCAAGGTTCTCAGAAGGAGTTTTGAAGGCCACAAAGAATCGTGTCTGCTTCTTCCCATTTGGTTGGGGTCCAAGGATATGTATTGGGCAGAACTTTGCCATGATAGAAGCAAAGATGGCTATAGCTATGATTTTGCAACATTTCTGGTTTGAGTTATCACCTACTTATGTCCATGCTCCTTGTACTGTTATAGTCCTTAAACCACAACATGGTGCACAACTTGTATTACACAAGCTTTGATTCCAGGATTCCCCTGATCCAATGTGATTTGTACTGTATCCATTTGATCTAGGTTTCTGTTTTGTGAAACTGAAGGTTTACTCTGTTAATTAATCAAGTGTTAAAGATTTTATCGATGGTATGAATTGTCTGAAGCGTATGGTATTTCAAGATATGGGGCTCAGTTGACAACGTTTGATTATCACTTCATTTCTGGGGCTCACAATGTGTTAATGGTTGTTGATTTGTGTCCGATGTGCTATGCTCCTAAGAGAGATTGTATCCATCAAACTCAGTAGATAATAATGATTGTGAAAGAGACCGTACCCAGGGCAAGGTTGTGAAAAAAAAAAAAAGTAGAATGTGTTTTGGGGGTGGCTAGTGGCAGGGTTGGATGTGAGGAAGAGGAACTTGAAATAGATCATCCAGATTTATATTCACAACAAGCCGATGGTGAAGACTAGAGGCATCTCTTTCTTTTGCTCGGTGAGGGTATTTTTTATGGCACGTCACTGGTTTGTAGTTATCTCTACGCTTTCGTTCATATTAAGTTTACATTACCTAGTTGTCTCCTTCAAATTTGGATTGGTTTCTTGTTGTCTCTTCTCTTTGCTATGCATTCAAAAAGTCATTTTAACTAATGTTATGCACCAAGAAATGTGTATATAAACATGAAAATCCGTTTCAGGTATTCATGTATTGTCTTGATTTAATAATAAAGGCAATCAATTGGTTGTGTTGCAGTGTTTTGTCAACATTTTACGTTTTACATTTTACTCGTGGTATCAAGCATCATTCTCAATAATGGTTTTAATCGATGTGTGCAGATTTTTCCCTACAAAAAGAAACAGGAGAATGAAGGCAATTTACACAGAAGTGAAAACTCTATTAAGGAAAATAATAATTAAGAGAAAGGAAGCAACGAAAACTGAACAAGCCAAGGAAAATGACTTACTAGGCTTGCTGTTAGAGTCCAATATGAAGGAAATGGAAGATAAAAAGAAATCTGAAAATTCCAGTTGACCACAGATGATGTTGTAGAAGAATGCAACTATTCTGCGTTGCAGGTCAAGAGATGACTTCAAGTACTTGCATGGACACTGATTCTCTTGGGCATGCATCCTCACTTGCAAGTAAATGCTAGGGAAGAGGTCTTGCAAGTCCTGGGGAAAGGAAAACTAGATATTGATGGACTAAACCACCTAAATATCGTGAGTTTGATTTTCTTTTGAAATCACAACATGTTTGTTATCAATATAACATCCTCATTAAATTTTGTAAATCATTCTTTTCAGGTAACAATGATTCTTAATGAGGTTCTTTGGTATGAAGTAATTACAAATCAATGAAACTAGGAGAGTTTCAGCTCCCACCAGGTATATAAGTTACATTACCAACACTTCTCGTTCACCACGATCCTGAGCTTTGGGGTGAAGATGCAGACAAATTCAATCCCGGGAGATTTTCTGAAGGAGTTCAGAATGGAACAAAGAATAGGGCCTCCTTCTTCCCTTTGGTTGGGGTCCATGACAGTTGGTCGGAAAAACCTTTGCCATATATGATAGAGGCAAAGATGGTTTTAGCCATGATTCTACAACATTTTTTTTCAGCCTTTCCTCAGACTACTACATCTCAAGTTCTTTCGCTGCTTCGGTGAAAGATGACTACTTTGTGCAGAAACAGGGGTTCATGATAAATTGCCAACTCTCTAAAAGCTCGAACTTGTAAAAAGGTGAATCCAATCATATATATATCAAGCGGAAGTGAGAGCGGAGTCGTGGGACTATAACTATATCGGTGGGTACCAATTGTACAACTACACCGTAAATTTACACGGTACTACCGTGGATAAGTATATGGGAAATTTTAGGCCCATGGATACTTGGAGTGGGTTTAATATTCCAACACTCCCCCTCAGCGCAAGCGCGAGGAAAATAATGAAAATTATCGCAGCGATTGCGTTGGACGAGACTCGAACCCATGACCTCCGAGGACCAATGCTCTGATACCACGGTACTACCGTAAATTTACACGGTACTACCGTGGATAAGCATATGGGCAATTTTAGGCCCATGAATACTTGGAGTGAGTTTAATATTCCAACAGTTCAGGGTTTTAAATTTTGATTTGCAACAGAAAATGTATGTTCTCATTGATGAAGAAATAAGAGAAACACCATTCAAATTAAGTGGAATCATCATCCTCATTTAGCCTCGTACATATTATCTATTCATTTCATGAGCATGCAAGTTGCCATTAGTTGCTTTAATACTAGCATAACAGATGATGTTCGGAGATGAGTAGCAATAGACATAATGGATTTGTTAAGGACTATACATAACAACGATATTGTCCCCAACTTAAACATCATTCTATCATGGGCTTTATGGTGTGGGATTTTAACTTAAAATGTCTTGTTACTATTAGGAAGTGGATCATCTTCTTATAGTACACCTCCCGCTCGAATGTCATGTGTGACCACATCCTGTGGGTAGCACTCGGTGTACGGGCTCGACTATTTCTGATGTTGTTGTCTCCACCTAGTCACAACCACTGCACTAACTACATCTCGTTTGAACTTGTAGGATACTTTCCGGATACCAAATGTGCCGCCTGCACCTCGACCTTGCCGATTATCAGCCTAGCCATCGGCTCAAATACCACTTGTTAGGGCATCACGTACCTGCGCACACCCCTTGGTCTACTATACATAGCAATGATATTGTTCCCATCTTAAACACCACGATTTCGAACCTCCAATCACGGGCTCTGTGGTGTAGGGTTTTATCCTAAATGCCTCGTTGCTATTAGAAATTGAATATCATCTCATTATAAACCTTTGAGACAACTTCTCCTTACTTGATGTAGAACTATTCAAACCAACACTATCCCAACACTCTCTAGATGGTCACCTCTTTCAATCAAGTATACCACTCAAGTGTAATTATCATTGTATCATTATATGAAGTTTCCATTTTACTGGTTTTATATTTTTGTTAAAGTGAAAGTTCACTGTTAATTTACGAAGAGTTTAGTAGTTTACACTTGTTGCTATAGATTGTCTGAATGGACTAATTTAAGAAATAGACATGTATTTCAAGATGACCATAGAACTGTGATTCAAAAGAAATCAGAGCCTATGTAAGATAAGTTGAGCACCATGCTGGGGTTGAAGATGTACGACGGTGTATGGAGCATGAACATAAGTGGGCGATAGCTCGAAAGAGAAATGTTGTAGAATCATTGCCAACGCCATCTTTGCTTCGATCATGGCAAAGTTTTGTCCAACGCATATCCTTGGACCCCAACCAAAGGGGAAGAACGACACTTGATTTTTAGTAGCCTTTAAAACTCCATCAGAAAATCTAGCTGGATTAAACTCTTCAGCATCATCACCCCAGAGCTCTTTATCGCGATGAATGAGGAGTGTTGGCATTGTAATTTGTACTCCTGCAGGAAGGGATACTTCTCCAAGTTTTGTTGCCTGGCCTGTAGCTCTTATAATTATAACAACTGATGGGTATAATCTAAGAACTTCATACATAATCATGGTTACCTGTATTGAGAAGATAAGGGTTAGTCGAAACTTTGTATCTACATGCATGAAGTGTGGTGAATTTAAAAGCAAGACTCACAATTTTTAGGTGATTTAGTCCATCAAAATCTGGTTTTCTTTTCCCAAAGACTTGCAAGACCTCGTCCCTTGCTTTGACTTGCCATTCTTGATGCATACTCAACACAATCATTGTCCATACAAGTAAAGTCGAAGTCGTCTCTTGCCCCGCAAAGTAAAATAACTTGCACTCCTCAATAACCTCATCAATGGTCATCCCAGACCTCTTATTATCACGATTTTCCTTAAAATTGGATTCCATTAGCAAGCCTAATAAGTCATCTACAGTGGTTTCTCCAGTTTGCATAGCTTTTTCTCTTTTGCATATGATATCACTCAACACATTTCTCACTTCTGCAGAAATCTCCTTCATCTTCCTATTTGCTTTTGTGGGAAGAAATCTGTATATGGAAGTTGTTCATGTAACTTTAATATGAAGCAAATGACTTCACCAATTTAGCTCGACTTTGAAAGCTAATTAACTGAAATAAGTTGCAATTGACATGAACTCATTTGGGAAGCGCATACCTAGAACCAGGGATATATACAGACTGAGCAGCCTGCATGACAAGCTGAGCTTGTTCAGTTTGGAGTTGGAATACACGTCGCCCTTCTTCATAGCTACTTCCAAACGCTGCTCGGGAGATGACATCTCCAGTTAAGTTCTGGAGTTCAGGCCACACATCCAATTCACCTGACTCGTCTGTTATGATCAACTTCTGCCATTTGTTCACCATCTGACTGCAACTTGTATAAAATGCCGGTAACATCATCTAAAGCCAACATGAAAAAAGATGATATTAACTCAACACATTAGCATCAACCTTACTAAGAAAAGCGTGGTATATAAACCAAAGATGACCTTGAGTTTCTCTACATGGAAAGCTGGATTGATTATCTTCTGTGTTTGGCCCATTTTTCCCCTACCTGGCCTGCAAGTCCTGCTACTAAAATCTTGCTTATTGGGGAAATTCTTGCCCTGACAAAGTGGCCATCTTTATCTGATAGAATATCCCTCACAAGATCTGGGTCTGTAACTTGCACTCTTGGAGTTGGTCCATACCAATTAACTGTAACCTTACCTGTGTTATGCAATCAACAGAAAGAATGATTGCAAAACTGATTATTGATACTTCGAAACAATCTTGCAGTCAACTGAAATAATTCAAGACTGTCAGAATTTCCAAACGAAACTTCTCCCATTTGATTTCCTAGAAAAATCAGACCTTTTGATATATAGTTCCAGAGAGCAAAAACAAGCATCCACTCGCACTACGTCATATTCAATATGTAACCACTCTTATTTTTCAATGCCCTTTTTAATCGTTTAATTCATTTAGATCAATCAAATGGTTATAGTGGTCGTCCCTGAAATTGTTGAAAGACCGTAATCCTAATCAACTACGTAAAGGACTGAATGTATAAGCACCAGTAGAAATGAACAAGACAAACACTGTTTGCAGAAAAATAATTATCAAACTATATAGTAAAAATAGCATATAATTAATAACGCAATACCATATTTCTGAGCCATTTGATGAATGAAAGGAAAGACGCGTGGCACAATCAGATGAGAAAGTTCCATGGGCTTGGACAGAGCTTTCTTTGTTGCAGCCATGTTCTCTTCGGTGTTTCCATAGAGAAACTTGTAAGGGTCACCTCTTATCCCTTGCTCTCTTAGGTACCTTTGCAGCTTCAGGGGTTTCCACCAGACCCATTCGAAGATTTTCCATGCCAAAGAAATCACTAGTACAAGTACAAGAGATGTTACCAGCAGAACTACTGAACCAATTTCTTCCATCTTATCTTGTTTTGCCTTTCAGTACCTCTATATTGTTCTCTTCTGATAAAAAGTTGGCAAAGTTTCTGTCTGCAATTAAACCTTACCACAATTTAAATAGCATGGACCAGGAGATTGTGTGGCTGGTTAACAAAACATTATATTATCTTCTAGAGCGGGATATAGAGTCTAGAGAGACGGCCGGCAATATTTGTTTTCATGTAGAGATTTAATAAGTCATACTCCTCGATGGGACAAACTCGTTACGTTTTTTCCTACTTCGACATGCATTGTCATTTGTGACTGTTAATGTTAAAAAAAATTTCATTGCTAATGGAATATCATTTGTGACAAACAATAGTTTGTTGCTTAGTAGTTAGTATTACCTCGACACATTTCATTGATTGGCCAAATGGTCAGAGTCATTTTTTTCTATTCCATAAACTACTCTTAATCTCTCCCTACTAATCATTCATGCATCTTGCTCAGATCTTAATGAATTGATCCATTTTAATGTGTTGTGTTGTTCCTTAATTGATGGAAGAAGTGATGAACTACCATCATGAAAATAGTTGTGCCTAATCACATATCATGATGGAGCCAAATTTTTTTTTTGAAGAGTCAGATTGATGAATCATAGTTAATTAATAATAATATAATAATTAATTACTTTAACATAATTTTTTTTTTGAATTTGAACAATACATGAATAACTATATATAATACCAATTGCTAAACAAAACTCCATCTAATCTATGAAGTGAGAAAAAGTATAGCAGGGAAATAAGTAGAGGAGAGAAGTAACAAATTAGAGAAGAAGAAGAAACAAAGATTACGAAGAATCTCTGATGCACCGACTCTCCGGAAAACCCCATATCACGTGTCAAATACGTGTCGGACACAAATTCACATTCGACATGTATTTGACACGTGGTCAACGGTCAAAATTTGTTGACCGGCCCGGACACGGTCCAGACTCGTGGTAGCATTAAGGGGTGCAAATAACCTCCCTTTTATCGTCTTCGATTGATCCTCCATTCCTCCCAATTTGAAACCCTAGAATTAGAGAGAAGAGGGGAGAATCAAAGAGAGTTTTCGATCGACCGATACTACCTCTATACTTTATTGAATTTTTTCTTTATTTGTCTGAAATTACAAGTGAAAGAGTCATTCACTTCGGATGGATCAACAACTATTAAATTAGGTGGTTATTTGGATTACAAAATTAGGTGGTTATTTGCAAACATCTAGAAGTAAAAAATAAAACAAAAAATGGTTTGTGTGTCTTGACAGTGTGTTGACAAAGTTTCAAGTGTATCGGAGATGTGTCCGACATGTTGATCACACTTGACCATGTATCTGACACCTACCGACATGTGTCAGAGGCTTGTCGAACACGTGTCAGACACGAATACAACGTATTTTCGAAGAGTCTGTGCTTCCTTGTACTACTTACATTATGGGCATCTTGCATCACTCAGAAATTGAATAGCTGTTGCAATGTCTTATTTTAAAAGTTCTTATAATTATTTGATCATTTGCGATCCACTGCAGTGGAGGCGCTCATGTATGCAAAGAGTTATTTTGCTCCATGGGGTAGAGTTGATATAGTTGGGTATTGATAGCTGAAGCATAAACTGAGCAATAAATTCTAAATGACCAGCTAGGCAGCAAGTCATTGGTTTCTGATCTATAGAGACATCGATGAAGTAAATCCACTAGTGCTAGCATCTGAAGTGCATGCCATCACATTACTATTTATTTGGATATCTAATCGAAGCATCGGTGCATTTTTTTATAAATGTTTAGTTACCTTATTATATGGGATAGATATCAAGGTTGCTTTATGGATTTGTGGTTGATAAATTCAATTATTTTCTTGTATGTTTAACTAGGAGTGAATAGTTGATACGAGCGACACATGATTATTTACTTTTGTGGGAACTAGTGTTGACTCTTTTTTCTTAGTATAATTATTGACTTCTGATTAAAACAAAATTTTTATTACATGGGTACATCAAGGAGATGGCTAGGATATTGTGGACGACACATCTCATTGCTTTGAAAAATATTGCAAATACTAATGACGTGAAATGCATTAAACATTTTTAAAAACAAAATATATATTTTTTAAATTTTAGCACTTGTATTAATCATTGATTTTGTTGGAATTCGAGTTCTTTATTTGAATATGCCTTAAGAGTTTTAAATAGAAATAAATTTCATGAAAAAAAATTGTCATTAGTAACCAAATAAATTGTTGGCAAATAATGTGAAAAAACACCTTAACGAAGAACATACTTAGAATATTGTGGCACATAATGAAAAATGTGGGGGCACATAGCAACCATTTAACACTTCAAATTTGTTGTGGGTGCTTTTAAATGCATCCGTCTCATCTTGTTTGGCAAGTAGTGACAAAAGGTGAAAGCCAAGTTGGATGAACTTGACAAAAGTGGCTTCCTTTACATAAATTATCCCCGAGGTCGGCTCGCTCTGCATGCGCGTACATAATATTAAGAGCAATTTAAAATGTTAGGAAATTTGACTAGTGATTTTTTACTGAAATAATTAACAATTGTGAGGGGCTGACTTTAATCGTAAAAATATTAAATTTGTATGGCAAAATGGGAAATAAAAAAGTTAGATGTAAGGGCATATTTATTGTTTATACCTAAGTGGGATTTCAAATAAATTATATTAGGAATTAATGTATAATTAATCAATGTTTTAGAGGGGTTGGTTTGATTACAAAAAGTATGAAATGCGGAGGGGAAATGGGAAACTAAAAATCAGATGTAAGAACATATCTATAGTTGATAGCTAATTGAGGGTTTAAATAAATTATACTAGGGGTTTGGGTATAATTAATTAATGTTTAAGAGATGTGATTTTGATTGTAAATAGTTTGAATTGAGAGGCAAACTAGTAAAGAAACTGCAATAGTGTTTTGTATTGAAAGAACACAAATACCCTTTGTTATTGTTCATCTACTATCTACTATTGATATTGCTTGTAAATATTAATAAATTGTGAGGACAGTGTTAGAATATCAAAATATTGGCGAAATAATAAAGATGTAATAATGCTTTTCTATTGGACCTTTGTTAATGTTCATATTATCAAGGATTGTGATTTCGTTTTTCGAGACAATTTCGGTCTATTTTGTGTAGAAAAAAGAATAAAATTTTGTTTGTAATTTCAAAGTTAACAATATATATTATGCATCTTAAGCTGAACAAAAATCTATAATTTTTTTCATAAGACGATTTAATGTTATACGTTACGATTTTAAATAATATATGCAAAAGTATATGTGAAACTATATATTTATTTTCTAATCCCTTTGAGATATGGGCCTCATAATCGACTATTGCCTAGGGCCCCAACTTTTATTGGGTCAGCATTGTCATTCAAACAACATATTGCATAATAATCACTCACATAACAAATGTAATACTAAAATAATGTTATATTGTATTAAAGTGTATTCCCCTGATAAAATAAATTAGTATTTAAAATTTTGAAAATATTTCAGTAACTCTAAAATAAGAATATTTCGTGAAATTTCAACATATTTTGAGAAATCGCATTCTTTGGATATAATCAAGGATTGTGATTTCAATTTTCCAGTTAATTTCGATCCCATGATTATAAGAAATATTTCATGAAATGTTTTGTTGAGTGTAGAAAAACGTAAAAATTTTGTTTGAAATTTCGAATTTAAAAATACAAGTTTATACATTTTAAACATTTAAATATTACATAAAAATCTAAGTGTTATAGAGACTACATATTACATAAGAATCATGCACATAACAAAATTTTGATACTAAAATTACATTATAGTAGGTTAAAATCTGCGGAGATTGAAATAAATTTTTTCTTAGTGGAATTTCCTGAGAAAAATAAATATTTCAAATTTCGAAATATATTTCAGTAATTCAAAAATAGAAAATACATTGTGAAATTATGACATATTTCATATATATATATGAATAACCGTGGAGTGCATTCTTCACAATAGACAAAATAACCCTTGAATACTATATATACCTATCCAAAGGCATTTGCTAGAACTAATTGGGAACTTGAAGAAGAACAGGTTTAAATTGGAGAAGAGCAAAGATGGAAGATGTTGTGTTTGTTATTCTTATAACATCTATCGTATTATTGACTTCATGGGCATGGAAAGCTCTCTCTTGGATATGGTGGAAGCCTATGAAACTGCAAAAACTCCTTAGGGAGCAAGGCATAAGAGGTACTCCTTACAAATTGCTCCATGGAGATCTCAAAGAGAACCACGAAGCCATCGAAGAAGCCAAATCCAAGCCTATGGTACTTTCACATCATATCGTCCAACGAGCCATGCCTTTCCTTCATCAAACGATCCAAAAATATGGTATTATCTTCCTCCTTATATCATTTTGTAAGAGTTGTTATGTAGAGCTAAATTCACTTTCAATGGAACACTTTTATTTTCTTTTCAATGAAACTAACTATACATAGCAACATACGTTATACTAGAGTTGAAGGTAGCAGCTAAGTTTTTTTTTTTTTTGAAAGGCAAGCCGGTGTTTGATAGGATCCGTAACCTATCCCCGGAGGTGCCGCCTATAGGCCAACATCACCTCGAAAGAAAATATGCCGCCGGAGGGTCTCGAAGCAAGGACCTGGGGATAAATCCCACAAGGCCTTAACCACTCGACCATAACTCCTTTGGCAACTAGCTGGCAGCTAAGTTCTAGGCATCTGAAACTTAAAAGCTAAACACCTCTGCCATATTATCTTTGAAAATTAAATAATAAATATGCTAAACACCTCCCTTCTGAAAAAATAATAATTCTTAGAATAATATTATAATTTCATCAAATATTCTCAATTGCTCATCGACATATAAGTTTCATCCATTACGTAATTAGTGACTGATTACACAAATACTTCATTGTCTCACTCTCTTGCCATTATCCCCACCTAAAGAGAGAGTCATGATTCGTGACCTCAGTACACACATCATCAAATGTTAAGATAAGATTTTAAAATAAGAAAAATGAAATATTATTTTGAGAATAAAATTATTTTTGTTCTACATGTTGAACAATATTAGAGGACATTTGAAAAATTAGACGAGATTAATCGGTAAATTCGAAGATCACATAATACATTGTACATAAATTAAGAGGGTGCTGAACAAAGCAATAAATGGAAATGATAATTTTTTTAATTTTATTATTATTATTATTATTATTTTGTATTTTCACAAAATTTGGAGGAGAGGCCTTGATTTTGATGCTTACAATATGGATAATTAATTTTTCATTAGTCAATGTGATGACACTATCAATTAATTTGTAGTAATTTGAACTTACATGCAGGTAGGGTATCACTATTTTGGTATGGGCCAATTCCAAAAGTTCTTATTACTGACCCAGATCTTGTAAGGGAGATTCTGTCTAACAAATCTGGGCATTTTGCTAAGGTCGTAAGAAACACACCATTGCTTTCCTTGCTAGTAGGGGGACTGGTATCCTACAATGGAGAAAAATGGGCAAAACACAGAAGGATTGTCAACCCAGCCTTTCACATTGAGAAGTTGAAGGTACAACAGTTTCCTGGCCTGATGATCAAAACATATCATGTGGTATCATGTTTTGCATTGTTAATTTGATTTGTGTTGGTTACAGATGATGTTGCCGTCATTTTATACTTGTTGCGACGAGATGATAAGCAAATGGCAGAAGTTGGTTTCAGATGGACTAACTGAGTTGGATGTATGGCCTGAATTCCAGAACTTAAGCGGAGATGTCATCTCTAGAGCAGCATTTGGTAGTAGCTACAAAGAAGGGAGACGCATATTCCAACTTCTGAATGAACAAACTGTACATGTTGCCAAGGCATCTCAATCCATATACATCCCAGGCTCTTGGTATTATGCGAGAATACATAGTTTTTTATTTGTCACTCTTGCTTTCCTAGTGAACCAAATAATTGCATTCTAATTTTTCTGACTCATTAATTTCCACGATAATTTCCTTGGGCAGGTATCTACCTACACAAAGAAACAAGAGGATGGCTGAAATCCACAACGAAGTTAATGGACTACTAAGGAATATGATACAAAAGAGAGAAAATAAGGCGATCAAAATTGGTGAAACAAACAAGGATGACTTACTAGGGTTGTTAATGGAATCCAACTTGAAGGAAATTCAAGATAATGGGAGCTCTAAGAAAAATGGGATGAGTGTGGAAGATGTTATCGCAGAGTGCAAGCTCTTTTACTTTGCAGGACAAGAGACAACTTCGATTTTGCTTACATGGACAATGATTGTGTTGAGCATGCATCTAGACTGGCAAGACCAAGCAAGGGAAGAAGTGGTACATGTGTTTGGGAAAAACAAACCAGATTTTGATGGATTAAATCATCTGAAGATCGTGAGTTTAATTTTCATCGACATTCATGGCATTTGATTGATGTAGATAAAATGTATTGATTAATTCGAAAAATCTGATAAATGCAGGTAACCATGATTCTATATGAGGTTCTTAGATTATACCCATCTGTGGTTCTGATTAATCGTGGAACTTACAAGCCCATGAAAGTAGGAGATATAACCCTTCCACCAGGAGTACAAATTATGTTACCAACGCTTATCATTCACCATGATCGTGAGTTTTGGGGTGATGATGCTGAAGAGTTCAATCCAGCAAGGTTCTCAGAGGGAGTTTCGAAGGCTAACAAAAATGGGGTCTCATTCTTCCCATTTGGTTGGGGTCCAAGGATATGCATTGGCCAGACTTTTGCCTTGCTAGAAGCTAAGATGGCACTAGCTATGATTCTACAAAATTTCAGGTTCGCATTATCATCTACTTATGTCCATGCTCCGTGCACTATTTTGACCCTTCGACCGCAGCATGGTGCCCAACTTGTATTCCATAAACTTTAATTCTCTTAGTTCGCTTATATCCAATATGTATGCGTTTAGTTTGCTTATATCGAATATGTATGTTAGAGTTTTCATGCGATGTGAGAGCTTGTTTTGTATGATTCATAAAACTGAGTAACTATAAGTTTTAATGTATCAAAAGCTATACTTGATGAATTGATATAAAAGTTCTCAAGGGAAAATTTGGTTTGATCAGTAGTAAACTGGGTTTCCAAAGATTTTATAGCATCCACAATGCTTTAATCTTGAAATTTCCTCGGGAAAATGTTTATTTATTAGAAGATACTTTTCTAAGGTAGCAGATTAGACAATGGTTGATTTTTTTTTTGTCTTGATGTAACCTCATCACGTGGGAGATTGAGCCTACCAAAAAAAATGGAAAATGACTTATAAGGTCTAATTTTTGTAATTGTAAACCACATAAGAACCTAACAATTGAAAATGCCTCGAATGACACACTTTTTTAAATCAAGACTACAAACCTAAATCATGGCTAAAAGGTATGTAAAAAGACAAATATACCCATATTTCTAGACATATTGATGTGATGTTGTTATTATGTATTTAAATTCTAGTTACATTGAAACAAGCAAAATATGCAATCTTTTAACGCAATTTGATCTTTTTTTCATAATAAATAAAATTTTCTACAGAGAATAAAATATTCACGAAACATTTCTTAAAATTAAGAAACCAAAATTAACTCGAAAAAACGAAATCACAATCCTTATATATCTCTCTCTGTGTGTGTGTGTGCGCGCGCGCGGATGGGATTGGGGACAAAAATTTTTGAGAAAAAAAGTTACACACATATTACCGACCTAGAGATTTCATAATAAGTTGATTTTTTGTGGAGATGATATCGTCGCCTTGTAGATAGCTATTCATCCAAGTTCTTCTTAGGTACAACTTTTTATCTTCTCCAAACAACATTTCTCTCTGTGTTTTCACGTATGAATTTTGTAGATAGCTATTCATCCAAGTTCTTCTCAGGTACAACTTTATATCTTCTCCAAACAACATTACTCATTTTTTGGAGTATTTAGCATGATTTGTTAAATTGATTATATGTAATTATACTTTCATGAGCCCTAATCAAGTGGCTTACAATTTCCTACACATGTTAATGATAGTCTGGTTGGATGGTTAAGGATGTGGTGGTTAATCTATCACGTCTTAGATTCTATATCCACCGGCGACACACTTACCTTTAAAAAAAAAAAAAAAGTGAACAATTTCCAATACATCATAATTTTTTTTATACACCCATATGTAGAGCACGAAGCTGAGCTGAGCACAAATCCAACACACACGATTAAAAGCTAGTATATATATATATATATAATAACTTGCTGCCCAAAATTGGACTAAAATTTGGGGGTTATGTGAAGATGTAATAGCATTCATAATACAAACTCTAGAATTTTCCTCTCTTGAAGGCCTCCATAATTTTTTGCTCGTAGTAGTCTCGATCGTTTAACCAGATTTTGCAACCAATGTAACGAATGATAAGAATCCTCAAGATACGTATAAAGTTCTATAGGATTTCACCATCCTACTTAATAATGGCATGGTAATGGTACTATGGTGTGGTGTACTTCATAAATGGGCAAGTACCAATTATGTGGTCTTAAAATCTGAGCCTTGACAGTTGCACAACCTGACAACCAACGGGTCAACAGGATTCAAACCCAATCTCAATGCTTCCCATCATCACATTCCTGCAAAAACTCAATCTTGTTGGGTATTTCTGACAAATGTTTAGTTCAATCTTTGTGCATTGATGGAGATGGGCAACTCTATGGAAACTCAACACTGAACCCTCAAAGTTGCTTAAGGTAAACTTAGATGCTTCAATCTTTTCATTGTTCCCATTATTCTGTTTTAGTTCATAGCCCAACACTGAACACCCCTTTGCATTACATTCTTTGTTTGAAAGGGAACTAATATTTTATAGAGTTCAATGAGATGGGGAATTGAAGTAAATGAAATGGAAAGTTTTGCAGAAGACGGTGTATATTTGCAGTGTTTAACAAATGGGTTAAATTGCTGAATACGATTAGCATTCAAGGTGCTGGATCTTAAATTAATGGATCTGCAATAACCCAAGAATCTAAAATTACCTTCATGAGGTTGAGTCCATTTTGAGGGTGCTTGGTGGAAGGGTTGGAGGTGAAGAGGAGAAAGGTAACTTATATTAGATCCTTGAGAAGTGTTGTGTTTCGATGCCACTGGTCGACACCCAGTTCATCTCTTTCATATCAGAATTGGTTTGTACTTGTCTTTACACTTTGTTCTGGAATCAAGTATGTAGCCAATGTAATCGTCCTTTTGCTCATAACTTGGCTCAATCAATCCAAATTAGTTGTTTTCAAATTGGGTTGATATTTGCCTTTTCCTACGTTGGCTACACCACTACATCAACTTTCCCTTCCTCAAAAGTAATGCCAACTGATATTGCACAAAATCTATTTCCGATATAGTCACAATTAAGAACTCATGGCGGGCATCATGCATTTAATTGTATTCTGCAATATATTGTGTAAAGTATAAATTTGATCCGAGAATGTGCTTCAATGAAGCATATAAGACAGTATTTCGACCCTCTAACATGGGGAGGATACCATCCACATCGCAATGTTCTTAGTCTTTCGATCGTATGATGTATACTAATTTATCTTGCCCAATTTCGTTGTTATGATAAAAAAAAATTTGATTACTATATATTGTCTATAGTCATCTCATCTAGAAGTTGGAAAGCTTGAGAGAGAAAAAGCTACAAGAGAAGGAACATGGAAGAGATTGTATTGGTTATGCTTATAACAACTGTTGTATTGGTGATTTCATGGACCTGGAAAGTTTTGTCTTGGATCTGGTTGAAACCCCTGAAACTGCAAAAGCATTTAAGCGAGCAAGGCATCAGAGGTACTCCTTACAAGTTGCTCCATGGGGACCTCAAAGAGAACCTCAGCGCAATCATTAAAGCAAGATCAAAGCCCATGGAACTTTCGCATCGCATTGTGCCACATACCATGCCTTTCAATTATCAAATGGTTCAGAAATATGGTATTTTTTTTATATTTTTTATTATCTCAGATGGTATATTTGGTAGCATAGAATTGTTTTTATTACGTAAGATATTTACCAATTGTTTTGTTTGAGACCATTTTGTTAGTTTACATATCACTGTACAATTTTTCAGTGGGAAACCTTATTATAATAAACAGTTTCCCTTTTCTCAACTGGATTATAAGCAAAATTGATTAACTTAAAGATTGTTTTTTCAATCCAGTCTCCATCAAGGGGATGTGTACATGATATGCAGCGGAATATAGAATGATTTCTAGGTTGTTTTAGATTACTTCTCACTACATTTTTATGTTTTACATCTAAAACCTTGGGTTATGTGGACTAACCATAATAATAATAGTAATAATAACTAAATGGTATACTGCATGTTAATATGCTGTTAATGTGAAATTGCAGGTAAGATATCTGTGTTTTGGCATGGGCCGATTCCCAGGGTACAAATTACAGACCCAGATCTCATAAGAGATGTCTTGTGCAGCAATTCAGGACACTTATCTAAGATAAAGAGTACCCCACTGGCGAGCTACCTGATATGTGGGCTTGTATCCTACAACGGGGAAAAATGGGTCAAGCACAGAAGGATTATGAACCCTGCCTTTAATCTTGAGAAGTTAAAGGTTGTTATATTTAATTGATTTTATTCAACATTTTATCCAATACTATATATTAAAAGGCCAATTCTTTGGTATAGCCCGTATTAGAAGTTAGAGTGAATAGGTTACTGTTAGAGCATCCTCTATATATAAGCTATTGAAATAGAGACTTAAGACCCTTTCACCCGCTATAAGCTAATTTTTTTGGCATCTGGTGACCCCATGGGGTCTAGTGGGGGATGAATATATCACCTGCAGACCCAATGGACTAAAGTTTGGCGCTGTTTGAAACAATGCCCAAAGCTTGGTGCTACTTCAAACAATACCAAGCTTTGGCTTTGTGTTTGGCATTCAACCATGATAGCCAAGAGCTGTTCCATTCTCTTTTCCTGTGCCTTTTAGTTTCCTCATTTTATTTTAACATTTGAACCCACTTTATGTATTTATCTTATAACAGGTAGATTAAATTTCACCCAGGTTTCAGGGTAATAAAAAAAAAATTCCCAGACACATGGGTCTAGAATTAGGTTATAACAGAAGCTCTTAGGGTCATATGGATTGCTCTTGGTTTTTATAATACTAAACCCATTAAGTGAATAAATATGATCTTTAAAGATAATGATGTAATTGCTCTTGGTTTTTATAATACTTAACCCATTAAGTTAATATATATGATCTTTTAAGATTACTATGGACTTTGATGACGCTTTGTATTGTTGATGGGTTTTTGTATAGATGATGTTGCCAGCATTTTATATGTGTTGCGATGAGATGTTAAACAAATGGAAGACTATGATTTTAGATGGGTCAATTGAATTGGATCTGTGGCCAGAATTCGAGAACTTAACCGGGGATGCTATCTCTCGAGCAGCATTTGGAAGTAGTTATGAAGAAGGAAGACGTATATTCCAACTCCAGCGTGAACAAACTTCACATGTTGCCAAGGCTTTTCAGTCCACTTACATCCCAGGTTTCAGGTATGCAATAGCCATTCACAGTTATTCACCTAAAGATGACTGAATTTTGCTTTATTGAGTACAATGTACTGCTAAAATAATGAGTTAGGAAAGCATCATGTCTTATTTCCTCACCCCACTAGAACTTTAGATTAGAAATAGGATATGAGATCTTCTCATGTAAATGACATGTTTCAGCAAATGATAGTTTCACTATGCTAAAAATGCAAACTGAGTTTATTGTAAGAATTTATTTCAACTTAGTTTAAATTATTTTTAGCATCACATTCGATGATAACTTTCATGTGAAGGTTTCTACCCACAGAAAGAAATAAGAGGGTGAGGGAAATTAATAGAGAAACCAAAAAATCTATTGAGGTGTGTGATAAATAAGAGAGAAAAGGCCATGGAAATGGGCGAAGCCAACCGCGAAGATTTACTAGGCCTGTTGATGCAATCCAATCTGAAGGAAGCTCAGGACCATGAAATGGGAATGAGTATTGATGATGTTATCGAGGAGTGCAAGTTATTCTATTTGGCAGGGAAAGAAACAACTGCGATTTTACTCGTGTGGACGATGATTGTTTTGAGTATGCATCCTGACTGGCAAGATCAAGCAAGGGAAGAGGTCTTACGAGTCTTTGGGAAAAGAAAACCAGATTTTGATGGTCTAAACCATCTGAAAGTTGTGAGTTTTTCCTTGTAATATTTCGCCCTTTATGTAGGTACGATATTTTGTTTTGTTTTGTTTATGAAACCCCCCATGCAGGTAACCATGATTCTATATGAGGTCCTTAGGTTGTACCCACCAGCTGTTTTTCTTGCTCGAGGTGTTTGCAAGACAATGAAACTAGGAGAATTAAATCTTCTACCTGGAGTACAAATCATGATGCCAATACTTCTCATTCACCATGATCATGAGCTTTGGGGTGATGATGCTGAAGAGTTCAATCCAGCAAGGTTCTCAGAAGGAGTTTTGAAGGCCACAAAGAATCGTGTCTGCTTCTTCCCATTTGGTTGGGGTCCAAGGATATGTATTGGGCAGAACTTTGCCATGATAGAAGCAAAGATGGCTATAGCTATGATTTTGCAACATTTCTGGTTTGAGTTATCACCTACTTATGTCCATGCTCCTTGTACTGTTATAGTCCTTAAACCACAGCATGGTGCACAACTTGTATTACACAAGCTTTGATTCCAGGATTCCCCTGATCCAATGTGATTTGTACTGTATCCATTTGATCTAGGTTTCTGTTTTGTGAAACTGAAGGTTTACTCTGTTAATTAATCAAGTGTTAAAGATTTTATCGATGGTATGAATTGTCTGAAGCGTATGGTATTTCAAGATATGGGGTTCAGTTGACAACGTTTGATTATCACTTCATTTCTGGGGCTCACAATGTGTTAATGGTTGTTGATTTGTGTCCGATGTGCTATGCTCCTAAGAGAGATTGTATCCATCAAACTCAGTAGATAATAATGATTGTGAAAGAGACCGTACCCAGGGCAAGGTTGTGAAAAAAAAAAAAAGTAGAATGTGTTTTGGGGGTGGCTAGTGGCAGGGTTGGATGTGAGGAAGAGGAACTTGAAATAGATCATCCAGATTTATATTCACAACAAGCCGATGGTGAAAACTAGAGGCATCTCTTTCTTTTGCTCGGTGAGGGTATTTTTTATGGCACGTCACTGGTTTGTAGTTATCTCTACGCTTTCGTTCATATTAAGTTTACATTACCTAGTTGTCTCCTTCAAATTTGGATTGGTTTCTTGTTGTCTCTTCTCTTTGCTATGCATTCAAAAAGTCATTTTAACTAATGTTATGCACCAAGAAATGTGTATATAAACATGAAAATCCGTTTCAGGTATTCATGTATTGTCTTGATTTAATAATAAAGGCAATCAATTGGTTGTGTTGCAGTGTTTTGTCAACATTTTACGTTTTACATTTTACTCGTGGTATCAAGCATCATTCTCAATAATGGTTTTAATCGATGTGTGAAGATTTTTCCCTACAAAAAGAAACAGGAGAATGAAGGCAATTTACACAGAAGTGAAAACTCTATTAAGGAAAATAATAATTAAGAGAAAGGAAGCAACGAAAACTGAACAAGCCAAGGAAAATGACTTACTAGGCTTGCTGTTAGAGTCCAATATGAAGGAAATGGAAGATAAAAAGAAATCTGAAAATTCCAGTTGACCACAGATGATGTTGTAGAAGAATGCAACTATTCTGCGTTGCAGGTCAAGAGATGACTTCAAGTACTTGCATGGACACTGATTCTCTTGGGCATGCATCCTCACTTGCAAGTAAATGCTAGGGAAGAGGTCTTGCAAGTCCTGGGGAAAGGAAAACTAGATATTGATGGACTAAACCACCTAAATATCGTGAGTTTGATTTTCTTTTGAAATCACAACATGTTTGTTATCAATATAACATCCTCATTAAATTTTGTAAATCATTCTTTTCAGGTAACAATGATTCTTAATGAGGTTCTTTGGTATGAAGTACTTACAAATCAATGAAACTAGGAGAGTTTCAGCTCCCACCAGGTATATAAGTTACATTACCAACACTTCTCGTTCACCACGATCCTGAGCTTTGGGGTGAAGATGCAGACAAATTCAATCCCGGGAGATTTTCTGAAGGAGTTCAGAATGGAACAAAGAATAGGGCCTCCTTCTTCCCTTTGGTTGGGGTCCATGACAGTTGTTCGGAAAAACCTTTGCCATATATGATAGAGGCAAAGATGGTTTTAGCCATGATTCTACAACATTTTTTTCAGCCTTTCCTCAGACTACTACATCTCAAGTTCTTTCGCTGCTTCGGTGAAAGTCCTCACACCCCTTGGTCTACTATACATAGCAATGATATTGTTCCCATCTTAAACACCACGATTTCGAACCTCCAATCACGGGCTCTGTGGTGTAGGGTTTTATCCTAAATGCCTCGTTGCTATTAGAAATTGAATATCATCTCATTATAAACCTTTGAGACAACTTCTCCTTACTTGATGTAGAACTATTCAAACCAACACTATCCCAACACTCTCTAGATGGTCACCTCTTTCAATCAAGTATACCACTCAAGTGTAATTATCATTGTATCATTATATGAAGTTTCCATTTTACTGGTTTTCTATTTTTGTTAAAGTGAAAGTTCACTGTTAACTTACGAAGAGTTTAGTAGTTTACACTTGTTGCTATAGATTGTCTGAATGGACTAATTTAAGAAATAGACATGTATTTCAAGATGACCATAGAACTGTGATTCAAAAGAAATCAGAGCCTATGTAAGATAAGTTGAGCACCATGCTGGGGTTGAAGATGTACGACGGTGTATGGAGCATGAACATAAGTGGGCGATAGCTCGAAAGAGAAATGTTGTAGAATCATTGCCAACGCCATCTTTGCTTCGATCATGGCAAAGTTTTGTCCAACGCATATCCTTGGACCCCAACCAAAGGGGAAGAACGACACTTGATTTTTAGTAGCCTTTAAAACTCCATCAGAGAATCTAGCTGGATTAAACTCTTCAGCATCATCACCCCAGAGCTCTTTATCGCGATGAATGAGGAGTGTTGGCATTGTAATTTGTACTCCTGCAGGAAGGGATACTTCTCCAAGTTTTGTTGCCTGGCCTGTAGCTCTTATAATTATAACAACTGATGGGTATAATCTAAGAACTTCATACATAATCATGGTTACCTGTATTGAGAAGATAAGGGTTAGTCGAAACTTTGTATCTACATGCATGAAGTGTGGTGAATTTAAAAGCAAGACTCACAATTTTTAGGTGATTTAGTCCATCAAAATCTGGTTTTCTTTTCCCAAAGACTTGCAAGACCTCGTCCCTTGCTTTGACTTGCCATTCTTGATGCATACTCAACACAATCATTGTCCATACAAGTAAAGTTGAAGTCGTCTCTTGCCCCGCAAAGTAAAATAACTTGCACTCCTCAATAACCTCATCAATGGTCATCCCAGACCTCTTATTATCACGATTTTCCTTAAAATTGGATTCCATTAGCAAGCCTAATAAGTCATCTACAGTGGTTTCTCCAGTTTGCATAGCTTTTTCTCTTTTGCATATGATATCACTCAACACATTTCTCACTTCTGCAGAAATCTCCTTCATCTTCCTATTTGCTTTTGTGGGAAGAAATCTGTATATGGAAGTTGTTCATGTAACTTTAATATGAAGCAAATGACTTCACCAATTTAGCTCGACTTTGAAAGCTAATTAACTGAAATAAGTTGCAATTGACATGAACTCATTTGGGAAGCGCATACCTAGAACCTGGGATATATACAGACTGAGCAGCCTGCATGACAAGCTGAGCTTGTTCAGTTTGGAGTTGGAATACACGTCGCCCTTCTTCATAGCTACTTCCAAACGCTGCTCGGGAGATGACATCTCCAGTTAAGTTCTGGAGTTCAGGCCACACATCCAATTCACCTGACTCGTCTGTTATGATCAACTTCTGCCATTTGTTCACCATCTGACTGCAACTTGTATAAAATGCCGGTAACATCATCTAAAGCCAACATGAAAAAAGATGATATTAACTCAACACATTAGCATCAACCTTACTAAGAAAAGCGTGGTATATAAACCAAAGATAACCTTGAGTTTCTCTACATGGAAAGCTGGATTGATTATCCTTCTGTGTTTGGCCCATTTTTCCCCTACCTGGCCTGCAAGTCCTGCTACTAAAATCTTGCTTATTGGGGAAATTCTTGCCCTGACAAAGTGGCCATCTTTATCTGATAGAATATCCCTCACAAGATCTGGGTCTGTAACTTGCACTCTTGGAGTTGGTCCATACCAATTAACTGTAACCTTACCTGTGTTATGCAATCAACAGAAAGAATGATTGCAAAAACTGATTATTGATACTTCGAAACAATCTTGCAGTCAACTGAAATAATTCAAGACTGTCAGAATTTCCAAACGAAACTTCTCCCATTTGATTTCCTAGAAAAATCAGACCTTTTGATATATAGTTCCAGAGAGCAAAAACAAGCATCTGTTGGACAAATCCAATAATGTGGGCACACATATGTAATATAACGTGTATTGCTATCTTAAAGTATAGTCCATTTAAATATGTGATCTAATAGGGGTATTGGACTATAAGGTATTAATAAATAACATGGTGTAAATAAGGATGTAATTTCTAATTCAATGAGGGGCAGAATTGGAAATTCACAGCCCGTAATTTGAAGGGTTGTGACTTATGGACATTATAAATAGGATGGGTCCCCGATTGAGCGTATGCGTAGAAAGAACAAAACTTTGGAATTATTTTCTGTATCCTCTCAACAGAGATCTAAGGGAAAACGCTTGAATCAATCGGAAGATCCAAACAATCCAAACTCATCACAATCAACGGGGAAATCGCTATGGATCGATCCGGTATGTTTCTGTTCTTCTTATTTCCATTGAATCAACTAGAGTCTTAAGCGTATGATTTAATACAACAATTGGTATCAGAGCAACTCTTGTTGATTTCATGTGAAATTATAAAGGAAAACATACAGTGATTATTTGTTTCATACAGTGATATATAGATTCATACAGTGATATATATACATTCATATAATATCAAGGCAATTGAATACTATATGTTATTTATGATTATAGATTCATATAGTTTATGTATTTGGACATGATTATAAAGACATGATTATAGATTCATATGAATAGCATGAATACAGTGATTATGGATTATGTATTAATACAGTGATTGATATAGCATGATCTGGACCTACAGTGATATGTATTCATGACAATTGTATTCACTGTTTCATTGTGAGTGTAATTGTATTTCCTATTGAAATAGATTACAATTTGGATCAAGGTAAAATAGATGTATTAAAAAAAAAAAAAAAAAAAAAAAAAAAAAATCCGGTTTTACTGTTACAGTGAACAGTGTTTACGATTTCGTGAACAGGGTTTGCTATTTCGTGAACAGTGACAACGTTACGGTGAACATTGACACCGTTACGGTGAACAGTGATACGTGTTACAGTGAATAGTAAACGGCGAACAGTGAATAGTAAAAAACGATTTCACTGTTACAGTGAACAGTATCTACGATTATGCAATTTTTAAAAAAATTACTGTTCACATTGACCGTTACTGTTCACATTGCCCGCGACTGTTCACCATTGACCGCAACTATTCACTGTTGGGCCTGGCGAATGTTGGGCTTGTATAGTGACTGTTCACGGGCCTTGTGACTGTTCACCTATTGGGTCTGTTGCTGTTATTAATAATTGGGTCTGTTAGTACATTTTACTTTGACTATTGGGCCTGTTGCTGTTATTAATAATTGAGCCTGTTAGTACATTTTACTTTGACTATTGGGCCTGTTGCTGTTGGTAATATTGTTTTAAAGTGTTGGGACCTATGTAATGTGGCTATATTTTATTTAGACCCATGTTTTAATTGTATTAATGGCTATATTTTATTTATACATAGAATATAATTTTGGTTTCATGTATCACTATTGTGTTCATTATTTAAAATTTACACCATTTAACTAATATGTTGCCAAAGCAACCACTATTAGAAAATATTGGTTGATTTTAAATAAGTGAGCATGCTACTTCCATGTGAAACAATCGGCCCAAAGGAAGATTGTTTTGACCGGATAGTCCCTAGTCTTAAATATGTGATAAAGTTTACTTTACCATGCTTTTATTATGTCAGTCCAAAGAAAGGCATAATATTAGGCCGGTTTCATTTTGTACGAAGAGTACCACTTACAGATTGATATTTCTGTCCAAAGACTAAATAACAATCCTGTGTTAGGTATCTTAATGTGGGTTTTTTATTTACCTATTGTATGAATTTAAAAGTTTATGCAATTGAATAATGACGTGAATATGTTATTTATGTAATTTATTCTCTGTACAGCTAATATGTCTGCTACTAGTATATCTGCTGGTGTAAATAATATTCCTATGCTTAATGGGACAAACTTCAAGGACTGGAAAGAGAACGTGTTAATCGTTCTTGGATGTATGGATCTGGATCTTGCCTTAAGGATTGAGCAACCCGCTCCTCTTACAGATGTAAGTACTCCTGATGCCAGGAAATACTTCGAGAAGTGGGAACGCTCCAATCGCATGAGTCTCATGCTCATAAAGCGAGGTATTCCAGAAGCCTTTAGGGGTGCAATATCCGCAGGGGTGACCAATGCCAGTGAGTTCCTTACTGAACTTGAAAAGCGTTTTGCTAAAAAACGATAAGGCTGAAACAAGCACACTTTTAGCTAGCTTGATTTCATTAAAGTATAAAGGCAAAGGAAACATTAGAGAGTACATCATGGAGATGTCTCATCTTGCTTCAAAACTTAAAGCACTGAAGCTTGAGTTGTCTGAGGACTTACTCGTGCATTTAGTTTTAATATCACTTCCTCCACAGTACAGTCAGTTTAAGGTCAGTTACAACTGTCAGAAGGAGAAATGGACTCTTAATGAGCTCATTTCTTACTGTGTACAAGAGGAAGACAGGCTGAAGCAAGACAGAACAGAAAGTGTTCATTTTGCAAGCACCTCTAAAGATAAGGGCACAAAACGAAAGAAGGATTATGAAGCTGCTAAGGGTCCAGCACAAAAGAAACAGAAAGGAAATGAGGGTTGTTTCTTTTGTAAGAAACCTGGACATGTAAAGAAGGAATGTACCAAGTATCACGCTTGGCGTGCTAAAAAGGGTATGTTTCTTGCTTTGGTCTGTTCTGAGGTTAACTTAGCTTCAGTACCTCGAAACACTTGGTGGTTAGATTCTGGTGCTACTACTCACATAAGTGTTTCTATGCAGGGTTGTCTGAGCTACCGAAAGCCAAGTGATGCTGAAAGACGCATCTTCGTGGGCGATGGAAAATCGGTAGAAGTGGAAGCAATAGGAAACTTTAGGTTACTCTTAGGGACTGGTTGTTATTTGGAACTGAAAGACACTTTTGTAGTACCGTCATTTAGACGGAATTTTGTTACTATTTCCTTGTTGGACAAATTTGGATATTGTTGTTCATTTGGAAATAATCAATTTAGTCTTTCATTAAATTCCAATATTATTGGTACTGGTTCATTAAGCACATTTGATAACCTATATCTTCTTGATACTATTGCCTCATATAATGTAACCTTGCATGTGGAATCACGTGGTACTAAGCGTAAGCTAAATGAAGGAAATTCATCAAAACTATGGCACAAACGTTTAGGACATATCTCGAAAACGAGAATGGAGAGACTTGTGTCAGATGGCATAATAGATTCTCTTGATTTTTCAGACTTTGATGTCTGTATTGAGTGCATCAAGGGAAAACAGACCAAACAAAAGAGATTAGGTGCAAACAGAACTTCAGACGTCTTAGAATTGATCCACACAGATATTTGTGGACCATTCCCTTCGGCTTCTTGGAATGGTCAACAATATTTTATATCATTCATAGACGATTACTCACGCTATGGGTACCTATATCTCATTTATGAGAAATCTGAGTCACTGGATATGTTCAAAGCTTTCAAAGCTGAGGTTGAGAACCAACTCAACAAACGAATTAAAAGTGTCAGGTCTGACCGTGGTGGTGAGTATTACGGCAGATATGACGGTTCCGGTGAACAACGTCCAGGACCATTTGCTAAATTCCTAGAGGAATGTGGAATCGTCCCACAGTACACCATGCAATCAAGTTTGGGATCTTGTCCCATTACCTGAAAATACAAAGCCTATTGGTTGTAAATGGATATTCAAAACCAAGAAGGACTCAAAAGGTAATGTGGAAAGGTATAAAGCTCGTCTTGTAGCTAAAGGCTTCACTCAAAAGGAAGGCATCGACTATAAAGAGACTTTCTCTCCAGTGTCAAAGAAAGACTCATTTAGGACAATCATGGCTCTTGTTGCACATTTTGACTTTGAGTTGCATCAGATGGATGTTAAAACAGCATTTCTCAATGGCGACATTGATGAAACAATTTATATGGTGCAACCAGAAAACTTTGTGTCTGGAGACCCAAAGAATATGGTTTGCAGACTAAAGAAATCCATCTATGGGCTCAAGCAAGCTTCCCGTCAATGGTACTACAAATTTCATCAAGTAATTGTCTCGTTTGGTTTTAAGACAAATGTTGTTGATAACTGTGTGTATCATAAGTTCAGTGGGAGTAAGCATATCTTCTTGATTTTGTATGTTGATGACATATTGCTTGCCACTAATAATATAGACATGTTGCACGAAACCAAGAGATTTCTATCAAAGAAATTTGAAATGAAAGATCTTGGTGAAGCTTCTTTTGTCTTAGGGATTCAGATATACCGGGATCGTTTTCGGGGTATTCTTGGATTATCACAAAAGGGCTATATAGAAAAAGTGCTTAAAAGGTTTGGCATGCAAGATTGTAAACCAGGAGATACCCCTATATCTAAAGGAGATAAATTCAGTCTTAAACAGTGTCCTAAGACTAAACTTGAAGTTGTAGAGATGCAAAAGATCCCCTATGCATCCGCTGTTGGGAGTCTTATGTATGCTCAAGTATGTACACGTCCAGACATAGCATTCATTGTTGGAATGTTTGGCAGATATTTGGATAACCCTGGGATGAGTCACTGGAAAGCAGCTAAACGGGTTATGAGATATTTACAGAGAACTAAGGATTACATGCTCACATACAAGAGATCAGATCAGTTGGAGATCATAGGGTATGCTGATTCTGATTTTGCTGGATGCCAAGATAGTAGAAAATCTACATCAGGCTACATTTATCTGTTAGCTGGAGGAGCTATTTCTTGGAGAAGTGCTAAACAGACACTCATAGCTTCTTCCACCATGGAAGCAGAATATGTGGCGTGTTTTGAGGCCTCCAACCACGGATTATGGCTGCGTTATTTTGTCACTGGGCTGCGCATTTTGAATGACATAGAAAGACCACTAAAGTTATATTGTGACAATAAGTCAGCAGTTTTATATGCCAACAACAACAGGAGCTCGTCTAGGTCAAATCATATTGACATAAAGTTCCTGGTTGTGAAGGAGAGAGTAGAGAATAAACAGATTTTCATAGAGCATATTGGGACACACTCCATGATTGCGGATCCGCTTACTAAGGGATTACCACCCAAGGTCTTTCATGAGCACACCGCTCATATGGGTGTTATGTCACATGAGGATATCATGGTTTAGTGGGAGTTTTGTTGTTCTATGATGAATTTTTGGACACATTGGTGTAATTTAGTATTTTCTGCAGAAATAAAGTCTTCAGTCAATTGTCTGTTTATTATATGTTTGATCTCATTAAAGATTAAAGTTGGACCGGTTGGAAATAGACATGTTTGGATCACATCACATGTAATTTCCATGCTCTACATCCATGTTTGATCTATGTCATTTGATTATATTGGTATATGTGACTATTGATGGATTTCGTTACGCTACTTGTGACGCAAATCGCTTTAATCCTATATCAATATAGTCAACGGACGAGATTGTTTCGAAATACCTTTACTTGTGATAGCAAGTTTTGAGCTCATACGGTTATACACATTAACGGTAACATATGTGGCCCAAGTGGGAGATTGTTGGACAAATCCAATAATGTGGGCACACATATGTAATATAACGTGTATTGCTATCTTAAAGTATAGTCCATTTAAATATGTGATCTAATAGGGGTATTGGACTATAAGGTATTAATAAATAACATGGTGTAAATAAGGATGTAATTTCTAATTCAATGAGGGGCAGAATTGGAAATTCACAGCCCGTAATTTGAAGGGTTGTGACTTATGGACATTATAAATAGGATGGGTCCCCGATTGAGCGTATGCGTAGAAAGAACAAAACTTTGGAATTATTTTCTGTATCCTCTCAACAGAGATCTAAGGGAAAACGCTTGAATCAATCGGAAGATCCAAACAATCCAAACTCATCACAATCAACGGGGAAATCGCTATGGATCGATCCGGTATGTTTCTGTTCTTCTTATTTCCATTGAATCAACTAGAGTCTTAAGCGTATGATTTAATACAACAGCATCCACTCGCACTACGTCATATTCAATATATAACCACTCTTATTTTTCAATGCCCTTTTTAATCGTTTAATTCATTTAGATCAATCAAATGGTTATAGTGGTCGTCCCTGAAATTGTTGAAAGACCGTAATCCTAATCAACTACGTAAAGGACTGAAAGTATAAGCACCAGTAGAAATGAACAAGACAAACACTGTTTGCAGAAAAATAATTATCAAACTATATAGTAAAAATAGCATATAATTAATAACGCAATACCATGTTTCTGAGCCATTTGATGAATGAAAGGAAAGACGCGTGGCACAATCAGATGAGAAAGTTCCATGGGCTTGGACAGAGCTTTCTTTGTTGCAGCCATGTTCTCTTCGGTGTTTCCATAGAGAAACTTGTAAGGGTCACCTCTTATCCCTTGCTCTCTTAGGTACCTTTGCAGCTTCAGGGGTTTCCACCAGACCCATTCGAAGATTTTCCATGCCAAAGAAATCACTAGTACAAGTACAAGAGATGTTACCAGCAGAACTACTGAACCAATTTCTTCCATCTCATCTTGTTTTGCCTTTCAGTACCTCTATATTGTTCTCTTCTGATAACAAGTTGGCAAAGTTTCTGTCTGCAATTAAATCTTACCACATAATTTAAATAGCATGGAGCAGGAGATTGTGTGGCTGGTTAACAAAACATTATATTATCTTCTAGACAGTAGCGGATTTATGTATTGGATAAGGGGGCAATTGACCCTCTTATAATTTTGAAAAAAGCTCATTTAGTTAATTGTATGTTTTATTTTGCCCCCTTTAAAATTTTAGATTGCCCCTCTTTATATACAATCTTGGTTATTGACTCCAGATTATTTTAAATCAAAGGGTGTTGTTTTCTATTTTTTAAACTTCACCTTCACCAATCTCAATCCCAATCCCACTCCACCTCTTTTTCTTTTATTTAATCTCTCTCTCTCTTTTTCTAATTCTCATATATCCATCCACCATCTCTCTCTTTTTCTTTTTTTAATATCTCTCTATTTTAATTCCCACCATTAATTGAGTTGGAGATCGGAGGAAGGGAAATTATACATTTCAAGAATTTTTTTTTAAATTTCTATCTATTTAATCTCTTTATTTAGATTAAACAATTATAAATTTTAGATTTCAAAAGTTGTTGTTTGTCTGCTTTGTCCGAGCTAGCCCAAAAGGAAAAAGTTCTTCATCCACTCTAGTCCAGAGAATAGACACTACTTAGGCTACTGCTGCTACTACTACTTGGACTTAGATTGTACTGTTATGCTTGCCTCAACGCCAAAAAGTTAGAAAGAAAGCAGAGCTATGTTTCTCGCCAACTCTCATCTTATACCACCATGCTTAATTTTGTTTTCTCCAATTAAAAAAGGTGAACTCTTCATTTGCTAACTATAGTTGAATTAATCATGTCATGTATATTTGTTTAGTTGAACAGTTGTATAGTAAAATAGTTGTGTACTGTTTGCCTCCCTTTATCTGCAATCCTAGATCCGCCCCTGCTTCTAGAGCGGGATATAGAGAGACGGCCAGCAATATTTGTTTTCACGTGGAGATTTAATAAGTCAATACTCCTCGATGGGACAAACTCGTTACGTTTTTTCCTACTTGGACATGCATTGTCATTTGTGACTGTTAATGTTAAAAAAAATTTCATTGCTAATGGAATATCATTTGTGACAAACAATAGTTTGTTGCTTAGTAGTTAGTATTACCCCGACACATTTCATTGATTGGCCAAATGGTCAGAGTCATTTTTTTCTATCCCATAAACTACTCTTAATCTCCCTACTAATCATTCATGCATCTTGCTCAGATCTTAATGAATTGATCCATTTTAATTTGTTGTATTGTTCCTTAATTGATGGAAGAAGTGATGAACTACCATCATGAAAATAGTTGTGCCTAATCACATCATGATGGAGCCAAATTTTTTTTTTTGAAGAGTCAGATTGATGAATCATAGTTAATTAATAATAATATAATAATTAATTACTTTAATATAATTTTTTTTTGAATTTGAACAATACATGAATAACTATATATAATACTAATTGCTAAACAAAACTCCATCTAATCTATGAAGTGAGGAAAATGAATCCAACAAACTACTTTGTAGGAATACAAAAAATCTATCTAACATTTCAGATTGGTTTTTTCATTGTTCATGAACAGTAATTTTAGTGTGTTTGTCCTACGTGGCAACCTTTGTGTTTATGGCAGAAGTTAAGTAAAAAAACAAACTCCCGATAGGTTTCCTCTCCCTCTCCTTTCCCCTCTCTTCCTCTACCCAAACCCCTCCCACCAAGCATCAAAGAAGAAGGACGAAAGAAGAAGAAGGTAAGATGTTCTCTTCCTCTACATCTCCTCCTCTTCTTCTTCTCAAGATCTGAAGTTTTTTTTTTTTTTTTTTTTTCAGGAGCCGATTGTTTCCTCACTCTCTCCTTTCCCCTCTCTTCCTCTACCCAAACCCCTCCCACCAAGCAGAAAAGAAGAAGGACGAAAGAAGAAGAAGGTAAGATTCCTCTTCCTCTACATCTCCTCCTCTTCTTTTCTCAAGATCTGAAGTTATTTTTTTTTTTTGTTTCAGGAGCGATTTTTCCCTTCACTCAGAAATCCATAAGAGCTTTGATTTACTTCAATCAGGTTTGAATCTCCATCCATAAGATCTTTGATTTACTTCTTTTGATTAGAAATCATCTTCTAAACGAGCTATGTGAAAATTTTCCATTAGGTTTGTTGTTTTATGGATTTTTGTGTTCGAATTTTGTGTTTGAATCTGGATATTTCGAATATTTTTTTGTACTTTTTACTTTTGGGTGTTCGGAGATTTCATCGAATTACGGGTTGTTTAAATAGTTTGTGTTGTTTATTTAGAGAAGATGGTTTTCTAACATCGAATTACGGTTTCCATCCAAAGCAAAATGGTTTTCTAACAATCAGCAGAAGATGCAAATTAGTTTGATAAAGTCCTTATTCTTCTTCGTAAATTTATATTGTTGTTGTTGTTGTGGGTTTTCTAATTGGGTGCAGCAATTGATGGTGTCTCAGAAGAAGAATTGTTGATTACAAGTTCTAAATGGGAAATTGCTTGGTTAGAAGAGGAAGACCAGCAAGATGTGCTCATGCTTCTTCTGCTGCCTCTTCTTCAGGTCAGTCACTCTCTTGCTTTCTCCTTTATATCGTTTTCTATCTTTCTTCCAAAATTTGTTAGCTTGAGTAATTACATCGAACACTACCTCTATATGTTTTAGTTCTTAGCTTGAGTAATTTAAAAGTACTGGAAATCATCTGTCTATATTTTCCCTTACTTCCAATCTTTATGTATCTCATGTGTATACATCATTGCATAAATAATTACCTCATCTTTCAAACCATTGTATAGTTAGTTAGTTTAATAGTTTCATCTTCAATTAACAATTTCAGTCAGTGTATTGGTTGTACTTAAAGGAATTGAATAATTGTACGATTGAGGCTAGGGAACAGTAATTTTAGTGTGTTTGTCCTACGTGGCTAACAATTGTGTCAATGGCAAAACTTAAGCAAAAATTGGAAACCTCGATACTTCCTCTAACTCTCCCTCTCCCTCTCATCCTCATATGCACCCCCAACTCCCTCTCTTCCTCTTCTTTGAGACCTTCTCCCCTGATTCATCTCATCCACTCCCCCCAACTCTAAACTCTCATCCATCTCCCCCCAACTCTCTTTCGTCACTTACTGTCACCACCATCCATGGTGACTTCGGGTGGTGACTTATTCTCTTTCGTCACTTACTCTCTACAAAAGAAGGAGAGGCCGAAAGAAGAAGAAGAACTTTAAGCAAATAAATCAACCCCCGATGATTAACTCACTCTCTCCCCACCTCCTCCATTTCACCCTCCTCTGTGACTGCATTTGGCGAAGAAGAAGGTGTTGCCCTTCTTCGATTCTCAACCCTCTTTGCAACATTCACCAAATCGAATGCATCACCCCCACTTTCACCACCCTCAGGTCAGTCATCCAACCCAGTTCCACGACCTACCTCCTTCGATTGACCATCAACTCAGCCTCATTTCTTAACCTCGCTGCCTCTCGCCTCCTCCTCCTCCTCTTCTTCAGATCTGAAGAACATACTGATTGAGAAGACAGGAAATCGGTTCAGATCTCCTTCTAGGTATGATCATTCTTCTTCTTCTTTAGATCTCTTCTTCTTCTTCAGATCTGTTTCAAAAAAAAAAAATCTTTCAGCAAAGCAATTTTTTAAGTTAACGAATATACCCAATAGACAAAAATTCTTACAACAAATTTTTTTTTTACTTTTCAAGTTTTGATCTTACAGCAATTTTTCAATTCTTACAGCAATTTTTTTTCTTTTCAAGTTTTGATCTTGGTGTATTTTTGTATATATCAAGGGAAGAGGAAAAGAAGTAGAAGACACAAGATTCGTTAATTTGAAATCAAGAAGGTCGTTTTTGCGGTAAATCAGAGATTGGGGCCTAGGGGTTTTCCCATTTCGAACCCAACTCCTCCGCTCGCTTTCAGTTCTTTGTAAGTCATTTGATCTAAACCCTTTTACTGTTTTTTCTTAACATGATGGGGTTTGTTTGTTTATTCATCAAATTATTGGGTTTGATGGAGTTTCATCCATATTAGGCTTCATTTATTAATTTGCTTCAATTTGTGCTTTTTGATTTTTGCATATTGTTGTTACGTGATTGTGATTTTTGGCTACTTGAATCAGCTATTAAGTTTATGTTTTTATATTTAGGAGCTATTAAGTGAAACATTTTGATTAGATTTGGGTTTTTTTTTTTTTGGTAATTGATTGGTTTGGGTTTTGGGTTTTGTTGAATTTGCAGGGAAAATGTGAGCAGATGGCAGAGTATATAAAAAAGTTATCTAGAGCTCGAAGAAAGTTATCTACTTTAGCAGAAAAAGCTTCGCTATTTGTTGGAGTCTGCAGATATGAAATGCACAGAAATAGGTAATTGAGGATTAGCATTGTGTTTTGGTGCAATTGTGATTTTGTTGAAGACAATTTTTCATTTTATTTGATTTGTTGTTTTTTTATTTGATTAGAGACACAAACGAAGCATAAAAAAACCCATCATTTCCATGGCAACTTCCCAATTCCTCTGCATCTCATCTCTTCACACTTCCTTTAATTTCTCCTAAAAAACATTTTTTCTGCATTTGGATGGGTATTGTAGTTTTGGTAAAAAGTTGCAATTTTGTTTAACCGCTTTAATCATAGCAAAGGTTTCCGATTCCCAAACTGCAAAAAAGCAAGTTGAGGTATGTGTGGGTTATAGGTTTGTGTGTGTTGTTTATTTTTGTTCAATTGTTTGTTCGTTTGTGTGGGTTATAGGTTTCTGTTTCAATTTTTTTTTCTTATTTCACCAAAGCAAAACAGTTTGATTTTTTTTTTTGTTGATCTCTTCTTATTTTGATGTGTCAGCTATGAAGAATGTGGTGCATCATTTTGGGTAATTGTGAGCTTTCTTCCTCAATGTAAAGCAAGCTCTTCTTCAAATGAAGATGCCACGCCTATATCCTTCAAGAACCTCCACAGCCGAGAATACCCACTGGAGGTTTAAAAAAAACAAAATTTAAATAAAAATCTGTTGAATTCTCTCTAACACTGTAGTCAGGGATTTAGAGTTTGGATGATAAGAGAAGTAAGAAGGAAATTAGAAGTAGAGATAGAGATAGGATGTCAAGGAGGTCACAATCTGGTTCTCATCGTTCACATTTATCTGATCCATCACATAGTCCTCCTTCTCAAGTAAGTTTGGCTGAGTTTGCTTTGCTGCATTTTGTTTTGTTTTGCTTGAAAATTTAGTTTATTGTGTTTGAGGAAGTGTTTTTGATGATTTATGTGTAGAATGTAGAATGTGTAGAATATGGATCGTTACGAGAGTGGTAGTCATCGAAGACAAACTTCATCAATTTCTCGAAGGCTGCTTCGGCTCACCGACTACAATCCTGGTGGTTTCGACTCTCGGAGTAGTGCCAGCTTGATGGAGGTACCTTAAATATCTCTGCAAGTTTTCGTATCGTTTGATTAATTAGATGGAAATTTATTTCTTGCATGTGGGTACTCCATGATATAACTCATCATGGATTTATAATTTTCAAAATAAATTGGATGTGCATGCTACCTTGACATGTCAAAATCTATGCTACCTTGAAATGGCAAGTATTTTGTGATGTCTTTCGAAAAAAAGTGTTCTTGATGAGTTTTTCATCTATGAAATTTGTAGCTGAAAAGTGTTCTTGATTTGGTCGTATATTTTTTTTTCAGATTTCTTCTTCTCACTCTCTCCTTTCATTCTTCAGATCTTTTTTACGCCAAGTTAGGGTTTTGCATGGTGTGCGAGAGTTTCAGGAAATCGATTTCGAAGAAGGTAAGATTCATCTTCTTCACGGGTATGTGGAATTTGGTCTAATGTTTTGATGGGTATGTTGGATTTGGTTGAATATTGAAAATTTTGAGACTGTATATTGCTAAGGTTAATTGTTGAATTTAATTGAATGTTGTGATTGGATATGTTGAATTTGGTTGAATGTTGCAAATTGAGACTGTTGAATTTGGATGGTTGATTATTCCAAAAGTTTATAAAGGTTTAAATAGGGTATTCACAATTTCATGGTTCTTGAATTTTTTTTTTTTGTGTTCCATTTTTCCTGAAGTTTGATGCTCATAATCTCTTGGTTTTTGGTGTGTGGAGTTATTATGTGGTGTTCATGGCATTGATTGCCATTATAACTTTTTATGACAGGTTCAGACAGGTTTCAATATTGAAAAATACAGAGGAAACTCTGTCGAAATTTTGATTTTTTAATTGTTCAATATTGATTTTCTTATGACATGTTCAAATAAATTACTTTATTCAAAAAATGACATTTTTTTGGATATAATGATATTGTTTGCATGTCTCTTTGACTGTTTAAGCTGACATTTGATGGAGCTTAAATTCCTTAGCACATTGGTTGCGTTGATCAGTTTTATGAACATTGTTTTGCCATTCAAGATTATTAACTTTTACAAAATTAATTCATCATAACTGTTGTAATAAACAATTATGCAAGTGTTTTTAGAAATCGAAACAAAACCCCAAATGTGAGTATTCGACATAGCCGTGAAGGTAGGATGTAACCTGCAATAGTGCCAACGGCACGGGTATTCCACTAGTAAATATATGGAGAGCAAATCAAATTGGTATATAAAAGTAAGGGACAAAAATTAATTTCAAATGTAAAATTATATTTTTACAAAAAAATTGAGTTATTTGCGATTTTCTTCTATAAAAAATAACTAATTAGAGTTTATCCCCAACACTAATAACTATTGCAGTCTCTCCTAGGACTAGCAGTCATTGAATGTCAAAAGACTCACGTTGATTACCAAAATGCCTTCAAACAGTAACCAAGAGATGAACATTGAGATACAAACATGTATATTGAGAAAAATTAATGGGTCAAACATTTCATGTATCTCTAGAAATTTTATGAATAAAATACAAAACTAAACATCGATATACGAAATTATCTCGAGAGAATACTTGAAAAAAAATTTCTTCTTTCTCAAAGCAGACAAGAGAGGTTAGGTTGCTGGTGACAAGGGTAGAAAAGAAAAATAAATCAAGCTGACATGTAGAGAAACTAGTGGAATACCCGTGCCGTTGGCACTATTGCAGGTTACATCCTACCTTCACGGCTATGTCGAATACTCACATTTGGGGTTTTGTTTCGATTTCTAAAAACACTTGCATAATTGTTTATTACAACAGTTATGATGAATTAATTTTGTAAAAGTTAATAATCTTGAATGGCAAAACAATGTTCATAAAACTGATCAACGCAACCAATGTGCTAAGGAATTTAAGCTCCATCAAATGTCAGCTTAAACAGTCAAAGAGACATGCAAACAATATCATTATATCCAAAAAAATGTCATTTTTTGAATAAAGTAATTTATTTGAACATGTCATAAGAAAATCAATATTGAACAATTAAAAAATCAAAATTTCGACAGAGTTTCCTCTGTATTTTTCAATATTGAAACTTGTCTGAACCTGTCATAAAAAGTTATAATGGCAATCAATGCCATGAACACCACATAATAACTCCACACACCAAAAACCAAGAGATTATGAGCATCAAACTTCAGGAAAAATGGAACACAAAAAAAAAAAATTCAAGAACCATGAAATTGTGAATACCCTATTTAAACCTTTATAAACTTTTGGAATAATCAACCATCCAAATTCAACAGTCTCAATTTGCAACATTCAACCAAATTCAACATATCCAATCACAACATTCAATTAAATTCAACAATTAACCTTAGCAATATACAGTCTCAAAATTTTCAATATTCAACCAAATCCAACATACCCATCAAACATTAGACCAAATTCCACATACCCGTGAAGAAGATGAATCTTACCTTCTTCGAAATCGATTTCCTGAAACTCTCGCACACCATGCAAAACTCTAACTTGGCGTAAAAAAGATCTGAAGAATGAAAGGAGAGAGTGAGAAGAAGAGATCTGAAAAAAAAATATACGACCAAATCAAGAACACTTTTCAGCTACAAATTTCATAGATGAAAAACTCATCAAGAACACTTTTTTTCGAAAGACATCACAAAATACTTGCCATTTCAAGGTAGCATAGATTTTGACATGTCAAGGTAGCATGCACATCCAATTTATTTTGAAAATTATAAATCCATGATGAGTTATATCATGGAGTACCCACATGCAAGAAATAAATTTCCATCTAATTAATCAAACGATACGAAAACTTGCAGAGATATTTAAGGTACCTCCATCAAGCTGGCACTACTCCGAGAGTCGAAACCACCAGGATTGTAGTCGGTGAGCCGAAGCAGCCTTCGAGAAATTGATGAAGTTTGTCTTCGATGACTACCACTCTCGTAACGATCCATATTCTACACATTCTACATTCTACACATAAATCATCAAAAACACTTCCTCAAACACAATAAACTAAATTTTCAAGCAAAACAAAACAAAATGCAGCAAAGCAAACTCAGCCAAACTTACTTGAGAAGGAGGACTATGTGATGGATCAGATAAATGTGAACGATGAGAACCAGATTGTGACCTCCTTGACATCCTATCTCTATCTCTACTTCTAATTTCCTTCTTACTTCTCTTATCATCCAAACTCTAAATCCCTGACTACAGTGTTAGAGAGAATTCAACAGATTTTTATTTAAATTTTGTTTTTTTTAAACCTCCAGTGGGTATTCTCGGCTGTGGAGGTTCTTGAAGGATATAGGCGTGGCATCTTCATTTGAAGAAGAGCTTGCTTTACATTGAGGAAGAAAGCTCACAATTACCCAAAATGATGCACCACATTCTTCATAGCTGACACATCAAAATAAGAAGAGATCAACAAAAAAAAAAATCAAACTGTTTTGCTTTGGTGAAATAAGAAAAAAAAATTGAAACAGAAACCTATAACCCACACAAACGAACAAACAATTGAACAAAAATAAACAACACACACAAACCTATAACCCACACATACCTCAACTTGCTTTTTTGCAGTTTGGGAATCGGAAACCTTTGCTATGATTAAAGCGGTTAAACAAAATTGCAACTTTTTACCAAAACTACAATACCCATCCAAATGCAGAAAAAATGTTTTTTAGGAGAAATTAAAGGAAGTGTGAAGAGATGAGATGCAGAGGAATTGGGAAGTTGCCATGGAAATGATGGGTTTTTTTATGCTTCGTTTGTGTCTCTAATCAAATAAAAAACAACAAATCAAATAAAATGAAAAATTGTCTTCAACAAAATCACAATTGCACCAAAACACAATGCTAATCCTCAATTACCTATTTCTGTGCATTTCATATCTGCAGACTCCAACAAATAGCGAAGCTTTTTCTGCTAAAGTAGATAACTTTCTTCGAGCTCTAGATAACTTTTTATATACTCTGCCATCTGCTCACATTTTCCCTGCAAATTCAACAAAACCCAAACCCAAACCAATCAATTACCAAAAAAAAAAAAAACCCAAATCTAATCAAAATGTTTCACTTAATAGCTCCTAAATATAAAAACATAAACTTAATAGCTGATTCAAGTAGCCAAAAATCACAATCACGTAACAACAATATGCAAAAATCAAAAAGCACAAATTGAAGCAAATTAATAAATGAAGCCTAATATGGATGAAACTCCATCAAACCCAATAATTTGATGAATAAACAAACAAACCCCATCATGTTAAGAAAAAAACAGTAAAAGGGTTTAGATCAAATGACTTACAAAGAACTGAAAGCGAGCGGAGGAGTTGGGTTCGAAATGGGAAAACCCCTAGGCCCCAATCTCTGATTTACCGCAAAAACGACCTTCTTGATTTCAAATTAACGAATCTTGTGTCTTCTACTTCTTTTCCTCTTCCCTTGATATATACAAAAATACACCAAGATCAAAACTTGAAAAGAAAAAAAAATTGCTGTAAGAATTGAAAAATTGCTGTAAGATCAAAACTTGAAAAGTAAAAAAAAATTTGTTGTAAGAATTTTTGTCTATTGGGTATATTCGTTAACTTAAAAAATTGCTTTGCTGAAAGAATTTTTTTTTTTGAAACAGATCTGAAGAAGAAGAAGAGATCTAAAGAAGAAGAAGAATGATCATACCTAGAAGGAGATCTGAACCGATTTCCTGTCTTCTCAATCAGTATGTTCTTCAGATCTGAAGAAGAAGAGGAGGAGGAGGAGGCGAGAGGCAGCGAGGTTAAGAAATGAGGCTGAGTTGATGGTCAATCGAAGGAGGTAGGTCGTGGAACTGGGTTGGATGACTGACCTGAGGGTGGTGAAAGTGGGGGTGATGCATTCGATTTGGTGAATGTTGCAAAGAGGGTTGAGAATCGAAGAAGGGCAACACCTTCTTCTTCGCCAAATGCAGTCACAGAGGAGGGTGAAATGGAGGAGGTGGGGAGAGAGTGAGTTAATCATCGGGGGTTGATTTATTTGCTTAAAGTTCTTCTTCTTCTTTCGGCCTCTCCTTCTTTTGTAGAGAGTAAGTGACGAAAGAGAGTAAGTCACCACCCGAAGTCACCATGGATGGTGGTGACAGTAAGTGACGAAAGAGAGTTGGGGGGAGATGGATGAGAGTTTAGAGTTGGGGGGAGTGGATGAGATGAATCAGGGGAGAAGGTCTCAAAGAAGAGGAAGAGAGGGAGTTGGGGGTGCATATGAGGATGAGAGGGAGAGGGAGAGTTAGAGGAAGTATCGAGGTTTCCAATTTTGCTTAAGTTTTGCCATTGACACAATTGTTAGCCACGTAGGACAAACACACTAAAATTACTGTTCCCTAGCCTCAATCGTACAATTATTCAATTCCTTAAGTACAACCAATACACTGACTGAAATTGTTAATTGAAGATGAAACTATTAAACTAACTAACTATACAATGGTTTGAAAGATGAGGTAATTATTTATGCAATGATGTATACACATGAGATACATAAAGATTGGAAGTAAGGGAAAATATAGACAGATGATTTCCAGTACTTTTAAATTACTCAAGCTAAGAACTAAACATATAGAGGTAGTGTTCGATGTAATTACTCAAGCTAACAAATTTTGGAAGAAAGATAGAAAACGATATAAAGGAGAAAGCAAGAGAGTGACTGACCTGAAGAAGAGGCAGCAGAAGAAGCATGAGCACATCTTGCTGGTCTTCCTCTTCTAACCAAGCAATTTCCCATTTAGAACTTGTAATCAACAATTCTTCTTCTGAGACACCATCAATTGCTGCACCCAATTAGAAAACCCACAACAACAACAATATAAATTTACGAAGAAGAATAAGGACTTTATCAAACTAATTTGCATCTTCTGCTGATTGTTAGAAAACCATTTTGCTTTGGATGGAAACCGTAATTCGATGTTAGAAAACCATCTTCTCTAAATAAACAACACAAACTATTTAAACAACCCGTAATTCGATGAAATCTCCGAACACCCAAAAGTAAAAAGTACAAAAAAATATTCGAAATATCCAGATTCAAACACAAAATTCGAACACAAAATCCATAAAACAACAAACCTAATGGAAATTTTTCACATAGCTCGTTTAGAAGATGATTTCTAATCAAAAGAAGTAAATCAAAGATCTTATGGATGGAGATTCAAACCTGATTGAAGTAAATCAAAGCTCTTATGGATTTCTGAGTGAAGGGAAAATCGCTCCTGAAACAAAAAAAAAAAAAATAACTTCAGATCTTGAGAAAAGAAGAGGAGGAGATGTAGAGGAAGAGGAATCTTACCTTCTTCTTCTTTCGTCCTTCTTCTTTTCTGCTTGGTGGGAGGGGTTTGGGTAGAGGAAGAGAGGGGAAAGGAGAGAGTGAGGAAACAATCGGCTCCTGAAAAAAAAAAAAAAAAAAAACTTCAGATCTTGAGAAGAAGAAGAGGAGGAGATGTAGAGGAAGAGAACATCTTACCTTCTTCTTCTTTCGTCCTTCTTCTTTGATGCTTGGTGGGAGGGGTTTGGGTAGAGGAAGAGAGGGGAAAGGAGAGGGAGAGGAAACCTATCGGGAGTTTGTTTTTTTACTTAACTTCTGCCATAAACACAAAGGTTGCCACGTAGGACAAACACACTAAAATTACTGTTCATGAACAATGAAAAAACCAATCTGAAATGTTAGATAGATGAAGAAAGGAGGAGGCATGGAGGTTATGAGTCTCGCACTAAACAGAAAGAGGGAACAAAAAAGAAGAAAGGGGCAAGGCAGAATAAAGTCATCGTCATTGCAGAGAACAGAGAACGGAGAACGGAGAAAAGAATAAGGGGTGGAGCTGGATAGTGTTGTTGGCATTGCCGAAGGGGCAGATCCCAAATATATATATATCCTATATATTTTTTTTCAAAAATCAGTCGAGACAAGTGTTCCAGTGTATGTCCGTGCATGCACGTGCACAATCCATCATCCCCTCCTAGTTCTTATCTACACATTTGATCGTCCTACTCCTATACCACCTAATTTCCTCTCTCAACTTCACCGTTCACTGAACCCTCCTTCTCTATTTCTAATGGCTTCCGTTTCAGTTCCGCCATTCCCACCACCCTCCACTCACCATCACCACCACTCACTCTCCCGCAATCTCCCCTTCCGAAGCCCTAATTTCGTCTCTCCGCCGTTAAACAAGTCCCCACTCGTCTCCACTCTCTGTCGCTGCCTCAGCAGCAGCTCGTCTCCGTCTGAGCCCGAAGATCAGTTCAACAAGCGATGGGACTCGCAGTTCCAAGGAGTCGTCAAGAGCGCCATCAAGAGACTCGAGGATTACATGAATTCGCTCTGGAATCCTATCAAGAATACTGCGGATGCTGATTTGGTTGTGCAGGAGAACAAGGATAAGGAGGTTGTCGGTGTTGAGGATTGGGATTGGGAGAGGTGGAAGAAGCATTTCGATGAAGTCGAAGAGCAGGACCGGATTCTTTCAGTTTTGAAGGTATTCCAAACTTCAATTCTACTCTATTTCTCTAACAATCACTTTAAATTGGATTTAGTATTTGCTTACTTTTATCCCAGGAAATGTTCCAAATGCAAGTAACTGTAAACAATAGGTTCCAAATGCCACTAATGATATTGAAAATTTTTGGTGAATTTCTTGTTATACAATCTTTCACTGTACTACTTACATTATGGGCATCTTGCATCACTCAGAAATTGAACAACTGCTGCAATGTTCAAATTCAACAATTTTTATAATTATTTGCGATAGCCACATTCAAGGAGCTCATGTCTGCAGAGAGCTATTTTGCTCCATAGGGTAGAGTTGATATAGGCAAGTTATTGATAGCTGAAGCATAAACTGAGCATGAAATTCTGAATGACCAGCTAGGCAGCAATTCATTGGTTTGAGATCTTTAAAACCTACTGTTAGAGGCATTGATGAAGTAAATCCACCAGTTCCAGCAGCTGAAGTGCATGGCATCACACTACTGTTTATTTGGATATCTAATCTAAGCATTGGTGCACTTGTGATAAATGTTGACTGACTTTATTATATGGGATAGATAATAACTCTAGTACCATTCATCAAATGAGTTGGAGTTTTATTGAGTCAAATCCGTTGGGCTTTTGCACGGTTTATGTTTTGAGAAAGAACAATTTTTGTCTTGAAGGAAGAAGATACATACGGTTTGAAGAGGGACAATGGCTTCGTATTGGGGTTTTTTTTAGGAAGAGAGGGAACATGATAAAAAGGGGTGTTTTGGGGGTACAAAAATATTTGAAAAAATGTTTTAATGTTTCATAATTAAGGTTTTTTTTGGTTAAACTTGTGGTTTTTTTTTTTTTTTTTTTTAAAATGAATTCCCTATTATATGGTATTTTCTGTTTGAAGATTTCAACAAGCATGTCAAAGATTGAGGTCAACTTGGTTTGTTTACACCACTAATAGTAAGTAATCTAGAGTTCTACAGGCGAGCCTTAATACATAAAGGATTGGGTGGAATAAGGATAGCTTGCAGTTTAGGTTGAAAATAAAGAAAAGAATACAATAAGTTGGTACAAAATGATTATACAAGAAATAAGATATTTAGTCTTTTATATGGTTATAAGTTGTTGATTACACATTTGCGCACATTTATAATATTCTCAATCGAGTTTGATCATATCCACTCTTGGATTTATCAAGAAGAAAAATAAAACAATAATATTTCTAACTTTGGGAAATTAAAGAATCAAAAGCATCAAAGTTGTAAGTCCTGATTAAAGGAAAATAATTATGATCATCATGGGCAAACTCAATTCACAAATGTAGTTTGGTTGTTCTTGATTTTCTTTTCCACACTAAAGAAACACATGTCAAATGGGTCGAAAATCACAAATGAGAGGGGAAAAAAGTAAATAAGTAGAGGATTAATCTTACAAAAACTAACAAATGAGGGTTGTATATAAAGAACAGATCGTAGAGAACACATAAACTAGATGTCACGTAAACCTAAGGAGGCTGTCGGTGTTGAGGATTGGGATTGGGAGAAGTGGAAGAAACATTTCGATGAAGTCAAAGAGCATGACCGGATTCTTTCGCTTTTGAAGGTATTCCAAACTTCATTTTTACTCTTTATCTAATAATCACTTGAATTGGATTTAGTATTTGCTTATTTTTATCCCAGGAAAGGTTCCAAATGCAAGTAATCTATAATCAATGCCACTAATAATATTGACAATTTTGGTGAAATTCTTGTTATACAATCTTTCGTTGTATTACAAGGATGCATGGACACGGACACACGCGTCGTGTTGGAGACGACAATTTTCCAAAATTAGGGCTCGAGACACGTTGACACGTCATACTATTTTTTAGTAAGTCATATAAACATAAATAATAATCTAATAAAGTGTATTCCTAGAGTGTTTTGAAGAAGACACTCTATTACAAAAAAAAAATAAAGTAGAGAATAAAGTATAGCAGGGAATAAGTAGGGGAGAGAAGTAACAAATTAGAGAAGAAGAAGAAACAAAGATTACGAAGAATCTCTGATGCACCGACTCTCCGGAAAACCCCATATCACGTGTCAAATACGTGTCGGACACAGATTCGCATTTGACATGTATTTGACACGTGGTCAACGGTCAAAATTTGTTAATCGGCCCGGACACGGTCCAGACTCGTGGTAGCATTAAGGGGTGCAAATAACCTCCCTTTTATCGTCTTCGATCGATCCTCCATTCCTCCCAATTTGAAACCCTAGAATTAGAGAAAAGAGGGGAGAATCAAAGAGAGTTTTCGATCAACCGATCGAGCCAGAGAGAGAGAGCGAGGCTGCGAGGGATCTCGAGAGAGAGAAGGATCTCTATGAGGCTGAGGCTGCGAGGGATCTCTCAGATGCTGCGAGAGAGAGGGAGATCTGATAAAAAAAAATACACAAAACTGGGTTTCACATGTAAACACATATTGCTTGCTACATCACGTGGGTTTCACATGCTGCTCTTCTTCTCATTCATTTTTTCTTTACACTATAAACACATATTGCTACATGGGTTTCACATGCTGCTCTTCTTATTCATTTTTTCTTTACACTATCTTCAACAAGAAACTCTGCCTTTGCGTGATTGAATTTTAAACTAAGTTTGACCGTGTTAAGTCTGAATTGTTGAGTTATAAAAATATATATATTAAAAAAATAAGTTTGACCGTGTCGCCGAGTCCTATTTTTTTAAAAATTGTCGAGTCGTCGTGTCGTATCCGTGTTTGACACGACACGTGTATCCAAGTCCGTGCATCATTGCGAAGAATCATAGACTACCTCTATACTTTATTGACTTTTTTCTTTATTTGTCTGAAATTACAAGTGAAAGAGTCATTCACTTCGGATGGATCAACAACTATTAAATTAGGTGGTTATTTGCAAACATCTAGAAGTAAAAAATAAAACAAAAAATGGTTTGTGTGTCTTGACAGTGTATTGACAAAGTTTCAAGTGTATCGGAGATGTGTCCGACACATTGATCACACTTGACCATGTATCTGACACCTACCGACATGTGTCAGAGGCTTGTTGAACAAGTGTCGGACACGGATACACCGTATTTTCGAAGAGTCTGTACTTACTTGTACTACTTACATTATGGGCATCTTGCATCACTCAGAAATTGAATAGCTGCTGCAATGTCTTATTTTAAAAGTTCTTATAATTATTTGATCATTTGTGATCCACCGCAGTGGAGGCGCTCATGTATGCGAAGAGTTATTTTGCTCCATGGGGTAGAGTTGATATAGTTGGGTATTGATAGTAGAAGCATAAACTGAGCAATAAATTCTAAATGACCAGCTAGGCAGCAAGTCATTGGTTTCTGATCTATAGAGACATCGATGAAGTAAATCCACTAGTGCTAGCATCTGAAGTGCATGCCATCACATTACTATTTATTTGGATATCTAATCGAAGCATCGGTGCATTTTTTTTATAAATGTTTAGTTACCTTATTATATGGGATAGATATCAAGGCTACTTTATGGATTTGTGGTTGATAAATTCAGTTATTTTCTTGTATGTTTAACTAGGAATGAATAGTTCATACGAGCGACACATGATTATTTACTCTTGTGGGAACTAGTGTTGACTCTTTTTTCTTAGTATAATCTATTGACTTCTGATTAAAACAAAATTTTTATTACCTGGGTACATCAAGGAGATGGCTAGAGGGCTAGGACATTGTGGATTTATATTCCATGGATACAAACATGGGTGTCGGGTCGAACATACGACACGATAATCTAAAAAAATTAGGAGATGGGCACATCTAAGACATGACACTGAAATAATGTATTATTTTTATATTTTTAAGTTACTAATATGAACAAAACATAAAACTTATAGGACTCTTTCTATTTCAACATGTAAGGAAAAAAATGCAAATAACGACTAATGCAGAGTACTAAGCTATTCATTCAATCGTAAACAAATACTACAACTTCACTCAAAATGCTTAAGTTTTTCATTTTCTTTTAAGAGACAAATTGATAAAAAAAATAAAATTGAAAAACAGTTTGGGGAAGTGTCCAAGCATGCCAACCCCATGGCACATGCAGTGCCGTTGCCGTATGGTGTCGTGTCTGACACTGACACAATTACCTAATGATATCCATGCTTCGTAGTTTCGGACAACAAGCTCTCTTCACCTGTAGACATGTTGATACTGTAAATAATGCATACTCATCCCTACGGTCTTAATAACTACATTATTACTTTTTAATATCTACAATATAACTACTATAGCTTCTTCATTTATACTTGCATTTTTAGTTTTTTCATGATTACTTTGTTTATGATGTTGTATCTATACACATTATTTATTTTTGTGTAAGTTGGTGTCTTACACTAGTGCTTTTCCCCTTGCTTCACAGTCACAATTGAGAGATGTTGTTCATAAAGAAGTTTATAATGAAGCTGCAAAAATCAAGGTGGCTATTGCTGCAGCAGCAACAAATGATACTGTTGGGAGAGTGATAACGCAAATCAAAGTAAACAATCTTTCTACGTTCTTGACACACACACACACATAATAAATATGTGGAGTTATTGGTCTAGATATGCTGTTTTTGCAGAGAGCCATTGAGGAAGAGCGTTATCAGGATGCAGCTTTTCTTAGAGACTATGCTGGTGCTGGGTTGGTGCGTTGACTTGAGTCATTTGTTTTATATACGCTTGTTAAACGTTATATTATAGGGTATTGTTTTGCTCATGGCATGCTTGCATTGTGACCATATAAATGTATTTGCAGTTGGAACTGAACCTTTGTTCACTGTCAAGAAATTAGTTGCATTTTTACAAATTTCCTCAAGAGCCTTCAGTTTGTTGGTATTTTTCAAAGTCTTAAAGCATGGTATAGATGTTAATCTATGCACAGATCTCAAGAGGGATAGTTGACAAAATCATCAAATAGTAACAAAAGTATAAAAAACAAAGTGTTCATTGATGGTTGTAAATGTGGTATAATGGTAGACATTTTTGCAGATGTAAGAAATAAAAATCAATACTAGTTTAATGGAACAAAAATTTAAGGTAGGGGTTGTAAAAACTCTTTTATTCACCATGTGTATCAATTTAACACATCTGTCTAGTACAGTAGATCATTAGGCATGGGCCACTACTAAGTATTGATACATACATATTAGATTTCTATGAATGTCTTTAGGAAAACTTGACCTTGAGTTCAAATCTGAGGAGTGTAAATGTCTTGATCTCGTTGTTGAAGAAAGTCTGGAAAAAAATCAACGGGTTATGGGCGATCTCTCCCTTGATTAAGAAAAACACAGGAGCATCAATATGTACTGGGGCATTAAGTAAAGTTTGGGGTGACAGTGGGCAAGGATATAGGTGGAGTGGAGCATGGTCATGCAAAAATGGAGAGGTCACAATGGACATATATAGTCCCAGGCACTAGGTGAGGTGAGGCGAGGAGGGTGGCCTGGCCACTTAGCTCGCCTATGCGTAGCCTGTCATCCTAGGCAGACTGTTATAGCCTCTGTAGGAATTTTAGAGTGGTTATAGTCTTTTGTAGGAATTTTTCGAAGCCTCTATATATACATTATTTCACAATTGAATTTCACACAAATTTAACTAAATCTTGATTTCAAAGCATCAATAGTTACAATCCAATAACATACATAAAATACAAATGAAAAAGGCAACAGTTTTAGAACTGCTGAAGAAGCAATGCATAGCTCCATTGATATTGATAGTAAATGTTGCTGTTGATAACATTGTTTTCATTCACGCAGACCACTTTATGGTCTGCATCCAAATATTCCCAATGGAGGTGATAAAATACCTTAGGAAAATCAAGCTTACATGGTAGTCCATTGCATTTCATCTTGAGGTTGGAATCCACTGACTCATTGGTTATAGGTGCTGAATCGGTTAGTCATAGGAGAGAACTGGAATCGTGAGATAATTTGAGATGCATGATTTTTGCAATAATTTTGTAGACCATTGAGAATACTTTTGTGTCGGAAATCACTTATTGTTCTTGTGTTGAGGTGCCAATCTGAAAAACTTCTGTAGGTTTCTTCTTTCAGTGTTCGCAAATTCATAAGATAAAACTCGTTTGGGAACCCATCAGTAGCCTGGCAGGTTTCAGTGTCTCTCATTGCTTCTAATATTTCATCAGTTGAGAATTCTTGTGAGATTCGCTTCTTGATCATATGAGATACTATTGGTTGGAAAAATGATCCATAAATGTTGGACAGTTTTATTCTCATCTGTAACAAGCTCCCCACCTATCAACAAGTCATCTATCATGTTAGTTCTTGTGAAATTGGAATGTCTGAAAATATTTGGAACAAACATCCCCTTTTAAACCTCTTTTCAAACTGCCGGCACTACAGTTCAGTCTATCGTTTCTTTCAGTGTGCCCTGAAGCTTTCTTTTTTCTTTTGAGTTCCTCCTTGCTCAATTCTTCAGCAAGAGGTGTCCAGAATCCTCTTCCACCACAATATCCACATTTTCTTTGCAGCAGGACAGAAGAAGCTTATCCTTTCTTCCAAAGACATTATCATTCCATTGCCAAAGATGGCCTTCAAGAATCGTCAATTTATTCCAGAATTTGTACCCGGATTGACCTGTCATCTTATGCTGCACCAGCACTCCTTAATGCTAAAAAGAGAGATTAAAGAATCACAACATTACAACCCCCCCCCCCCCCCCCCCCCCCCCCCCCCCCCCACACACACACACACACACACACACACAAAATAAATAAAAAACCTCTTTGAAACTGTGCCTTTTATAGACGCCCAATCCAAAATACAAGCCGATTTTTTGTCAGCAAAACAAAAGAGTATTGTATTGATTGAAAAACTAACTGCAAGCAAAAAGATACCAGCAGCTAGTGCAAAAAGTGTACAAGTATTCAAATTTGTGTTGTTCACAATGGCATCCCCAGTCAAACATGCAGAGGAGAAGTGTGTATCTTTTAAATATGCCCCAAGTAAAACCCCGGACCCACAAAGACTTTAACATCTTCCACAAGCTATTTAAATTTTGGCAAGTTCCTTAAAGATCCTATTGTTTCTTTCCAGCCAAACGACCCAAACAAACGCGCGAGTGATTCTCTCCCAAACCAATTTAGCTATCAAAAGAAAAGGTTGATTTCATGCCATTGGCAGCTGCCCAAAGCCCACACATTCTATCAAAGAAAAAGTTATGCAAGCGTTGTTCTAAATTCCGAGAAACACACCCTCCAAATGCAAGCAGTCAGATCGCTAGAGATAACATGTGATCACAAAAACCTTAAACAGTTCACTTCCTTCCCCTTCAAGATCTTGGCGTTTATTGCATTCCGAATGAGCCAATATATTGTATATGATGTGAAATCAATATATTCTCTGTTAATCCTGTGGGGCAAAATTTTGAGGTTTACATAGTGTTTATATGCTTCAATCGTGGATTTTTGGAACAAAACTTGCTTTAATAGCTTCTTTTCACTGATTGTATTGCAGGTAGGATGGTGGGCCGGCATTGCAAAAGATTCAGATGATCCTTATGGTCGGATCATTCGTATAAGCGCAGAACATGGAAGATATGTAGCTAGAAGTTTTAGCCCCAGGTGAGATTGTAATAATAGCTGTTTCAGTTTTCCTGTATTTTTTTTCTTTGGTGAAGATCTCCATAGCTAGAGTAAATACTTATTCTTATCATATTTACTCTGTTTTATGTTAAATAAATTAAGGTACTCATAGTCGTGCTACCTTTCTCAGGCATCTTGCTACATCTACTCCTGGTGTTCCCCTGTTTGAGATTTTCATTACCATGAGTGTCAAAGGAAAATACAAACAGCAGGTATTTGTAACGGTTTCTTGCAGTGTTTTCTACATGACTCCTGGAAAATAGAAGTATGATGGGTAGACAAGAGTCAGGGTCATAATTATGTATGAAGCCTCATATTTTTTTTCTTCTTGTTTTCTACTTGAATCATGGAAATTAGAAGTATGATGAGTAGGCAAGAGTAAGGGTCATAATTATGGATGAAGTCTCAACTTTTTTTCTTTTCATACTGAAGTGTTTTAGCTTTGATTTCATTTATTTGTTTAACACACACGCGCATGTATATATATTTTCGTTAGAGTGAAGTTTTATGTCATGATGTGGACCCTTGATAATCTCCCGTCACTTCATTTGTCTTGTAAAGTTTGTTCTATAATATATTTAAAATAATCTCTATAATCGTTTCAGAGTCCCATCTTTCTCCGCGAGGAGTTTGGCTGTAATTCATTTGTTGCATGGCTTATTAGTCTTCTTTTAAATAAAAACTTTTGGTACATGTTATAAGCATGAGCTGCCCTCCCCCCCCCTCAAACTTTTAAAATATATTAGTATATATACTTTAGTCTTAAAAAAATCGATTATATAATGTAGAATACAATATAATAGTTGTTTATACAAATACTTCAACATATTTTTGTTGGTGTAGTGGTTGGAGGCAAGGATGCACGGACACGGACACGGACACGTGTGTTGTGTCGGACACGGACACGACACGGCGACTCGGCAATTTTCAAAAAAATAGGACTCGGCGACACGGTCAAACTTAATTTTTTAATATATATTTTTTGTAACTCATCAAATTCAAACATATCATGATATCAATAATACATTCAAATTCATTCATTCAAATCTAGTAAGAGAGCCTGTATATTCTTTCTGACAATAGTTACACTTCCATCTAAGGTTTCCCCCACCTTCATTTGGTCTTCCTAATCTTATCACATGCTTCCAAAGATCATCTCCAGTTACTTGGCCTAAAACCAATTTTAATTTCTTATTTAGTTTTCAGTACGTGCAAGTTCAATATGGGGTAAGGTAATTGAAGTATTTCATGCTTTCATATATACGAAGACTGAAGAAAAAGAAAAGAAAAAAACCAGCAAAACAGGAATCACAGTTAAAAAAAAAAAAAAAAAAAAACAAATCATGAAGGGTCAAACAGCAATCGAATAGCAAAAACAAAAAAAACAGAAATCGAACGAGGAAGGAACAGCAAAAGTAGAGATTAGCAGAGAAAAAAAAAAAAACAGAAATCGATTCGATGATCAATCAATCGATGAAGGGTCGATGAATTCATGAAATAAATCACAGGAATGAGGAACCTAACAGTAACAGAGTTGAGAGTATTCAGAAAAGCAGAAAAAAAATAAAATAAACGAAATCGATCGATCGAAAGTACCTGGTGTCGAGGAGGACGCCATGGTTCTTTGCTCCGAATTCCTCAGTCCTCAGTCCTCAGTCCTCTCTGTCGATTCTTTGCTCTCTATAGTCCTCAGTCCTCTCTGTCGAAAGAAATCGATCGATTCTTGTAGTCGAAATCGATCGATGATCCCTGTTCTGACTTCTTGTAGTCGAAATCGATCGATCGATCGATTCTTGTAGTCTTAATCGATCGATTTTGTAGTCGAAATCGATCGATTCTCAGTCCTTAGGGTTTTCGAATTTTGGTTTATGCTGTCGCTGTGTGGGAGGAGGGAGGAAGGGATCAGGTATGTAATAAATTTTGAGTCAACGTATTTTGACCAAGTCTGGACCGTGTCTGACCCAATCAACGAATTTTGACCGTTGACCGCGTGTCCAATACGTGTCCAACGCGTGTCGTACGCGAATCCGTGTCCGACACGTATTTGACACGTGATTCGGGGGGTTTTCGGAGAGTCGGTGCATCCTAGGTTGGAGGTTTATCATTTTTAGTAAAAGACTCGAGTTCGATACTCTTCGAGTGCATTTTTATTTTATTTTCAATATAATTTTATTAGTAATTGCAAACATTAAAAAATGTTTAGTTTAATAAAAAATTATTAACATTAAGAAATGAATTGTTTTTCACAAGTGGTATAAAACCTCTAACCAAAATATATTTAAAATTAATATCTAAAATAATAACTATAGAATTCAATGAAAATATATACCATTAGCTAACTCGTATAAAATTTGAGCCTCATATAAACTATTTTTTCTATGAAATTGTATTATGATCATATTAGGTTCGCAAATTTCAAAAAAAATTAGCTTCACCTAGATACTTATTCTAATTATTTTTTATATTAGTTATATATTTTAGTTATTATGCTCGTTTGCTCCTTACTAAGGTTATCGATAGTGATCTTATTTTGGCTTAAAATTGGACTACACTGGATCCAATTTGGTATATGCAATGTATTTTTTATAGTTGTATTGTTTGATTAGTTACTAACCTCAATAGGAAAAAAAAAATTGGCTTTACCATTGATAACTACTATTATCAACCCTAGGTCTGCCCCTGAAATTTCCTAAACTAAATACCATCCGGTAATAGTACTTGGAGGCTGGAACATGAACATCTTACTCATTTATTTGTTAGGAGGAAGTAACTCTTTGCACCAATTTATTTGTTTCATTTTTGAAGATTCAGTTTCACTGATAAAGACAGAAATTACAAAGGTGAGAAAACTACATGAAGCTTATGGTCCAAATACAATGGAATGCTCTATGTGCGAAATGCTAGCAAAAAAGAAAAATGGGCAGAGTTGGGCAAGAACTTGTTTCACTTAATCCCAGTTTACATCATAGAATGAAAAAATGTGCCCTTTAATAATGGATGTGAAGGAACCCGATGCTATATTTCTTTTTCTGTACCATTATTTTCACATGTTCTCAAATTATTTGTATTAAGCTGTTTCAAAAGTGCCTAGCTGATGATGCTTAACCTCCCATACTGTTGAATTGAGATTATTTTGTTATTTCCAACCTGGCAGATGTTTTTATTTTATTTGTTTGATGACATAAAGAAATTATGTGTCGTTGTATTCTCTACAAGAATTTTCTGCATGTGTTCGTGTATCCATGTCATAGATCTATTGGCCCAGCTACATACGTCGTTAACATCTTCCATTGTGTTCTTTGCTATTGCTTGAATTTCAGGCAGTGTACTTGAAGCGGAATGGGATAAAGTCTGGTGATATTGCTAAATCTTCCAAATCATTAGACAAGAGCACAGGCATAAACCCATTAAGTGAATCAGCCGAAGGCAAAAGTGAATTATCTGCATTAAGTTCTGAAGACATGGAAGATAGTGAAGAGAGGGATGATGATTCTGATACGGCCGATGGATTGGCTGGGTTTCAGAATATTCTGCAAGATATGATTCCTGATGTTAAGATCACAGTCTTGAAAGTTACTTCCCCAGAAAAAGTGGACAAGGATTTTATATCTAAGGTGATTGAAAACATTGTTGAAGAAGAAGAAGAAGAAGAAGAAGAAGATATGGAGTTGGAAAGTGTAAATACAGATGACAAAGTTAAATTTGGCAATCAAGATCAAGACGATTTCAAAATTGATGCTGGAGGGGGCAATGATGAAGTGCGAAGCCCAATGACCATGAAAGTTGTAATTGATGGCCGTTTAAAGAAGCTATCCAGCGTTGCACCTTCTAATACCCTAATCCGGGTGCCAGCAAGGTTAGAGAAAAAGGGCCGCCTGTCATTTACATTTTCTATTGAGAAAGATGACAAACCTCAGGCAGCTAAAAGGAAAGTTTCTCAAGATAGAAAATCCAAACTGCAAGGTCAACGTAGCATGAACCATGTCATGTCTGATCTTGCTAAGTCTATCGTTAATCACGAGAAGATACCCATGAAGGTTCTGTTGTTACCCTCTTTTATCTGCTTAATGTATTGCTGTTATAGTTTTATTCAGAATAGTTTTTCGATCCTTAACTTTATTCAAAGTATGAAACTACTTTTCAAATACTTCACTGTATTTGATCTTTTATTTATTCTGCTACCACCATTTTAACTGAAACCTCCATGACCCCCCTTCTTCATCTTTAGCTGTTGTCGAAATCCCTTTCTTGACAGCCATATCATTGCAATATGTTTTTATGAAGGACCTGCAAGATATTTGGATTTGTTCAAGACAATTCTCTGTTTCCCTGAGGGAATACCATAACTATTTGACAGGATTTAGCCTAGTTTACAGGGGTTTATCAACATTCTTTCAACAAATAAAATATTGAGAGATTCCTCAATATTGACCTTTCAGTTTTCACTTTTTCTGTTCAGTGAACATGTGCTCTGAGAAATAAACCTTACATCTTATCACTGTCTTGGATGGTTCTTTTGTCCACTTGCATTTATTTAATTGTATGATTTAAACTGTGCAGGTACTTAAGGATGTTGAAGAATTGATAAACCTCACACTTAGCCAGTCTAAGAACCGTCAACCTCTATCTGGAACAACTATTTTTAATCGGATAGAGATACCTGCATCTTCAGATCTCTTAAATGGTGATTAACTTGCAGAACTTAGCCTTTTGTTGGTTTATTCAATGTTAACAGTGCTGTCTTATGTCATTTGCTTGCGGCACCTCTGTTTTTACTGTATTCAGTGATTCCCTCATATTTTCATGCTCATCTTTTGTCAAAATTTCATTTTAACAGGATTATATATTGGTGCACATGGGCTTTACACCTCAGAAATCATTCATCTGAAGCGAAAATTTGGTCAGTGGCAAGAGGATGGAGCTGTTGAGAAGCAACAGAATCTTGAATTTTATGAGTATGTGGAGGCTATGAAACTAACTGGGGATCGTAATGTTCCAGCTGGCCAGGTCTTTTTTTATTCAATATTGTAATTCTTTGCATAGTTATTCATTGTGGTCAACAAACATACTTGTTTTTATCTTCATCCATATTGTTTTTCTGTAGTGAAAAATCAATGATACATTTTCATGAATAACTAGATATTTGGTTGGCCAACATTAGCATATTGAGAAGGGAATCTATAATAATGTTACTTGAATTTCCGTCTGCCATAAGTTGAGTGACTAAAAATACTCTTTGTTGATGGATAAACCGAATTCTATAGCCGTTCAATTAAAAATCATGGAGGGGCTAACTTCTTTTGATCATTTAAACAATTAAAAATGTGAATTATGAAATAGAAGATTAGAAGGATGCACCTAAGGGTGTGTTTGGTTGCATGGAATCCTATGCCATGGGAATCCATGAGGGGACCCCTACATTTTAGGCTAAATTGATATATCACTCCACATCTACCATGAGGGGAATCCATGAGGGGACCCCTACAATTTTGCCTAAAATGTAGATCCTGGTCAATTCTCTTTCAAGTAAATCAGGTTTTTTCTTAGCTAACATAGCTGATATATATCTTTAGGGTCCCAGTTGGGTTACTGTTCTATAAACATCAAAATATTTGATCAATTTTCACATGTAAGCAGCATTGAGAAGTTCAGAATGTTTGTTCATGTGGCCATTATCAATTTCTTATTCTTTTTTTATACACTCGTACTGCAATGTTGTGCTTGTGCATTCTTATCAGGTAACATTCCGTGCAAAGGTTGGTAAACAATATCAGTTGCCTCACAAAGGAATATTCCCTGAAGAGTTTGGAGTGGTAGCATTCTGATCTCCCTGCTTTCTCACTATTTTCTTTGTATAAATGTGGAAAACTGCTTATTTGATTATTGTGACTCAGGTTGCTCGATATAGAGGACAAGGCAGGCTTGCTGATCATGGGTTCCAGAATCCTAGATGGGTTGATGGTGAACTTGTCATCTTGGATGGGAAGGTTTTGTTTCTCTCTTGTATTCAGAACTTAGTGTAGAAAGTGTCTATGGCTTATACCTCGAAGTTTGCCTGGTGACAAGGCTTTTTTGAAAATGCATTGAAGTTCACACAAGAAATGAATAAAAGGTTTGTCAGAAATGAGTGAAAGTCTGTTATAGATGCACATATTAGACAGAATGGCACACAACCCTACCCTATTAGAGGCGACATGACCAGTTGCCACCCTTGATAAAAACCTGAAAGTCTAGTTATGCAATGGCCTAGCTGAGGCACATGAGGTCAACAGGTGTATGAAGCTTAAAAAATGGGATGCGCCTGGGTGCATTAACCTTAATTGACATTGCATCTTATATTTGCGATTTCCTTTTGCATCTCATCTTACTCTAATGTTTCATTCTTTGATCTGTGCAGTACATTAAAGGAGGACCGGTTGTTGGATTTGTGTACTGGGCTCCCGAGTATCATTTCCTGGTGTTCTTCAATCGACTGAGGCTTCCAGAATAGCTTCTCAATATACATAGAATCCAAACAAATGTTTCTTCCAATTTTGTAAGGTAAAATATTCTTTCTTAAGTAGGTATTACATTCTTGTTGATTGAATAAGTTGAGGTAGACAGGTCTCTTTCCAAGTTCATAATTTTCATTTGTAGCAAGTACAAATCAGCATATGTAACATTTGAACATTTTTTGCTCAGAAAGTGTAGGAGTATTATTATTTTTCTTAATCTGTTGAGAAAGCTCTTTGCATAGCTGTATAGATGCCCAGGTTAGTAACTTCAAGGATCTTTCTTTTGTCAAATTCTTAACCGAGTTACTGTTTTGGTCGGAAGAGTAAAAGGGGTTGAGGCAAGGAAGGCATGTTGTATTCAGTGTTTTAAAAAGCGATTGAAGCATACGAGTCGACTCGAAGCGCCGGGAAAATGATTTGAAGTGTACAAGTCATCTGGGTAAAACAATGCAGACGAGTTTAATGTCTGACTCGTACGAGTCCGCCTGGTGCATACAAGTCATTCTGATGATCTGTTTCATATCTTGAGAAAGATCTAACCGCTGTAATCAACCCCCAAATCGAAACCTAATTATATGTGTTTTGGTGCGTACGAGTTTAGTATCTGCAAAGTTCTTTCGATTCAGAGAAGAAGGGAACTGGGGAAGAAGAAGAACAAGACTTGTTCAAGTTGCGGTCATCATTTCAGTTTTCACTGTTTCAATTTCTGGAACGAAGAAGTGAACTTACCTTTACTCTTCGACTCTGTTTCGTGCTGTTCATCCTACAATCATCTTTGATTCTCTTATGTTTCGTGATGCTCCTGCTTTATTACAAGATCAAATGATCAACATTAGGTAATTTCAACTTTTTTTCCTATTTCCTTTTTCACTTCTTCAATCTTCATTGCAACTCTGTCTCTGTTCTTTTCATGTTACATGTATTTGCATGTTTTGTCTTTAGATGCAAATCATGTAATTGAGAGATGCTAAAGCCATGAGAGATGCAATAAAAAAAGTCATGAATCATGATGCTATTTTATATTTGTTAGTGTTTTTACTGTCAAGTTTTATTACTGAGTTCTTACTATAATATGAATGCAAGTGCTAAAGTTTTATACACATTTACTAATTACATTTAAAAATCTTCATAGTGAGTTAGTGACATCTTTTGTTTATTTTCATGTTTGTAGTTGAAGATGACATCGCGTAAGAATACGGGTGATGGAGGCAAGGACCTGTGTTGGAAGCACATCGTTAAGGTCCCAGGTCCTAGGAAAGGGGTTACCCACGTGCAATGCAAGTATTGTAGTCAAGTGCTCAAGAGGGGAGTGCATAGATTGAACAATCATCTAGCAAAGACGCATGACCTTGTCCTAGGGTACTGGATGAAATCTACCGAGAAGTGAAACCTTCACTTGAGGTTGGTGAAAGACAAAAGATAAGTAAAAGACAAGACACCGAGTTTAAGTAACAAGAGTTTATACTGGCAAGGAAACATGAATGAAAAAATAACATTTGTTCCATGTGCCACCGGTCCTAATAGTCGTGGATCCAACCCAAACTCTGATGGCATAGTGAGGGGTGAGTACTAATGATGGTATAGATCAAAGTAAACCTACACAAGAAGTAAGACCACAATGACAATGCTTTTGCAATATGTTTTTATCAATTTCAAAATATGCAGCTCACAACAATGGACATTGTGTGAAATCACCATCAGCCCATGTACTTGGATCCTCAAGGAGGAAATGAAATCGACCAATATGATAATCAAAGATATAAAAACATGGCCTCACACGAGAGTTAAATCATGTCTAATGTTGTGTAGTTAATTCAGCGTTTAACGCCGATATAATATAACGCTTAACGGGATAAGTCGTAAAACGTTACGACATTATCACGTTATGGAATCACAGCTCCGATATAACGACGTTATATGGTCGTTATTGAGATAAAGTTTTTTTTTCAATAATGTTTTTAACATTTTGTTCTAATACATTAAAAAATACCTATTTCATTCTCGATCAAACCAAAACCCTAGTCTCGTAGGAAAGAAGAATGACTAGAGTTCACCATCACCAATCGACAGAGAATCAGACCTAACTGTTTGATAGAGAACGAGAAAAGAATAAGGAAAGAAGACGAAGAGTCGATTGCATTCTCTATAGCGATCTCTCATACGAAGGGAAGAATTTTTTTTTTTTTGAATTTAATGTTATGAACATGATTTACTTTTTTTTACTCTATAATACATTAATACTTTGTGGGGGTATTGAAATTATATTTAAAAATTATTTTGTTATATACCGTTATATCCTGATATATCCCGTTAGAACCCATAACGTTCTCGGACCATTATGGGTTCGTTATCCATTTTAACTGCATGGGTGGTTGGAAAAATATGAAGGATCGCCAACTCATTAATTTTCTCGTGGATAATCCTGAAGGAACTGTGTTCCTTAAGTGTGTAGATGCCTCAGATATTGTAAAAGATGTAATACGTTGTTTGGTTTCTTGATGATGATGTTGAGGAGGTGGGAGGGGAGAATGTGGTACAAGTCGTTACTGATATTGCAATTAACTACAAAGTTGTTGGAAAAAAGTTAATGGAGAAGATGAAACATTTGTATTGGACACCATGTGCATCACATTGCATAGATCCGATGCTTGAGGACTTATTTAGCTTGCTTACACTTGCCAATGTATGTAGAAAAATTAAGAGAGTTATCAATTACATATACAACCATGGTTGGGTACTTGGTTTGATGAGGAGTTACACTGAGAGAGATTTTATTCGCCAGACATCTACTAGGTAAATAGCATTATATATATATATATATTTGTATTTTTATGTTATTTTAAGTTTTTTTATCAATACTTGTATGTTCATTTATAACCTTTAAATGTAGGTAACACTGGATGCTTGACTCTTGAAAGTATTAAAAAGAAAAGACAAAAGTTGGAGGAAATGTTTGCATCCAGTAAGTGGAAAAGGAGTTAATATGCTAAGCAAACTAAAGGAAAAACCATAAGAAAAATAATATTGAGGGATAATAATTTTGGCCCGGTGTCACCTATTCCTTGAAGGCTACAATGCCTTTACTCAACCACAATATGTTTTTTATCAATTTGTGATGGATAACAATTTTCAGCATCTTTATAGTTAGCTGCATTATCAGTGACGACTTGTATCACATTCTTCTCTCTCACCACCTCAACAACATCACCAAGAAGCTCAAACAACGTATTTGCATCCTTTACAATATGAGACATATACACTATTAAGGAACACAATTTCTTCATAATTATCTACGAAAAATTAATGAGTTGGTGACCCCTCATATTTTTCCAACCATCAGACATGATTGTAATTTATGTGTGGTCATTTGTTTTACATCGTTGAGTATCACATTGGTTGACTTTACTTCCTCCTTGAAGATCCTACTATTTAGCTCATGGGCCAATGGTGATTTCACATAATGTCCATAATTGTGAGCTGCATATTTTGAAATTGATAAAAGCATACTTGCAAAAGAAGTGTTACTTGTAACATTGAAGAGATGTCATTCTCAATAAAGAAATGTCCAATGTCTAGATAAATTTGGTTTCTATGCTCTTTTGCATTGACTGATTGTGGTCTTACTTTTTGTGTAGGTCTACTTAGATCTATTGGCCCCCTCATTATGCCATCAGGGTATGGGTTGGATCCACGACCACTAGGACTGGTGGCACTTGAAACAAAAACTACTTCTACATTCATGTTTTCTTGATAGTATGAACCCCTGTTAATTAGAAACTTGGTGTCTTGTCTTTTAATTACCTTTCGTTTTTCACCAACCGTAAGTGAAACCTTAACTTCTCGGTAGATTTTATGTGGTACACTCGGACAAGGTTGTGCGTCTTTATGCATCTTTGCTAGATGATTTTTCAATCTATGACTCCTCCTTGAGCACTTGACTAAAATACTTGCATTGTATGGAGGTAACCCCTTCCCTAGGTCCTGGGACTTAATGCCATGCTTCCAACATGGGTCCTTGCCTCCATCACTCGTATTCGTAAATGTATTTTGGCTTTCACACTTACGTTCATATTATAGTAAAAACTCACTAATAAAACTTAATAGGAAAACACTAACAAATATAAAGTAACATCATGATTCATGGCTTTTTTATTGCATCTCTCAATCACATAGAGTAACATGGCATTTTGATTGCATCTCTCATTGCTTTAGCATCTCTCAACTACATGATTTACGTCTAAACATGTAGATGCAAGTAACATGAATGAACATGACATAGACAAAGATAGACTTGCAGTTGCAGAAACATAGTTGCAGTGAAGATTGGAGTGGAGAAGAAACAGGAGAAGAGTTGAAGTTACATGATGTTGATCACTTGATCTTGTAACAGAGCAGGAGCAGCATGAAACAGAAGAGAATTAGAGATGACTGGATCATGAGCAGCACGAAACAGAGTCGAAGAGCAAAGGTAAGTTCACATCTTTTTCGTTCCAGAAACTGAAACAGTGAAAATGAAACGACGATCCCAACTCGAACAAATCTTGTTCCCTTCTTCCCCAATTCCCTTCTTTTCTGAATCGAAAGAACTTTATTGACAATAAATTTGTACGCACCAGAACACATATAATTAGGTTTCAATTTGGGGGGTTGATTACAGCCTTATATCTTTCTCAAGATATGAAACAAATCAGAAATCTTGATCAAAATGACTCGTATGCACCAGGACGAGTCGACTCATACATACATCCTAACTCGTACATTAAATTTGTCCTCATTATTTTACCCTGACGTCTCGTATGCCTATCGCTTTTTTAAACACTGCTGTCTTTTCCTATCACATCTTTAATTCTGCCACCATGGAGTTGGATTCTGTTCAACGAAACATAGCTTCAAATCCATAGAAGTATCTATCCAAGAAAAGACTAGAAAAATAGTAATAGAGCTGGATCAGCTTTGGATATTTGGTTGTGATACGTGATGCATCAGCTGGGTTGGCATGTGATCGGTAACTTATGTAAAAGTTCAATTGATGTTTCATGTGATTAGAGTTGACTCTTGGAATATCTCAGTCACCGTTAGGTTTATTGGTCACACCACTTTTATTGGCAAACACATTTATTATTGTGGTACTTCCATGTTAGTTAATGGACCCAGGGCTCACCAGAATTCTTCTCGGCATCTGCCATGTTTTTTTTTTTTTTTTTTTTTTTTTTTGTTTGTCATTTGTTCAACCTGTGAGCTCTTTCGAGTGTTACCAGGCATATACAAATCTTATAGATAAATATCAAGTGGTTATCCTCCTGTGAGATGAGATAATATTCTGTACTCTGAAGTACTTGAAATAAAAAGTGTGATGAGGTTAGACATTTCAGGTTAGCAATAATGATTAAGTAGTGTGTTGATGGTGGAAGACCTCGATGTTCGGGTGGTGGCTGGTGTATTTTGGGGTTTGTGTTTTTGAGCCTGTTAATGCTTTTGCTTTCTGATGTAGTTATGTTTTAGGTTGTGTTTAGGTGCTTTTGGGTGTTCATTGTAATTGTTGAAAAAAAAAAATGAGTGTGGGATATTAAAAGAAATGTATGAAAACTGTGGGCATATATTGTTGATAATAATAATAGGAATCCATTTCCATTGACAAATTCTTTCTTCTGAATGTCTCTGCAGCTGTAAATTACTCAATAATTTGTGACAAGGTGTTGATGACAATGAAAATAACTCTGCATCCTCCTGAAGCAAGCCAGTTGAGAGAGTCTTGTGATTGGAGGGCATCCGTATATTTCTGATAGTATGGCATGAAAACTGGTGAGTGTTATCATGAGAACCCTAGAGTACGAGATGCAAGAAATATGCCAGATTATATTAGTTGCTCTGTTTCCTGTATTCTTGTTGATCAACTCTCACTATTTACTTCGCCTAAACTGTATATAGTTCAAAGCTTTCACATATTATTGAACTATATACTTACATATTTATTTTCTTCCTCAAATTTTCTGCTCGTTTTCGCGATGAGATAGGTTCCTGCTGCTGGTAGAGGTTTCAATTTGTAAAACACACCTCCAATAGCAGTTCCATGATTCTACTGAATGGCATGCAGGTGAATCCCTTGATTTCTAAAGGATGTATTCTTCAGTTGGTTTTCTAGGTTTTTGGCACATTAACAAAAACTTATGAGCCCCTACGCGTAATAGTTAAAGACCTCAGAATAATATTGTCTCGTTGTGGTGCTTCCCACCGAATTTCATCTCATGTGACTAGTTTTAAGAAGTCCACATCATCCATTTTATTATACAGTTTACTTCCTAGTTTGGAATAAAAGGCTGCATCCTTTTCATTTCTATTGTTTAGTTGTTTTTCTGAGTTAAAAAATACACATGAAAATGTACTGTAAATGCGTAGTTGCATTTCAGTATCTAGTTGGCCTGCATTCAACTCCCGACCTTAAGAGTCTACCGCTTTTACAATTAGCACTTCATATTGAATTTGCAAATTGTCGCAATTGTTCAAATACCAGATCTCTTTCTAATTCACAATTCAGCAGAGCTTACATGCAGACCCATATAATCTCGACAAAGCTTCCAGTATTTTAGATTTCAGATTGAAAAGGATGTTCTACCTATTCACAACTACTTGTTCAAAATGATGTTTTATTGTTCATAAAACTTATTCAGTCCAGGTGGCTTGGGATCAGAAAGACCAGATAGACAAAAGCGGCCTTCCTTATGTTTTGGCTCGGGTGATGGGGATTGAACACCATTTTTGTTCAGGAGAACTGGCAGATAATATTTAGTTATTGGCACTGGGTGTGTTAAAGACGGTTTCAGGGCAAAAAGAATTTTATAGAGCCATATGGAGTTTTGATAGTGGCAGTGTACAGAAGAATGTGTTTATGTTATAGGCCATGATTTTGAGAAAAAGATATCTTGATCACTAGGGTTTCGTAGATATCTAGTAAGTGTGTGAGTTCAACACTGAAGGATCTGACTGCCTGCTTTTGAATCGTGTCTCGGCTTGAAGTTGTAAGTACTGTTTTCAGCCAAATGGAAGATAGCAAGGATGGTGCAAGGGAGCCTACTTGGAGTAAGAACAAGAATGTTGGGAGCCTTGGCGCATATGGTGTTTCATTGTGAGAGAAGCTTTCCCATGCGATAATATGGATCATATGGGAATGACTTTCAAAGTGAAGGTTTCAGGGTGCCAGTTCCCCGCGCAGCTGGGGGGGGGGGAAATCCATCTTCGAATGCTCCCATTTCTTGACTTGTCAATATCATTCTCCTAACTAAAACCCATAATACCTGAAAAGGAGCCCATTTTTTATGGCCAACTTCTTGATGCAACTAGATCCAGCATGAAAGCTACTTCCGACTAAGCGCCATCTCTCCATGTCCTGAGGATTGTTTGGTTGGTAGTAGGAAAAAGGAAAGTTGGCAGAGATTGTTGCGCCTTGCGAAAGCGCAATAGAGTGTGGAACACAATTAATAGTTGCAATAGAAAGTAATAGATCCAAATTATAAACAAGACAATGTAAAGTAAATGAAAATAAATAAAACACGTACTGCACAAGAAATTTAACGTGGTTTGACAAATTTGCCTACGTTCACAGGCAAAGAAAATAATTTTACTAGTGAGATTGAAGAATACAAATGGAGAAAGCTACACAACGTCTATGACGTTAAATACAAACGTGTCTAAGGGAGACCACATATATACGTGGGGTGTGTATATCCTTCACAAAGAAAAGAAATAAATCTCTTTTTTCTCTCTTCACAATCTCACAAGGGAAGAACGAAGATTGATTCTCAATGAAGGATGGGGCTTGTTCTAATATAGCCTACAAGAGGTGGTGATGGAACTCTCCATTACCTTCTTCGTCTTATTCTTTAGCAGGTTTCAGGCTAATCCAGCAAAAAACCAGCAGATTCAGTCGACTTCTTCATGTCGACATGTCGAAATCCAGGTTCTTCTTCAACTCTTTTATTTCAATTTTGATTTTTTCTCCTGTCGACATGCCGTTTTCAACAATTCTCCACCTCGGTGAAGATTTTATAAATCTGAGCCGATTACACATGCATTATCCATCTTTGCCCTTCACAACCCTAAAGGGGTTCAAAACACACAAAGGATATTGATCAAGTCCGGACAATGTTGGAACTTTCCAGAAACTGTCTTTGTCAACATATCTGCATGATTATCTTTGGTGTCAATCTTTTTCAGTAAGATGTCACATTCTTCAAAGATTTCTCGTATAAAGTGAAAACGAACATCAATGTGCTTCGTACGTGCATGATGAACTTGATTTTTCGCCAAATAAATGACACTCATACTATCACAAACATCTAGATGGTCTTATACTACACCCAAGTCATCAAGTAACCCTTGAAGCCAAATTGTTTCCTTAACGGCTTCTATAACCACCATGTACTCAGCTTCAGGTGTAGACAATGCAACTATAAACTGTATCGTAAATCTCCAATTTACTGGTCCTTTAGCAAGAGTAAAGACATAATCAATAGTTGATCGTCGCTTATCCAAATATCCTGCATAATCTGAATCCACATAACTAACACAATGCTAACTATTACTCACATCATTATCAAAGAGTAAACCAACATCTATTGTACCCAGGATAGACCGTAGAATCCATTTCACCGCTTGCCAGTGTCCTTTGCCTAGATCATGCATGTAACGACTTACCATACTGACTGCCTGTGAAATGTTGAGCCTCATACACACCATTGCATACATTAAGCTTCCCATTTCATTTGCATATGGCACTTGAGCCATGTACTTTCGTTCCTTATCAGTGCTAGGAGACATAAAAAATGAAAGCTTAAAGTGAAGGACAAGCTAATTTTGTGTTGCCGTTCATTCCAAATCGTTGTAACACCTTCTTCAAATACGCTTATTGAGACAAGCTCACAATTCCCTTCACCTTGTCTCTTTGAATTTCCATGCCAAGGATCTTCTTAGCTTCACCAAGATCCTTCATCTCAAACTAAGTTATCATCTAGCATTTCAATTTATCAATCTCATGTTTGCTCTTGGAGGCTATAAACATATCATCTACATACAATAACAAATATTTAAAGGATCCATCACAAAGCTTTCGAAAGTAGACACAATGATCATAATGGCTTCGAGTGTACTTCTACCCTATCATAAACTGATCAAACCGCTTGTACCACTGTCTTGGAGACTGATTTAACCCGTACAAGGACTTGTTCAGTTTACACACACAATCTTCATTCTCTGCATCCTTATACCCACTTGGCTTAGTCATGTAGATCTCATTCTTTAGTTCACTTTGAGCTAACTCAAAATCAAATTATGCAACCAAGGGTAGAAAAATTTGAATGGAAGAATGTTTCACACTGGAGAAAAGACTTCATCGTAGTCTATACCTTCCTTCTGAGCATAACCTTTCGCAACTAACCTTGCCTTAAAGCACACACCATCACTAGGATATCATTCTTTCTTTGTGTATACCAATTTGCACTCAATAGCTTTCTTAACTTTCGGTAAGCTACACAATTCTCATGTTTCTTTCTTATGAAGAGATTACATCTCTTCATCCATAGCCTTTTTCCACTGTTCACAGTCATTACTTTGAATTGTTTCTTTATAGGTAGAAGACACTTCATCCTCAACTACTGGAAGTGCGTAGGCGACACAATCACTAAACCTTTGAGGACGTTTTACATTCCTCTTTGGCCTACTTGTTGCAATTGACTCCTGAATTGGAGTCTCTGGAACATCATCAGCTGTATCTACTGTAGTCTTACTATTTGTGTCATCATCTGTACCAACTATGGAATCAGTAGGTACAACATCTGTAGATACAAGACTAGTTGGAACACGTAAAGTAGCATCAATCTCCACCTGCTATGAATTCTCTATGATCGAACTCTCCATCTGCTGAGAGTTATTTGGCTTCATCATAGAAGCCTCATCAAAAGTCGCATCCCTGCTAATGACAATCTTCATGGATTCAAGAACCCATAACTTATAGCCTTTTACACCATCCACGAAACCCAAGAAAATAACTTTCTTAGCTCGGGGATCTAACTTACTTTCTTGAACATGAAAGTAAGCAAGATAACAAAAAATATGCAATCTATCATAGTCATTAGCGAGATTTTCATACCATACCTCAATGGGAGTTTTTCCATTAATCGCAACCGCATGCAACCTATTGATGAGATGACAGGCATTAGTCACAGCATCAACCCAAAACGTTTTGCCCAATCCAGCATTGGACAACATACAACGAACCTTCTCTGGCAATGTACGGTTCATGCGTTCTGCCACCCCATTCTGTTGTGGAGTTTCTCTAACAGTGAAGTATCGGATAATTCCCTCATCTTGACATACTTGCAAAAACATATCAGCTTTGTATTTACCTCCATTATCTGCACGGAGCCTTCTAATCTTTCTGACAATCTGAGTTTCAATCATCTTTTTTCCATTTCAGGAACACATTCAAGACCTCATCTTTATGTTTCATGGTGTACACCCACACACGTCTTGAATAATCATCTACAAAAGTGACGAAATAGCGCGTACCTCCTAATGATGCTTGCTTGGCAGTTCCCCAAACTTCCGAGTGAACATAATCAAGAGTCCCACGAGTACGGTGGATAGCGGTGTCAAACTTGACTCTTGTCTGTTTGCCCATTATACAATGTTCGCAGAATTCTAACTTGCAGGTCTTAGCACATTTTAACAAACCTTGCTTTACAAGAGTTTGCATACTCATACCAACATGCCCTAAATGCATGTGCCACAATCTAGTCATATCACAAGAAGTATTTGCAGTCTCAGTAACTGCAACTTCACCCGTAATTGTACTCTCGGTCAAGAAATACAAATTACCTCTTTTGATTGCTTTCATCACCACCATTGCACCAGACACAACCTTGAGAACACCATCTGACATGGTTATCATGTAACCTTTGGTATCCAAGGAACCCACTGAGATGAGATTCTTCTTCAAAGCAGGAACATACCTTACTTCTTTCAAATCCCAAACTTTACCACCAAACATCTTGAGGCAGATTATACATATCCCTTCTGTTTTGTATACCTGATCATTACCCATCGGAACAACTCCACCATCTAGCTTTTTGAAGATAGAAAACCAGTCCCTATGGGGAAACATATGATAAATGCAACCTGAATCGACAATCCACTCATCATTGGAACACATCAACATTAATATAGATAAAGAATACTCATCAGAATCTTCATCACGCTCGACGACATTCACATTAGTGCATTTTTTCCCTTTTTCTTTGGCTTTGATTTTCAGACAATATTTTACCCGATGCCCTTTCTGATGACAGTAAGCGCATTTATCTATCGCCAGAGCATTTGACCCAGTTCTTGATTTGGATCGAGAATTATCTATTTTACCACCTTTCTACTTTTCGATCTTCCCCTTGTAGTCAATGCTTCAGACGCTGCATCCCAATGGATTTTGAGGTCCATCTTCCTATACTCATAATTGAGCAACGTTATAGCAATCTCATCATAATTTAATGATTATTTTCTTGTTGACAAAGTTGTCCCGAAATGTTCATATTCTTCTAGAAGAGAATTCAAAAGGCACAAAGCCTTATAATTCTCTGGAAGAATATCTTTTAAATTCAATAGATCACCAATTAGCATATTGAATTCATCCAGATGCTCAGACAAAGTAATACACTGTCTCGTATTCATTTGGAAAATATGATTTATGAGGAAGAGTTTATTTTGTATACTCTTTGGCATATACTTGTCTTCCAACTTTTTCACCACAATACTTTAGCGCAAGTTTCCTTCATGACGAAATATTTTTGTTCCTTTGCTAAACACAGTTGGATAGACCCACACGCTTGCCGATTCAACTTGTTCCAATCTTCTTCTCCCATGGCGTCCGGCTTATCTCCGAAAGCATTCTCTAAAATTTGATGTGCGAGCACATCCAATACTTCACATTACCACATGCCGAAATTGTTCTTTCCGTTGAACTTTGCGACATCAAACTTATCGACTGTAGTGGTAATCATCTTCGAACTGGAACCTGAACTTGACGTCTCTGTCATGTTCCTCAATACTTTCATACAAAACTATCAATTCACACAAATGAACTCAAGGAAATACCTTCTGCTCTAATACCAATTTGTTGCATCTCACGAAAACGTAACAGATTGCGGAACATAATTGATAGTTGCAATAGAAAGTAATAAATTCAAACATGACAATGTAAAGTAAATAAAAATAAATAAAACACATACCACACAAGAAATTTAACATGGTTCGGCAAGTTTGCCTACATTCACTGGCAAAAAGAATAGTTTCACTAATGAGATCGAAGAATACAAATGGAGAGAGCTACACAACGTCTATGACGTTAAATACAAGCGTGTCTAAGCGACACCACAGATATATGCGGGTGTGTATATCCTTCACAAAGAAAAGAAATAAATCTCTTTTTTTCTCTCTCTTCACCTATCTCTCTTTTCTCTCACATACACAACTCACAAATCGGGGTTTGTAAACCCTAACTCTTCACAATCTCACAAGGGAAGAACGAAGATTGATTCTCAATGAAGGATGGGGCTTGTTCTTATATAGCCTACAAGAGGCGGTGGGGAGAAGCGGTAATGGAACTCTCCATCACCTTCGTCTACCTTCTTTTTCTTATTCTTCAGCATGTTCCAGGCTAATCCAGCCGACTTCTTCATGCCGACATGCCAAAATCCAGGTTCTTCTTCAACTATTTTCTTTCAATTTTGGTTGTTTGTCCTGCCGACATGCCGTTTTCAACAATGACAACCTTGAATATGAAACTAATATTGGCCTTTAACAACTTGCAGTTTTATTCAATATTTTGGTAGGGATCACATGTCCTTAGACTCTTTACAAGTTCGTTCCTAGGACATGGAATGACCTAGGGTTGGGCATTTTAAACCGAACCCATGTCCTAGGGCTGGGCATTTCAGACCGAATCAAGAATATACTGATCGGGCTGGTTTAGGAAAGTCTTTTTAATGTTATTTTAATCTCGGATCCTACAAACCTGGTTGGACTGAATTCTTGGTTCAATTCTCGATTCTAATTCCCAGAACTTATCAGTTAACCAGCTCGGCCCGAGTATTTCAAAAAAACTAAATGCAAAAAAATGGGTGTTTGCCGCCTGTCCCACATAGCAACACGGCCCCTCCCGCAGCCCACCCGTCGCCACCTTTGGGAGATCAAAACAGATATAAGAGAACAGGTGGGGCATCGACCGGTAGGGAGGAGGCATAACAAGGCATCGACGACGAAGCGAGGCAGGGTATTGGCGATGAGGTGAGGCTTGCAGGTGTCAGGACTCAAGGTCAGAGGCCTTCCTAATGGTCTCACAACTCAATGTTCCCTTTTGAAAAGTGCCCAAATGCTTAGCATCTATATTATAGGGGGAAGGTTTGAGCTCTTGACTGTGAGGACGTGTTGCCTCCATTGCATAGTCGGGCCAGACTGTACCGCTAGCATTTTTATTATTTTCTTTGCATTGCTTTTCAACTTCAAACTTGTATTTTCTTCGATCGATAGCATCGAACTAGTCTTGAGCAACGTCCTTCCGAACGTTCCTCCCCATTGTAATCTATTGAATGTGAATGAGAGCTTTTACTGACTATTGTGCATTGTTATATTGTCTACAGATTGATATTGTGCATTCTCAAGTTAATATTTGTGTCCGTCAAAGTAACTACTCATAGGCTTACTAGTGAGTTGGATAGCTAGTGCCGCACGGATTACTAGTCCGTGACAGTTGGTATCAGAGCCAGAGCTTGTTGAATGCAAACCAGGATGCAGGAAATAAATGAGCGCCTTAGCGCTATGGAGGAACGACAGACCAGTCGAATGCATAGACTGGAAAGCAGAATGGACCAGCTGAACACTTTGGGAGAACAGATTAGTCGGTTGGATGGACTCTTTTCACTGGCAGACAGAGTGGATTCGCTAGCTGAGCATGTTGATAACTTAGAGGGAAGAACAGTCGCAATGGAAGAGTCGCCTCACCCCACAGCTCAGGTGATGAGTGACTTCCAATTACAGTTGGAGGACTTATTTGCAAGGGTTGGCTTGCTCACTAAGGCCACAGGGACGACTGATCGCCCTAGGATGAAAGTACCCGAGCCAAAGTCATATGCTGGGGCACGAGATGGGAAGGAGTTAGAGAACTTCTTGTTTGATCTGGAGCAGTATTTTCGCGCGGTAAACCCCGAATCAGAAGAAACCAAGGTTACCATGGCGACCATGTACTTAGCAGGTGATGCAAAGCTATGGTGGAGAACCAAATATGCAGATATGGAAGAAGGTCGCATCCTTATTAGAACTTGGGCAGACCTCAAGAAGGAACTCAGAAATCAATTCTTGCCTGAGAACACTGATTTCTTAGCAAAGAGGAAGCTCCACACCATCAAACAGACAGGCAATATTCGAGACTATGTCCGACAATTCTCAACTTGCTTGCTAGATATTCGAGACATGTCTGAGAAGGACAAAGTTTTCTGTTTCATGGAACAAGCTCAGCCGCTTCTACAAGCATAATTGCAAAGGCAGAAGGTGACAGATATTACAAGTGCTATTGCGGCAGCAGAAAGGTTTGGTGATTATATGCCAATGACTGGATCCACTTCGCTCAATCACTCCACAGCTAGAACTGGCAGTACCAATTCAAGCTCAGGGTCGAATGCTCGCTCACCTCACCAAAATTGGGGAAACTCAAGTCAGAACCGATGAAACTATAATTCCCGGCCGTCCAACCAGAATTGGAGTTCCAACAAAAATTGGAATGCCAGCTCCAGCAACTCAAATTACAACAACAAAGGAGGGCAAAACTACTCTGGGCAGTGGAGACCATCTGCCCCTGCCCCATGCATTCTTTGCAATAGCAGAGATCACCCAACAGGCAAATGTCCATCCAAACCAGCTCTACACTCGTTAATGTCCCTGCTTCAAGCAGAACCTTCTAACCCGACCGCATCGAGCTCGAACCCCACCAACAGTGAGACCTCCCAAATGGGAGCTCTACGCAAGCTCAATGCTGTCAAAGGAGAAATGTATGAGCACCCACACAAAAAGGCTTTACAATACATCGACATCACTATCAATGGGTTCCCTTCCCAAGCATTGTTGGATTTCGGAGCGACAGACAATTTTATTGCCCCAGATGAAGCTAGATGTGTGGGTCTGAACTTAGAAGGAGATGTGGGCAAGTTGAAAGCTGTCAACTCTGAGGCAATCTCTATTAATGGTATGGCTAGAGCTGTGCCACTACAGGTTGATCCATGGGAAGGAAGATCAAACTTCTTGGCCGTTCCACTTGATGATTTTAAGGTGATTCTTGGCCAAGAATTCTTCCGAGGAACTGCAGCAGGACCATTACCTTTCATGGACTCCTTGGGGTTTTTCGGACCCAGACTACGCATTGTACCAACCTCAATTCGACCAACAACTCATGATAGAATATTGTCGGCGCTCCAAGTCAAGAGAGGCTTGGCCAAAGGAGCAGATACATACTTAGCTGTGGCAAAGCTAGAGATGGAAGATGATACTAGCAAAATCCCTGAGGAAGTTGCCCAAGTTATTGCTGAATTCAGAGAAGTGATGCCGAATGAATTGCCAAAGAATCTACCTCCCAGAAGGCTCATTGATCACGAAATTGAGTTAGTCCCTGGTGCCAAGCCACCCGCACGTAGTCCATATCGCATGAGCCCTCCAGAGTTGACCGAATTGAGAACACAACTAGATGGCTTGTTGGAGTCAGGATTCATTCGGCCCTCTAAAGCACCTTATGGGGCACCTGTTCTTTTTCAGCGGAAACATGATGGCAGTCTTCGCCTTTGTGTTGATTATAGAGCCTTGAACAAAGTCACTATAAAAAACAAATACCCGCTGCCGCTCATTGCAGACTTATTCGACCAACTTGGATCCGCCAGATACTTCACAAAACTTGACTTGAGATCAGGTTACCATCAGGTCCGCATTGCTGCTGGTGACGAACCTAAAACTGCTTGTTCTACTAGATATGGGTCATATGAGTTCTTAGTAATGCCCTTCGGCTTGACCAATGCTCCAGCTACATTTTGCACCCTTATGAATGGCTTGTTCCGTCACCTTCTGGACAAGTCTGTGGTTGTCTATCTTGACGACATTGTGGTTTATAGTGGGACTATAGAAGAACACCTACATCATTTGCGAGAAGTGTTCCAAATCCTTAAGGATAATCATCTCTTTGTCAAGAAGGAAAAATGCTCATTCGGCCAGACCCAGATCAATTTCCTGGGTCATGTTATTGGCAATGGCAAGATTCGGATGGACATGGAGAAAGTCAAGGCAATCCATGATTGGAACTCTCCCAAGAACGTATCTCAACTACGTTCTTTCCTTGGACTCGCAAACTATTATCGTCGCTTCATAAGGGACTACTCTAAAAGAGCTGTTGCCCTAACAAATTTGTTGAAACAAGACCGAACATGGGAATGGGATAGGCAGTGTGAAGCTTCATTCCAAGACTTGAAATCGGCCGTGGTTGAAGATCCAGTATTGGCCTTGCCAAACATCACTAAGCCCTTTGAAGTACAAACAGATGCATCTGATTATGCCTTAGGGGGAGTTTTACTTCAAGATGGTCACCCGGTAGTATATGAGAGTCGAAAGTTGAATGATACAGAGTCTCGTTACTCAGCTCAGGAAAAGGAATTGCTAGCCATTGTACATTGTTTACGGGTGTGGAGACACTACCTCTTGGGATCTCAAGTTCTTGTTAAAATGGATAATGCTGCAGCAAGCCATTTTCTTACTTAGAAGATGCTCACCTCCAAGCAATCTCGATGGCAGGAAAAATTAGCAGAATTTGACTTAGTATTGGAATACAAGCCAGGGCGCACTAACAATGTAGCTGATGCACTCAGTAGAAGGGCGGACCTTGCAGCGCTAACCCATACCGGTCCGAGCCACACCATCTTGGAGAAGATCAAAGTAGGCCTACAGACGATCCACAAGCGAAGGCGATTACAGAGTTGATCAAACAGGGCAAAACTCGACGGTTCTGGATAAAAGATGGAGCAATACTCACAACTGGTAATCGCCTCTATGTTCCGAGAACTTCTGGTCTGAAGAAAGAACTTTTGAGAGAATGCCATGACACCCATTGGGCGGGACATCCAGGTTGGAGACGAACACTTGCATTGCTAGAGAGGGGGTACTATTGGCCACAGATACAGGAGGATGTAATGGCCTATGTTCGAACCTGCCTTATTTGCCAGCAAGATAAGGTTGAAAGAGATCGACCAGTAGGCTTACTAGAGCCTCTGCCTGTTCCAACTCGCCCTTGGGAAAGTGTTTCCATGGACTTCATTACGGGGTTACCGAAAGTGAAGGATTTCAGAAGTATCCTTGTAGTTGTCGACCGATTCTCAAGTATGTGACATTTGTGCCAACCGGACTGACATGCACAGCTGAAGATACGGCGCAATTGTTCCTCAAGCATGTCGTTAAGTATTGGGGACTGCCCGAAAACATTGTTAGCGACCGTGATGCTCGCTTCACAGGAAAGTTCTGGAAGGAGTTGTTCAAGCTCTTGGGATCCAAACTTAATATGTCAACAAGCCAACATCCCCAATCCGACGGACAGACTGAGCGCTTTAACTCTATGCTTGAAGAATACCTTCGTCATTTTGTAAGTGCAAACCAGAAAAATTGGGTGGGACTACTTGATGTTGCACAATTCTGTTTCAACTTACAAAAGAGCTCAGCTACTCACTCCAACCCTTTCAGTTGGTCACCGGTCAGCAACCATTGACACCACATACAGTGCTGACCGGATACCAAGGACCCAGCCCCAGAGCTCTTGAATTTGTCAAAGTCTGGCAGAAAAACATTGAAGTTGCTCGAGCCTATCTTGAGAAAGCCTCCCGTCACATGAAGAAATGGGCGGACAAGAAGCGACGAATCGATCCTTTTGAAGTCGGGGACTTGTTATTGGTGAAGTTAGATATGTTCAACAAGTATAAACGGACGGCTAGAGCACACAACAATTTGTTTCGCAAGTATGAGGGACCGGTACAGATTATTGAGAAAGTAGGCAAAGTCTCCTATCGCGTCAAGTTACCACATTGGCTCCGCATCACCCATCCTGTCTTCCATGCAAGTAACTTGAAGTCCTACCATGCCGATGCCGCTGATCCCATAAGAATGTATCTACCCGAGCATTGCCTAAGCATCCTACTAAGCCAGATCGAGAAGTGGAAGAAATCTTAGCTGACCGTCTCATCAACAACACAGGCCCGGATAGAGAGTATTTGGTCAAGTGGCAGGATGAACCTCCTTCAGAGATCAGTTGGGAGCCAGTCGAGCATCTACTGCCATACCTCTCAAAGCTGGAAGAGTACTTGGAAAAGTTCGCTGTGAGGGCGTCAGCGAATTGAGTGTGGGAGAGTGTCAGGACTCAAGGTCAGAGGCATTCCTAATGGTCTCAAAACTCAATGTTCCCTTTTGAAAAGTGCCAAAATGCTTAGCATCTATATTATAGGGGGAAGGTTTGAGCTCTTGACTGTGAGGACGTGTTGCCTTCATTGCATAGTCGGGCCAGACTGTACCGCTAGCATTTTTATTATTTTCTTTGCATTGTTTTTTAACTTCAAACTTGTATTTTCTTCGATCGATAGCATCGAACTAGTCTTGAGCAACGTCCTTCTGAACGTTCCTCCCCATTGTAATCTATTGAATGTGAATGAGAGCTTTTACTGACTATTGTGCATTGTTATATTGTCTACAGATTGATATTGTGCATTCTCAAGTTAATATTTGTGCTCGTCAAAGTAACTACTCATAGGCTTACTAGTGAGTTGGATAGCTAGTGCCGCACGGATTACTAGTCCGTGACAGCAGGGACACAACTGCCTTGTTCTTGTTGCTTTTGTTGAGAAAGGAAGAAGGAAATAAAGAAAGAATAGAGGGAGGAAGAGAGAAAAGATAGGAAAAGAAGGGTAGTCGGCAGCGACGACGGCGCTGGCAAGGCAATTTGTTTTTTTTTTTTTTTTTTGTTGATTGCAGATGGAAAGGTAGAGTGAGAAGGGAAAGGGGAGAAAAAAGAGGGAAAAAATTACACTGGGCTAAAATGGGGATTGGACCAAGACCGGCCTGGCTCAGCCCAAAATTTTAGTTACCCAAGACCTCGGTTAACTGTCTCACCCAATTCGGGCTCGGTCCCTAAAAATTTGGTTTTTAAAATACTGATCCGATTCTCGGCTTGGGGCACGTTCCGGTGCCCAACCCTAGAATGACCTAACAACACTTTCATACAATTCTTTTAATGAGGTGTTTAAGCCCTAGGCCTAAAAATGAAGTGCTAATTTTATGCAATTTGTGATTTAACATAGAATGATCACGAAAAGTGTTGCCATCAAGTTTTAGAAAGAACAACTTTATTCCTAATTCGCATAATTGGTATATTTAGCCTTCCATTCTTTTTATAATTTGCAATAAGCTCCCATTTATAAAGACGTGGGGATTTATTTTTAAGCTGAAGAGTGATTCCACCAAAAGTCATACCATTTATAGAGTGATTAACAATACCTTGAGGAAGAAAGTAACTTATGAAAGTTAATTTATCCTCCAAAAGCATTACATTATTGATTAGAATATTTCAATTTTCAAACACTATAAAAAAATAACATTACGGAAAACCAACAAGTCATATGCATATAGCAAGTATGAGAAAGCGAGGAGGCTGAATTTGAATTCTACTAATTGCCAAGATTCCACGTTTTGATCAAGTCTTCAAGACTGGGCTTCCACCACTAAGAGAAGGAGAAATGGTGATAAGGGATCCGTGTCTTAACCCTCTAGTTTGGTGAAAGGGAGGAAGATGACTACCATTAAATAAAACATAATAAGAAACAGTAGATACACATTGCATAATAAGTTCAGTAAAATAAGTTGAAAATCCTAATTGTTGTAATATATCTTCAAGAAAGCCGCCAATCCACTTTATCATATACCTTGACCATATCAATCTTGATAGCAGCACATTCTTTTTTCTTAGTTCTTTGTTTCTAATGAATTTGAAACTTTCTTGTGTTATAGTAAAATTATCCCAAATATTCCTCCCTTTAATAAATACACCTTGAAAAGGAGAAATAATATGTTTAAGGTGAGATTTGAGCTTAGTGGCCAAAATTTGGTAATGAGCTTATATTGTATTTATTACATAGACTAATTAGTCTAAATTGACTAGGATTTCTAACCTTAAGAATTATAGAGATGAAAGTGTGATTTAGATGAGGTAAAACAGACTTAGAAGCAAAACTATCTTGTACTAATTTGGAAACATCATCCCCAAGAATATGCCAACAATGTTTGAAAATTATGAGATTAAAGCCACCAGGCCCTTATTATTGGCTATTTGCTTCAATGTTTTATGAATTTCGTTTTTGAAGGTACATTAGTCAACTCATATTCATCCATAGAGATGGAAGGAGAGAAGAGGTTAAGAATTTGAGTTGATCTTTCATGTTGAACATGAGTATAAAAATAGGAAAAATTAGAGTAGTCAAAGTAATGGCTTTTCACTGTTTAAAGCCAAAATTTAGGTCAAGTCATGACATCTCGCTTCGCTTCGGTTAAAGTTAGATCACTACTCTAAAGCCACAAAATACCATGGGTTTTTGTGCTTTTTTTGCCGAAGCCTAAAGTGGTGGCTTCATGTTACAAAGCGTCTCCAATTTTTTTAACTTTCCGAATTCTCTTATTAATTTTCTGTGATTTTGGTTGGAAAAAAAGAATGAAAAAGGATAGAGAAGGAAAAAGAATATAAATGAAGAAGATTTTAGACGAAGAAACCAGTCGGATTACTCAAATGCAGGCGGAGGGGAATATGGAAAATGATGAACAATAGGGAATTATCTTATTGATTTTGGTCGGAAAAAGAACGGAAAGGGAGAGGGAAGGAATGAGAATAGAAAGAAGAGTGAGCTATGTAACTAGGTTTTGCAACTAGGTTTTGTAACCAGGATGACGTGACATCGTTAGAGAATATTTTTTACAACCTCGAGATACACATAAACACTTTGGAAATTTCATCATTCTTTCAATACCACGCCACATCACCATGGTTACAAAACCTGGTTGCAAAAACATGGTTTCCTAACATTTTTGTAGAAAGAAATAAGTGAGGAGATGATTTTAGGTGGACAAACCTGTTGGATTGCTCAAACGTAAGCGGAGGAAGGCGATGAACAATACACATGGGAGGAGGAAAATGATGAACAATACGTGCAAGGGGAGGCAGAGAGAAATCTGTTTTAAACTTGGGTGTCTATTTGCATCGACTGTATTTCTGCGGGCACCCCGGCTAGAAAAAAAAAATAAACAAACTAAAATTTTAAATTCAATTAACATTAACACAATGCAATTAATATAGAATTAAGAAAATCATGGTTTTAATTTTTCAGAGCACATACTTCTATTATGCATTTTTTTAAATATAATATGAATTGTTTTTTAAGGGTCGTTTCTCTTGCGTGAAGCGATGCCCACTATGCTTTTTGAAAAAAGCCAAACCATTAGATTCCGCATCGCCTTGACTTCACACTTTGTCTACCTTGAGAAAAACAATCATTAATATGCAATGACAAAGGAACTTGATCAACCATCCAATTATTTGAGGAGTCTTTGAGCTCCTACATAAAATTCCTCCTTTTTTTTTTTTTTTTTTTTTTTTTTTTTTTTTTTTTGAGTACTCTTACGTGACAAAACCTGTTATTTTAGTCTCCATCTTTAAGCCATTTTTCTAAAAGAAATTCTAACTCTTTGAGTTCATTTTCTTGAGATGGAGTAATTGAGGCAAACATAATAGGTTTTGATTTTCCTCTTAATAATTCTATTGTTGTCAAAATATCACCAAACTCATTTTTATTCCACTTAGAAAGCACATGACTTAAGGCATTTCAATTCAATAAAACCAAAGAGTATTAAGATTATATCCTAATTCCAAGTGTTTTCGATCAAGGACATGCATCTAACATCTCTAAACTACATGTCAAAAAAACTTAAAAGATTTATTTTTACAACATTGTTCATTAGTAATGTCTAACTTTAAAAGATGATGATTAGAAGAGGTCATATGACAAGAATTCAAAATAGGCAAAGAAAATAAATCAAGAATGAGATACAAACAATTTATCAAGGTTTACTTTAATGTTGCGTTTGCCAATTCTTTTATTAATCCAGGTAAAAGCAAGTGATTAAATGCATCGCAAAATATAGTAATATTAAGAAAGTTCAATTTAAGAGTCGAAATGAAGCACCTCCTAAGTTTTATATAAAATTGTCATGACTTAGACGTAGTAGAAGGCACAATGGTGTAGATGAGCTTATGTCGCGTTTTGTTTTCAAGCATTACATGGTAGAAGTCTAATTATGTTTATGCATGTATTTTAATTACGAGTCTAAATAACCACAAATGGAAGCTAATCACTATTTGAAATAGTGCCCAACTTTTTTAAAGATCTAATTTTAATATCTGAGGGTGTGTTTGATTGCATGGAATCATATGCCATGAAAATTTATGAGGGGACCATTACATTTTAGGCTTAATTGATATCATTCCACATTTACCATTTGACCACCATTTGATTTTGTAATCAATGGTGGGAATGGAAGTCCCATAAACATGGGAATCTCACTCCTTGGCCCCTCCAAGGCATGTGATTCTCATGTTCAAGGGACTTTCATTCCCACCATTGATCACAAAACCAAATGATGGATATGGAATGATATATCAATTTAACCTAAAATATAGTGATCCCCTCATGAATTCGCATGTCATAGAATTCCATACAACCAAACACACCCTTAGAGTATATCAAACTTGAACATGAAACCATCTGAACTATGCGAAATTCTAAATGTCGAGGGAAAGAGCGAGGAAACCAGCGAGGAAAAGGAGGTGGCGGGGGGTGAACCGTTCACCCCCCTCGAGATGTTTTTGGCACGCGCATCTCGAGGGGGGTGAACGGTTCACCCCCCGCCACCTCCTTTTCCTCGCTGGTTTCCTCGCCATTTCCCTCGACACATAGAATCACTCTCTTTATAATTCTAAAAGGGGCAAATGAACAGTGAATGTATCTTCAATTAGACAATTTTGCTCTCTCAATTTTATAATATTTAAAATTAAAATCAAGTCCTTTTAAATATTAATTAATTATATTTAAGCCTTAAATATAATTGATTTAAAGACCCTCAACTATTTATAAATTATAATCTTTGGATGCTTTTGGTTTTACAATATTACCCTCGACTCAAATTGATACTCAGAATCAAGGTATCTCAAATACTAATACATTAGCCACATAAATCTTCTGTCAGGTGGGAAGCCCACACCTTCAATCCACACTTTGGTGCTTTTGGGCGAATTCTCCTCAAATCCTTGCTCTATAGTCTACAAAACCACCTCTCATAATTTAGATTCATTTTTTTCTTGAATCTTCGCTTTCTAGTTTATGGAACTTCACTTCCAAAATTTGAATCATCACAAATCAAGCTATTGATTTTTATATTGATTATATATATATAATGTTTTGTGCGTATAATAATTTTTAGGTTACGACACACACATATATACACCTCTTATGATTTTTCATAATCTAACTATTTATCGTATGCATGTTGTAATCTAAAATAATTAAATAATAATTACTTTGTTGATTTGATTTAATAAATTAAATTGGTGAAATTGAAGTTAATATTTTAAAAATATACATTAATAAAATTTTAAAGGTAAATTAAATATATATACACTCTCAGTCTGAGACGCTTTGAGTATTAGCAAAGTTTGAAATTAAGCGCTTTCATGCTCCCATATCCGCTCGCGCTTCACGCTCCGATGACTAACCCAACCCCTCAATATAATTAATTTCACGACCCCTAATTGTTTAGGAAAAGACCATTACACAATGAGTTTATTTATTTATTATTATTATTATTATTTAAATCTTAAGTTATATTGTGACATAAAAAATAATCGTAGCACTGATCGATGGCACATAGCACGTGCATAGCTCGTTTATTGAGGAAGAAAGAAATATGATAACAAATATAAAATTTTAATATTAAAACAAATTAAATATGCCATCTAATTTATCTTCGTTTGAAAGATAAATAATTTATGTTATTAATGATAAAAAGAAATAAAAAATAAAATTATATGCACTTGGGCACTCGTGACTTGTCCCATATAACGTCTATAAGTAAAACTCTTCTAATGACATCACATAAGCAAAAGTAAAAAGACGACATTTTTAAATAAAGAGTGAGGTTAGGCAATCAGGTTTTGCAACAATGTTTTACATCTAGAATGATGTGGCATAGTCAAAAGAGGTTTTTTACAATTTCGAGATATACATAAACATTTTGAAAATTCATTATTCTTTCAAGATCATGCCACGTCACCCTTTGTTGCAAAACATAATTACAAAAATCTGATTTCCTAGTATTTTTGTTTAAATAAACCATATAAAAAAATCCAAATTAAAACCACAGACACATAACACAAAAACACGTAAGCTAGTTTTATGTCGTCCACTCTATGCATCTATTTCTTCCACAATTCCAAAACAACAGAAAAACACTTGACCTCCATTGCTCTCACAAGCCTAGTTGAAGATTCATCGAAACAATTTGTTTTTTAGTCTCTAATTGGGAAGACCCTCTCGTTAGTACATTCATTTCACACAGAAAAGTTATAGAGGTGGAATTTTTTTGGATAATCTGCATTTTGGATCTCAGATTAATAAGTAGATCCATCATTAATCACTGTTACAATTAACCCCTTGACTAGCGGTCAATGTCCATTGACCGTCAATTTTCAAAGCAGATTATCAAAATGCTCATAAGAAAACAAAGGCTGAGAATAAATCTTTCGTATCTCGAACATCTCATCTCAAGGAAAATCATAAGGGTCAATTGAAATTGTAATCGTATCTCAAGAAAAATCCAACAGTTGATGTTAAAAAAAGTCTTTCATCTTAACAACTCATCTTGAGGAAAATCTAACGATCCAAATTTTATAATACACACATCTCTATGTAAATCTAATGTTCCTAATTAAATTATCCACTCATCTCGAGAAAAATATGACTATCCAATACACATCTCGATGGCAATCTTCTAGTTCAACACTCATCTCAAAGAAAATCTAACGATTCGGCGCGCATCTTGATGAAAATCTAGCGGCTCAGATTTATTCGTGCGCACATCTCGAAAAAAATTGAACGACCTCAGATTTATTCTTGCCGAGGAAAATCTGATGGTCCAACTCGCATCTCGAGGAATTTTGATGATTCATATTTATTCGTACACACATCTCGAGGTCATCTGACGTCTTGATCAAAATTCTTTTTGATTATCTTCCTCTTCCTCCTTCATCTTCCTCATTTTTCCACTTCCTATTTCATCCTCCACTTCTTCCTTCCTGCTCTGTTTCAAAACCCTATTCTAAAGTTAGGGCTTCATTCCTCATTCCTCCACTTCCTTGTTCTTCCTTCTCCTCCCTCCTCATTCCTCATTTTTTCCCCTTCCTTCTCCTCCCTCCTCCTTCCTCCCCATTCATCTCTCAGGTCTGTTCTGTTTCAGGGGGCAAAAGTAAATTAAAATTTATACAAACATCAGTCCTCGAGATGCGTACACAAATAAATATGATCAATCAGTTTCCTCGAGATATGTATTGGGCTGTTTAATTTTCTTTGAGATGTGCGCATGAATAAATATGAGGCGTCAGATTTTTTCGAGATGCGTGCACGAATAAATCCAAATTGTCAGATTTTTCTTAAGATTTGTGTTGGATCGTCAGATTTTCTCGAGATGCATATTGGGCTGCCAGATTTTCCACTAGATGCGTGTTGGACTTTCAAATTTTCTCGAGATCTATGCATAATTAAATTTGCCGTTAGATTTACCTAGAGATGTGTGTACTATTAAATTTGGACTGTTAGATTTTTCTTGAGATGAGTTATTTAAGATTAAAGATTTATTTTAAAAATCAAATGTTAATTTTTTTTCGAGATACGATTATAATTTTAGCTGGGCCTTAGGATTTTCCTTGAGATGAGATGTTTGAGATACGAAAGATTAAATATTAGCTATTGATTTCTGAGGGTCATTTTGGTAATCTGCTTTGAAAATTGACGGTCAATTGACGTTGACCACTAATCATGAGGGGTAATTGTAATAGTGATTAATGATAAATATACTTATTAATTATCTATGTATAATAGGGGGCAAAGTGCAAATTACCCAATTTTTTTTTTTGTTGATTTAGGTGCTCGATTTCGTGGAAGAGTTTATAACGGTTGAATTTTATGTGATTCTTCTTTTCGTTCATGTCATGTGCACTCTTAACTGTAATCTGCTTGGAAGTTGCTTTGTTTGTTGGAATGAAATTGCCCCATAGTTGAATCTGGTTTGATTTCGTGTTCCATTCATGTTACTTGTCTTAGTTTCATTTATTAGTTTGATGTTTTTACTTATTAAAGTAGTCCACGTAGCCTTTTATTCTTCTTCTTCTAAACGGAAGACCCTTTTGTGGTAAAAACCGCGTTTCCTTCTTTGAAATCAAAAGGGTTCTTTCTGATTATTAGCTAGAAGAAGCTACTTTGGTATTTATTATTTTGATTATTCAGAGGTACTTTTGATGTTTCAGTTAATTCCCATTTGTTATTTGATTGATTCAAGTCACCCCATTTGTTGTTTCACCATTTTTTTCAGGGAAAGGTGCCTCCTTCCGGGGTTTCAGTTGTTTCTCCTTTTACTTTTTGTTAGATTAATTGAAAGCACTCCTTTTGTTGTCTCTTGAATTTTAGTAGTGGTCTTTGTAAAGGTTGCTCTTTTGAATTGATTATCTCCAAAACGATGGAATTGAATTGATTGGGGTTGTATGTTTTTATAGGAAAAGAATGGCTGTGGTGTTTACCAATTTCTCTGGGTGGTTATGGGGTGGAAAGGAACATGAATCTACTACCACTGTCCCTTCTGTGACTTCTTTGAATTCTTCATTGGAATTAAATTTGGGTATAAGGGAATCGGATACTGTGAAGTTTACATCTGTTGAAGGGGCGAAGATGCGGGGGCCAGCGTCAAGAAAGGTTGAGAGAAAATGGCATAGCAGGGAAGAAAGGAGAATTGATAAGGAATATGATGTAGTATTGGTTCCTTCAGATGGTGGGTGGGGTTCAGGTTCTGAATCAGACGACTCAGATTGGTCTATTGGTTGGATGGAGCCACATGCACCAGATTTTCAGAGCTTCGATGAATCAGAGAATAGTTTCGCAGTGTTGGTTCCTTGCTATGCTCATGGTAATCAGGAACTTGTTGATCGTTCGAAGAACCAACGCCTGGGTGCCATTGTTGATCTCACTAACAAGTATTCTGATGGTAAGAAAATTTTCATGTCCACTTTTTCCTGTGCAAATTTATCTCCCCATTTTGCTTTACCTTTTTCGTATGGATTTTGTATGCTTATAGCTATGATACATAGTGAGGATTGATTTGGTTTAGACTGGAATAGGATCATCCCAAATGCAAAACAATACTGGTGTACACAGTTTAAGGACCTCTCATGAGAGATTGAAATATGTGCGTATAGTTCTAAGCCATTGAATAATCCAGAAAACCAGCAAATATTCAAACAGAATGAATAAGAAATTATGTTTGGCTTCTAATGAACGTAGAGATGAAGGAAGCAGACATGCATTTTCTGCATTGTCCTAAAGTTATTGCTTTGCTATGGTTACCACAAGTGGATGGACATCCACTTAATAGGGGGGTCGATATTGCCAAGGGAAATCTCCATGTTGGTAATTCCAATTATTTTCCTTTGGTCGTTTTCTCGTCTCGTCATATATATATATATATATATATCATTTTTTCTTTAATCTCTTCACACACTCTTGGTATTTTGTTATAGGTAGGTATTGATGAGGTTAAGGAAAACAAAATTTTTGATTTTTTGTTTTATCTCATTTGTTTGTAACACATTGCCATGGACCGATTAATGGTGATTAATTGGTAAATCAACAAAAAATCGTCAATTACTTGGCCAAGGAATTATTCAAACGATTAATTAAAAACTCGTAACGCTTTACTAGCTAGAAGAGATTAATTGGAGATTAACGATTAATCACCGATTTAATGACATAGTCCAAATGGGAAGTAGGCGATGTTGTAGGCTGTAGCTACCCATGCAGATGATAGTAGCACTGAGTGGGCGACTTGTGATTAAACACGCTCACTAAGGTCTGTCATTGTGAGATAACCGTTTGTTTTTTAAACCAACATGAGTATCAAGTTCAAATTCTTGCAATCCACTGCCACTTCTATTAGACGGTACTATCTGGTTTGGCTCTTGAACTCATCTTTTCTATTGCTTGTGTTTTACCAAGGATGCACGGATACGGACACTGACATGACATGCCGACTCGACAATTTTCAAAAAACTAGGACTCAGGGACACATCATACTATTTTTTTAATAAGTCATATAGATATAAATAATAATCTATATAAAGTGTCTTGAAGAAGATGACATTGTTGCAAAAAAAATTAAAGTAGAGAAAAAGTATAATAGAGAAGTAGATGAGAGAAGAAGAAATGAAGAAAAATAAGAAGCAAATATTAAGAATAAGCATAGACTACCTCTATGCTTTAGTGGCTTTTTGCTCTATTTGTCTTAAATCGCAATTGAAATAGTCATTCACTTCAGATGGATAAACAACCATTATATTATGTGGTTATTTGCAAACATCTAAAAGTAAAAAATAAAACAAAGTTAGTTTTCGAGTCTTGATTGTGTCCTGACCAACTTTCGGGTGTATCGAAGGCGTGTCCGACACGTTGACCACATTGACCATGTGTCTGACACCTGTCAATACGTTGACCAAGTGTTCGTCGCATATCGGAGGCATGTCGAGTGAGTGTGGTGTGTTGGATACGTGTCCGACAAGTTTTCAAAGAGTCTGTGATTTCTTGTGTTTTGTTAATCTTTTCTGTTTCCCTACATGCTGAATAAAATCGTCTCTTATAAAAATCAAGTTTCTGTTAATAGCTTTAGCATCGCTCTGTGTCTTGTCTTTGACATTTCATGCGATATAGTGTATTGGCATTGGTATTTTTGTTGCAGTCGAACATGCGTAGTTCTTATATTTTCAATTATTTACAAATTTAGCAGCTCAAACATTTTTCGCTTTCTTAACCATTTTGCAGAGAGCAAAGAATATCTGGAACATTGGCTCTCTTCCCTTCAAAGCACCTAATGATCATAAGATTGCGCATTTATGGAGATGACGTTCTTGTTCTCTTTGTTTTTTCAGTTTGTAGATATGCTGGTGTTGTGACCAAAAAAAATAAAAGAAAAGGCAAAATAAAAAAAATTGAAATAGTAAGAAAAGAAAGAAGCGAAGGAGCATATGAACAGTGAACATGGATGTGGAAACATCAAATTTTGTCAAGATTGGCTTGGCATTCGTTTCGATATGCTATTTATAAGCTTGTGACTAATACGTTTGTGCCGAGTGAGGTGTGGGTGTTGATTTGGAGTAGGTAGAAGCTCTTCCAGTAATGTGTTCTGAAATTCTGAACTAGAACTAAAGATGTTTCAAGAAATGGAAGGACTGCCTCTATATATAAGAAAATTCTTCGATGTAAAGAGCTTCCCATGGGTATTATTGGGGAATTCAATTAATATTTCAAGTAATGTAAATACATAAATGATTCTCTGCCCTTTGAATGTGATTCGAAAGGAACATTTGGTCCATTTTAAGTTTTCAATGTTCTTTTTTGGTCATAAGTAACTACTCGCTACAACAATGTGATTAGGGCTCAAACTGTAATGATATTATTTCATCATTGTACTTCTTTTCCATTTAAAACATTTACTAGTCACCTGCACATGCAAATAGCTGAACTTGGTTTTAGCTCGCCAAAATCGACTCTGGCTGTCCATGGTTTGGACAATACTTCATGAGTTTAAGGCATTTACAAGTATTTATTTACATACCAATGTCACACAGGCTTGAAAGTAAGCAATCTTGCACGCTTCTAGCTCTAAACTGACTTGAGCATTGAAGTGTTTTTGCAGGTACAACCACACCGTCCCCTGCTTGATGAAGAAGAAGC